>JAZGTH010000032.1:6207500-6282500 GCA_036877525.1 Chromobotia macracanthus | reverse complement strand
AATGTCGCACATCCTCCCTGTGGACAGACAGACAGACACTCATGTTATAGCATCACAATCACCAAATCTATTCATGCACTTTTATTAACCAATTAAAAACTAATGTATTTACTGCTGTCCAATAACCATCAGTTATCAAAGCGATCTCATTCCACGATGGCCAATCAGAGGCCTCAGTACTCATAGCAATAAAAACTAGACAGGAAGTGGGTTGCTATGTTATCCCCCATGAGTCCTGTCCCCAACACCAGCTGCTTGGCCTGGTCATAACATTACAGCTGACAGAGACTGTGAGCATCTACACCATTCATCGGAGCAGTCATTCCCAGCATGCACTGTTACCTCACCTGTCTACACCTATGCTGGAGGCCATAGTGGCCCCTGAGAACAACTTCCTGGTGCCCTCTGAAAGAGAGAGACAGAGAGATTATGATAAAAATGGTTTAAAATAAATACACTTTATTTTATCTTAACTATAAGTTTTAAAACAACGCTAAGGGTGTGCACTTTCACATATTCTTATTTGTCATTGATAACCATAAATAAGCACATACACAAGGACAGAATGTTCTTACCAGCCCTCCAGATCCTGAAGAGCCCATCCAGTGCGTGTTTATAGCTGTGAGACACACAGATGATACATTAAACTCTCACTGTTTGGAGCATGTGATATTTCATGTGATGTTTGAGGACACTCACTTCCTCCTCTGCTCTGGAGGGAGTTTAACATCATTCTGCATCCTACCGAGATAAACAACATGAACCTCAGTAAAGAGATACTCATACTTAGAAGAAACACAACCCAGTGATATGTGCAGGAAAGTGTATGTAAGTGAGAGCATTTAAGAGTGTGTGTGTGTTCTGTGCATGTGTGTGTGTGTATGACTTACCGGATGTTAACCATGTCTGCTGGAGTCCTGATGAAACCTCCCGTAAATCCTAAAGAGTGACAGAAAGATTGTGTGTCTGTACTAGTGTGTGTGTGTTACTGTAAGCATGTTACTGTGTAATAGTGTGTGTGTGTGTTACTGTAAGCATGTTACTGTACACCCCTTGCGTGGAGTAAAAACTGGATGACACATGTAGGGGAGTGTGTCTGATTTACAGCAGAGCAAGCATTAGAGTCTCTCACAGTTGAAAAACTGCATAAAGGATATGACAAAGCGGCAGCCAATTACAGTGAATCTGTCACATGTACATATGTTAATTTTATTGCCAGAAGACTCTGGTTCCTGTTAAGGACTTTTCGCTGTGTTTGGCATCTCTGGTTGCTCACTGTGACTGTGTGTGTGTTGTGAACAGGGCTTGACATCAGTGAACACCTGCTGTCTGTAATCACAGTCTGGCATTCCCAGCATTCCTGGTATTCCTAGTCCTGAGGCCATTGTAGAGTGCCAGCACACCGTCGTTCTTCATCACATGCATCGCCATGTCTATGAAATACTTTATGTCTGACATTCTCTAATACGATGGTTACAAGTTTAATATGTTTTAGTATGTTGTTGCCATTTGAACATAATGTAGTATGATTTAACATGTTCAGCATTTTAAATGAAGCTTACACATTTTAGCATGATGCTAACACATTTAGGCTTGATTCTAGCATACTTGAAGATTGACTACCATGATGCTAGCATGTTGCAGTTGCTAGAGTGCTCTAAATGGTTGCTAGGGTGTGGCTATAAAGTTGCTATGGAATTACTTACTGTAATTAAGCCTACTGACAGCCTGATTCAAATAAGACCACCCACGTCTATACAACATTCTAATGCTGAGATATGGCTTACTGATTTCATTACATGCCTGCTAGGCTACGGTAAATAGTTGTTAGGGTGTGGATAGCAATTTCCATGGCAATAATTATAGACTAATTTCCCATTCCCAGTCAAAAGATGCCAGCCACTTGTCTCTACGATGCTTTGATTCCTTTCACCTTTATTAATGGAAGTCTATGGGACGGTTGCTAGGGTACTGTAACTGGTTGTTAGGGCGTGGCTATGATGTTGAAATGTCACCATTTGTTGGTGGGATATGAGCCCACCCCCAAGTCTCTAAGACATTCTGATGCAGATCTATGACGTCACTAAATTCAGCCCAATGTTACAATTTTGGCAACTTCGGAGCTCCAATACGGGAAGTCCGATCCGTTAGAAAAGACAGACCACTTCTTCTGGAGCATCCCGAGGGTCTGACCCGAGTTTCGTGCTTGTAGCTTTAAAGTTGCGGGAACTAGCTAGAGTTAGTTGCAGAAATGTTAGTCTCAGAAGTTTGAATAGTGGATCAGTACGCTGGCCACCAATCATGACCAGATGTTGACAGTAAGAATTAAAGTACCTAACATAACCCATATCGATGCTTTATTAATACTATGTGACCAGAATTTGTATTATTCAAACATTCGCCTTCTTTATCATTTTGACTCACCTCGAGCAGGTCCAGGTCCGTTTCTCCGTCATCTCTCCGGGCGCTGTGAGGAGTATGCGGGTCAGCCTCTTCACGTTCTGCACTGCGGGAGTCTTACAGGTCCGGCGAGTGATTTCATAACAAGAAGATCACGAGCAGCCCGAGCGGGATCAATAACAGACACCCACCGTCATCAACGCGTGTGACCCGCTCACAGCCACCGCACGGGCGGTGCCGCGGCTGTATCAGTTACAACAGAACCGCACCCGAGGTGTGAACGATTTACTGAGCCGATATCTGGATGCTTTATGCATAAACTCCTACAGCATGTCCAAACGAGGACCTCTCCAAAGAAGGCTTCATATTAACGAATGAATCCCTGAACTTCAGTGTGACTTTTGAACCCCACTGCATACTGTATATAATGTTAATAAGTGATGTTTCTGAGTTTCTTATCAGGAACTTTTGTTATGAGATATCCCACGGCCCAATAATTAGTAATTACTCAGAATATTGAACACATCCTGTTTTGTGTCAGTGTTCCAGTGTTTGTGTCAATATCGACCCTATTTACTTACCTTATGTCTGGTTTACTGAACATATCTGTCGACACATTTTAGATGCAGGTCTATTGACGTTTCACTGTTGTACCCTTTAATAAAGCACTGCCCAGTTACGTTTGTAAAAAAGTAAAAGTTTATTATTGGTTAATTAAAGTTTGTTTTTTGGTTCTTGAATCTTGAATTTGACTGACATCTTGTGGGCATAAAGTTTTGGTACTTTATTAAACCTCGCTTTCAGTGTTTATATTAGGAGCTAACGAGCTGTGATTTATTCGGTATAGTTATGGATCTCTCCATAACAATGTTTCATGTATATTTAAATCCCTCCTCCTCATGTACCAATTGTGACGGTTTCCATGGAGTGATTCTGTACAACACAAGCCTGTATTCTGCACGTCCTCCAGCGTTATGACATCAGTGGGTTCTGCAACAGTGGACACACTGTTTATTGTGCCTGTTTTATATTCTGCTGTTGTGTTGGGTGATTACCAGCAACGCCTCAACACACACACTCACCATGTGTGCACAGCTGACACACACAAACATGTTTCACACGCAGATTCATGCCAAAATACATTATTTCATTAGGTTTATTAGGCAAAATATATACACTAAAACATAGAAATAAATGTTACAATTATGGGATAATGTGACACTATTAATTATATGAAGCACTGAAGAAAGGAATACAAACAGAATACATCAGATATACCACACTGAAATCAGAGTAAATATAAAATAAAAATCGATCCTGTTTGCTTTCGTAATAGTACTTCCTGATCTTATTGTGAACAATTTATTGGTGCATGCAATTAAATAGAAACGACTTAGTAATTTCTTTGACTCAAAATGCAATAATTTTCCCCATCTCTGATTTCTGAGTTATGTCACCTATACTGTACATGGTGCAACAACTTCCTTCCAACCATCTGTCATACACAGATCTCTTCTTACCATCAAAGCAACTGATGGATAAAACTACCACTCAACATTTGTCACAGGACCAACTGTCTAATAATAAGTCAACATGACACAGGCTTAACAGAAATGACAACTACTGTTAGTTAAAACACTGTGGTTTGATTGGACACACAACCTTTGACATCAAGAATAACTCTATTTGGACTTATTTAGATGCAGTCTCGGAAGAGCAGATTTAAAAGATCGCATTCAATAATCAATGAAGGACACTGTGGTGGATATCCCTTATTTCCTGCAGATTAAACTTTTAGGAGATGTTTGGCCACAGTTTATCCAGGACCTCAGAGCTCCTGACACTCTTATACAAACACTTTCTCTGGTTTGCTCTCTGTGCCAGTGGATGAGGGATTCCCTTTCCCCCCTTTCCCAAAAATGGGCATGGCTGGAACTCCAGGAGAGGTGGAGCCCAAATACAGCACGGCCCCTCCCACCAGCATCAGCACAGCCACACCCCATCCCAGGTAGAGGGCGGGGCCCAGTTCTCGTTTGAGTGGGGCAGCAACATTCGGGTCATAGAAATCTCGTATCACCACATACGCGGTCCAAGAGACGGGAAGAAGAAAGAAAAAAGCAGCCAGGAGAAAAAGAACCGCCCCGACCCTCACCAGCCGAGCCTTGGACTCGTGGGCATCCCCCAGGCAGCGCGTACACTTCAGGCCGCTCACACTGAGCGGGAGGGCCAGCAGGCAGAGGAGGAGGGACAGCACACAGAGAGTGCGGCACAGCTGGGCGGAGCTTGAGAGGGCGAGGCCGGAGTCGTACACTTTACACTGCAGACGCCCCCACTGTGACAGACAGCTCATCCACAGCCCCTCCCACAACACCTGCGACACCACCAGCTCATCCCCCACGAATGCAGACACACGCCACCAGGGGGCGACACAAACCACAATCTCAAACGCCCAGCCTGCAATGGCCAGCACAAGACCCAGCACCTGCAGACCAGTGTTCGCCATGAGAGAGGAGATCTGTGAGGTGGCTTCAGAGATGGTATTTGTCCAGGAAAATTTTAATGCAGGTCGTGAGCAGCTTCCTCTGTTAATTTAAACAATAATAATGGATTTTATTGCACATAAATACAGTTATAAAGGTTAACACAGAATTTTAATAACATATAAAATATACTATTTATATAGAGACAAAAACTTAAAAAAAATCAGTTCAGCTGCCACCAAATGGTGTTTTTACAAAACTGTACTCAATAACTGTACCAGGATATGCTACTAATTCTTCAGCAGTAATAGTAATTGCGATTGCAATTATTATTAAAGATAGAATATTAATTTGGATGTACTTATTATTATTACAGATATGACATTTACAAGTGTCAAACCCATTAATATTATTACTAACATTTTCATTAAGTTTTGAAACCCCTTTTAGATTTGTTTTATTTGTTTATTCTATATCTGTTCTTGTTTTCAAGCTATATGTCCTTTTTAATTAATGTGGTTAGTAACATGTAATATTTATTACAATTCAAACGACTTGAAATACAAGGAATGGTTGAAAAAGTTTAGTAGTTGCAATACTTACTGTAACTGACCAGCGTCTGTGTGTGGCTGAGATCATGTGGCTGAACTCCTGTCTGAGTTTGTAGAAACACTCTTTGTCTTCACGTGTGGGAGTTGATTAGCATCTGACCCACTGAGATCATCTCAAAATTCTGTCCACACACACATACACACACGCACACACCACACACACACACACGTACACACACACAAGCACATGTGTGTGGCCATGCACATACACAAGCGCCTGCGCATTCCACAAATATACGCAGTGCATTCAGAAGGTATTCACTGTTTTCAGTTCTGTTATACAGCAGCCTAATATAACAATCATTTAAATTCATTTTTTTTCTCATAAATCTACACTCAATACCCCATAATGACCAAGTGAAAACTGAATGTTATTATAGCTTATATATTTTTATATAATTGTATTATTTATTATACATAAATATTTTATTATATTTAGAAATTAGAAATTATAGCACGGTTATTGCTTGGGTGACGCAAGTTCGAGTCCCAGCTTGGGGTCATTTTCCCCCCAGTGGAAAATGCCCTGACCTCATCACTGTATAAGAGAGGGCTGAGTGCACATCACTGAGGGGCACCAGTGCTGACTGTGGCTGAGGAAAATGTGCGTCTGTCGGTCAGGAAGTCCAAGATTCAGTTACATAAGTGACTGCTGAGGACCAGATCCTTCAGTCTGATTATAAGCTATGTATAATGGTATGGAATGCAGAGCTATAATCAATAAGCAGCATCCGCACTAGAGAAGACTAAGAAACATTGATATTATGCTGCATGCTGCTTTTTAAACTACAGTAACTGTGTAGTCGCTGATTACATTAGTTCATGCATGGGTGCTGTTGTTGAAAGCGAATGGTTAACAACAAGACATTTAAAGTTTACAGAGAATGCTTCATAATAATAATCCAAGGAAGACCTGTAAAATAACAGGGGGATTGGGAATAACTGAGAAATTGGGATATTTGGGAATTTTACTTGAATTTGATGTTTTTTTGTTTTATAGCCACTACTGCCAGTCATCGACTTGTTTGCTTCTTTTTTTCACAATTTTTACAGATCTTCTGCTGTTTTATTAATGCTAAGTGTTTGGTACCCTCTGCTACTATGCATTTCGCTGTTTATTCATGTTTATTTTTTACAGTGTAGGTAAAAAATGTATTGTATGTAATGTTGAGTCTAATGTATGTTGTTTTGGATGATAGATGCTGTCAGATGTATAAATCTTAATATTATTAGATCATTCAAAACAACTAACCCTAACCCAAACCCTAACAATATAGATTAATGATGTACTGCCTTTTAAGTTTTGTTTTGTCATTTAGTCAAATTCTTGTAGCATTGTCTTTGTAAATTGGTCTCACCCATGTGGTTAATTTAGTAAATTATTCCAAACATTGATGTATTGAAATCCTTCATGCTTGTTATGTTTATTTTGTGTTGTATCTTTGGTGAGCTTTGGTTTGTCATTCTTGGGATGTCTTGTGCTTATGCAAGTATTGGAATATGGTGCTTTTTCTCTTGTTTACATTTTATAATTAGTTTATGATGTTAGTTTTGATCTAATAAATTTGATCTAACTATAAATTTGATCACAAATATCTGGAAACTCATCTTACAGCTTTGTGTTTTGGCTTGTACTGTAATGAAATCTATGTTGAGACCTGTTATGAGATTAGATTGAGAATGAGTCATGCAGGGTGAGTCAATGACATCTCAATGACATTCAAAAAAACAGGATCTGTCAGAGACCAACGAAAGAATTTACCCCTGAGAAACATTCATAAACTGCAGCAAGTTTATGCTGTGCTGGAATCTTTAGTTCAAAGAAAGAAAGATATTAAAAGGTATAAGATGTCCAGCTATGAAACAATGAACAGACTTGATCTGAGGATTGAGTGTCTTCTGTGAGATGGACGTTTCATTGTTGGTAACCAAATTCAAAGTCCAGCACTGAAAGCAGACAACTGCAAAGCAACTCTGTTATAACATGAAATTAAATACTTTCACCTTCACACAATAAGGCAATGCACATGCAAGCACACAAAACCAATATTCAGAAATATATTTAGATACTATTAGCAAAATAAGATGTAAAATACATTTTATTCTGAGATACAATTATTATTATATTATTTCATTATTAGGTCCAGCCTATTTCTTAAATAATTAAGTACAATAAACAAAGAGCTCTTGGTTCTGATATTGTTAGAATCTGTACTCTATATTAATGAAGAAAATTAATTGACAATAAATAAATAAATCTGCAAAATCATTGAAGTGGTGTTCTTATTTCCCCAGTCATGTCCATTAACAGCCGCTGCTTTTGTACTTGTTGTTTTTTGTTGGTAATTCATTCTTTCAGTCCATTTGTAGCTACAGCTGCAGCTACTAGAGCTCCTATGAGGAAAGTCAAGACTCCCTTTAACAATTTTATTCTGTTTTCTTGTGCTTTCTGTTCTGTCGTGTTCTTCTCCTGAAGCGTTATATAGATCTCATTAGTGTAGTGCTTCCCTCCATTTCTCATCACCATCTTCTCAATTTTCTCCAGCAGTTCTGTGACCTGACAGCAATTCTCTATAGCTTCATTGTTTATTAAGTGATATCTGCCACCACAGCTGTAAATTAATGTCTGTAAATCTGAACTCTCTGTGATATATTCATCTAAGGATTTACTCATCAGATGATCTCCATGAGTGAACAGAATGATGGTGTAATGTGCAGCATCCTCTCCAAAGTTCTCCTGAATCCACTTCACTGCATTCATCTCCCCTTCTGTGAATCTCACATCCAGTCTGATCACCAGCAGAAACACATGAGGACCAGGAATGGACATCTCTACACACTTCTGAATCTCAGACTTCAGTTTCTCTTCTGTCACTGATGAATCAAACAGTCCTGGTGTTTTGACCACTGAGATGTTTCTTCTACACACCTCTGCTGCTTGTTTCTCACAGGTCTCAGTAACCGACAGAAATCTCTTATTCACTTTAAATGCATCTCTGCCCAGTATAGTGTTTCCTGTTGCGCTCTTAGCTGGTCCACTTTTACCCAGCAGAACAATTCTTACATCTGATCACACAAAAAGAATGTATGTACATATTAATTTGTGATGTCTAGAGTTATTATTTATTATTACATATGTGTTTGTCAATCAGTTGCAATGAACATTGCAATATTCATTCAAGATTCTTAAAGTCATAGTTCACCAAAAAATGACAACTGGCCCTCACTCTCAAGGCAATCTATGTTTTTATGAATTTATTCTTTCAGATGAACAGAATCAGAGTTATATTAAATTATATTAAATAATATTCTGGGTCTTTTCAGCTTTGTAATGGCATTGAATAGTGTCTGAGATTTTAATGCTCCAAAAAGCACATCCATCCATCTTTAAAGTAATCCATATGACTCCAGTGGATTAATAAGTGTCTTCTGAAGTGAAAGAAATCGATTACTCAGTGAGTATGATTAGTATTCACATGATGTGTGAACCAGAGATTAAACGTTATCCATGTGCTGCCATATCTGAATATAGCGAGTTGTTTGCACCACTAAATATGCTCAAAATAGTAATCGGTTTCTTTCACATATGTATGGTGTTGCTTCAGACATTTATTAATCTTCTGGAGTCATATGGATTACATTTATGATGGATGGATGTGTTTTTAAGAGCTCCATACTCTCAGACACTATTCAATGCCATTACTAACTTGGGAAGAGACAACATATGATGTGATATTGCTCAGATTAAATTAAAGGATTTAGATTTGTTTTGACTGTTTAACTGAAATTTTTTAATTGTTGTTAACCAATTTACCTGTTATTGAATTTTTTGGTTCAATATTCTGCTCCTCTGAGGACAAGCATCTGTCTGTGTGTGGAGATCTTTCTGGACTGCAGACTTCATACCTCTCATTTATTATTCTTTGGTCCTTCAGAACACTGTGCTCTTCATTTCTGACCAAACACTCATGTCTGGTAGGATCTGCTATGTTCTCTTTCTTTAGAATGAGTCCAGTTTTCTTCTCCATTCTGTCGTGTTCTTCCTGTGGTTTCATCGCTTCTCTCTTCTGTGTCTTCAGGTAGATGTGAGTGGAATGTTCTCTGTTGTTCCTCTTCACTATTTCATCAACATTCTCCAGCAGGTTCGAGATCTGGCTTTTATCGCGTTTACCTTTATGATTTATCACATAACATTTTTCCTCACAGTAGCTTAGAAGTTCTCTGGTTTTCCTTTCCAGCCTAAACTTGATCCAGTCTCTTTTGGACATCACTCGTCTGCCAGTAAAAAGCACCATGGTGAACTTGAAAGCTTCTTTGCCAAAGTTTACCTGAATCTGTTTTAAGATCTTTCCCACATCAGGTTCTGTGAATGTGTCTGGTCTGACGATCAGCAGGAAGACATGAGGACCAGGATGAGAGAGAGAAAGGCTCTTCATCATTTCTTTCTGAAGATCTTCATCAGTCAGTTCAGTGCTGAAGAATCCTGGAGTGTCAATAACTGAGATGTTTCTATCTTCTACTCTTCCTCTCTGTACTTCACTCACTCTGGTGCTACTTTCTTTAAATCCATTTCTGCCCAAAATCATGTTGCCTACACAACTTTTGCCCACACCACTTTTTCCCAGCAGCACAATCCTGAGTTCCTGTAAACCAGATGATTTAAAAGGATCTGTGAAATAAACACAGGAAACAGTTACATCAGTTACAGCCTGTTTTATTATTCTTTTTATTTATTTGATTGTTTTAGCTTGCTATCATAAGACATGTTTTGTATAGTTGTATGTTTGAGTCTCATGTAAATACTATTGTACAAACGTGCATGGTAATCATTCAGCATATCCACAGAACACGTGTAATATTGATATTTCAGGACAGTAACCATGTGCTGCTGATAACTGAGAGAGAAACACTCCACAACAAACTGTGACAATCTCAAACATCTCAGATCAAATCAATACAAATGATTAAATACTGATAATATTCAGACATAAGAATGACATCAAGTGCACTGAGAATACAACTGAAAATACAGTGTTTATAAGACATTGAATTAAAACAGCTGCTTCTGTTTGCTTTTGCTTTATAGAGCATGTCTACAGTATATGAAATATATGTTTGCTAATTCATTTTAAATCATATCAGGTTTAGTTAAGAACTATATTCAATTATACTGTATTTTTTAGAACTCTTTCCAGTCAGCAACACCCTCCTTAACAGTGTGAACAACAACACACAAACATCAGCTATAATGTAGTTAAGCAGGTTGTGTTGGGTGCAGATATTATCTCCTTAAATCCCAAATTAACTCTCATTTGGATTAGTTGAAATTATTCCTCATGGATCCAGACATACCTGTTTGTGGTGAATTCATGTCTTTCTGAATCTCTGCTGGCTTCATTGATTTCAGACCTGTAGGTTCCTGCAGTACAAACTCAGTCTCAGTGAGAGAGAATGAACTTCAGGTACTTCAGCTCCACCTGTTTCTCCAGTGAAACTCCCTCTATTGTGATGAGTCAATACATTTATAAAGGTAAGGTGTGTGTTTGTTTGCAATGTGACAAACTCATGACGTGCTGTGACTCATCTGAGTGTATCATACAGGTGACATCAATTCAGTTCAACTGTTAAAAACTTTCAACATCCAGCACTTTACACAAAGCAGCTAAATAAAATATTAAAGAAGTTCTTAAATGCAACCTGTGTGTATCAAGAGTCTTTGTGTTGTTCCTTTATTATTTTCTTACCTAATTATTTTTTCAGTTTTATATTGCTTTGCCGTATTTGTAATAGCAAGCTAGCTTTGAAAGCTTAAGGTCCCGCCCTCCCTTCAGGGTTAGGGAACTTGGTTATTGGCCTAACCCAATAACCAAGAGACAAACAGAGAGGCTGACAGTTCACACAATTCACTGTCTCACAGAACAAGCCTTGACGCCAGGGGGCTCCGGACTGAAGTCTGCACGATCCAGAATAGTACAGTTTCTCCCCACCCCCATGTTTATGGATTTTTGAATACTTGGGCCCCAAGCCTATACTCAGTTCTAGGACCTTTTAAGTTATAGGTTTCTACATTGTGGGCTGACCCTAAGCTATGTTAGCAGCTAAGTGAGTTTACCATCAACATGCTAAGTAATGCTTTCGTGTGCTCATTTGTGCCTTGAAAGCTCTCCTTGGCAACTTCACGCAGGTGTGTCAACTGTGGTTTAACTTGCAAAACCAGGAGCCTGAAGCCATTTAGGATGAGGGTTCTAAACCAGTGTGGCACGTTGTGCAGTATGTTTTCACAATTTTGACTACTTACATATGTGGGTAAAGTGATGTACTAAACGTTTTTACTCTTGGATTAGAAATACATTTTCTTGTTGTTCATTTTGAGTTCAGTCTCACCTGTACTTCTGAATGTTTTTTTTGTGTATTTTCTAATTCTGCAGTTTTTGTTCTTCTGGCTCTGCATTGCGCTTCAAGTCTCAGATCGCTGTGTGCAGATATATTTATTATATTGTCAACATTATTATTATTATTATTACTACTATTATTTGTAAGTTAAAAATAAGTCAAAATGACTGAAAAGGCATTCCTGGAATTCGCTGTAACATTTAAAATTGTATATTTCAATTGCATTTTTATTTTGCATAATTTCATTTTTGTATTATATACAATAGGGTAAATTAATATTTCATGTAGTTGAATAAATGTTTACAGATTTATTTTGTGTAATATGTGTTACCCTTATGATGTTTTGTCATTATTACACTATATAATCTATGTTTGGATATTGGCAGTGTTTTGGGGTTATTTAAGATGAACTTTGATTTATTGTGTCTTTAGACAAAACAGAAAATTAACCCATTAATATCTCTTCTAGAAAATATTCAACATGAGCACACACGCACACACACACACACATGACACTGGGCTGGATTTTGGACCAGGCCACTTCACCAGAACCTGAGCCTCAGGGTGTGAAGTCTGAAAGCAGAGGGCAATGGACACCAGAACCTTCTGCACACATGCAACAGTTCGTCCACTAGTGCACCTCTGAGCAGGATACACTGCAGTGATTTTTAATTGATCATATTTTAATTGTCGGAACTGAGTCAGTGTTGGCAGCTCAACAGGAAGAACATTGCACTAGCAGTGCAAATGTTGTGGGTTGAATTGTAATGTAAACTTGTAAATGTAAATGTAAAATTATACACTAAACGCATGACTGAAAAAGGCAGTTCATTCATCTACAAACACTAGACATGGCACATCAATCCATGCCTGTGTTCACCTTACTCAATGCACACAGGCTGTTTATCAGGTTAGCGTAAAGTCTGAGTTAACTTGAGTTGGATAATGAGCACAGCATATATGACTATTAAGACAATTTACATTCTACTGTACACAATATATTTCTTATAAAATCTCATTCTATTGTATGGTGATCATATGCTTAAAAGGTTTTAAGATGTTCACATGAAAAGATATTTGAGTGACTCTTTGGAGAACTTCCAGACACTTTTTTTTGTACAATGGTCAGCTATCTGAAGTGCTCAACAGAACCTATATGTTTCTGTACGAATAACAGGAAAAAGCTTTTGAGGAAGCAAAAGTATATTGCAGAAGAACACAGTACAGTGTTTAACTAATCCATCCTAATCCAAGTTTTCTGTTTTCTTCTTTAGCAGTGTGGAGGTTTTGACTTGATCCATCATAAGTTCCCCTACTGCTTCTCTTGAACCAGCAGCACCTCTTGCTAATAAAACTGTAGGTATAGCAGCTACAGCTACAACCTTATCAGCTGCTCCTACACACATCTTACTGACTTACTCTTTTCTTTTCATTTCTTCAGATATCTTTCTCAGTTTCTCTTTTTCCTCTCACTTTATTTGCTCTTTCTCTGTGTTCTTCAGTTCTTCCTCTCTAATTCTAAGTTCTTCCAATTTGTTTCTCAGTTCTTCATGTCTGGTTCTCACTTCATCCTCATTCCCTGTCTGTTGTTTTTCTTTCTTTCTCTGTTTCAGCTTATTATCTGTCTTTCTCTCATATTCTTCTACACTTTTTGTACAAGCTTCCTGGTACATCTCATTAATGTAATTGTTAAGGTGGAGGCCCCCATACCGCCTCCCCCGAACCACCAGAGGGAACCGTTACCTGAATATTAGGTCATGTTTGGACTACATTTCCCATAGGGCCACTTCCCAAGGGCTGACTACTTCCTGTACACCTGATCCTCATTAACTCTTGTGTATATAAGCCCCAGTCTGTGATGAACTCATTGTGAAGACTTGTGCCCTGATTAATGTTTCTGAGTGTGTCTATTGGTGTTGGATTACCTGTTGTTACCTGGATTGTTTATTGTCTCTCTGATTGTTTGCTGCCTGCCCCGACTTGGATTGTTTACTGTTACCGATTAGCCTAGCCCCTTGCTGTTGTCGACCCTGCCTGTTCAACTATTCTAATAAACTACTGCAAATGGATCCTACTGTCTCCTCGTTACAGTAAAACTCTCCTCTAAAGGTGATATCCACCTTTACACTTATCAACTAGATCTTTCAGAGGTTTGTTTTTCTTGGAAAAACAGGTTTTTGTTTTCTAGGAAATCCTCTATTGGTTTGTCTAACTGATCTCCTCTAGTGAACAGAACCATGGCATAGTTCATGGCATAGCTCCTGAAAAGTTCTCCTGAATCCTGATCCTAATCACTGTTGTTCTCCTCTGTAACCTTTACATCCAGTCTGATGACCAGCAGAAACACATGAGGACCAGGAGCAGAGCAATTCTCAAGCACAGACTTTAGTTTTTCTTTAGTGACGGATGTATCAAAAGTTCCTGGAGTGTTGGTCACTGAGATGTTTCGACCTTGTGCCATCTTCTGATATGTTTCGCACTGTGCTGTCACAAATTCAGAAGAAAATTCAACTTTGAACAGCTGGCTTCCCAGGATGGTTCCTGTTCCTATTGCACTCTTTCCAGCTCCAGACTTACCCACCATCACAATCCTGAGATCTAAAATGATTAAGCAGAGATAAAAGGAAGTATGTATCATGTCATGTAAACTATGGGTGTTTATATAATCTAGAGTCAGAAATCTCTGAATAGCATGTGCAAATTTAACCCTAAATTTTTTTTGTTGACATAATTTAATGTTTATATAATAAAAATGAATGTATAAATAAAACAGTTCTGTTGTACAAATACTTTCTTAAAACCCTTTCTGAGAAGTGATAGTGTTATGGGCAGATGAGAATTTAGGATAGAAGGATAGAATAGAAGGATAGAAAAGCTCACAATGGCTTGTGTGGATATTACCTTGAAGTCTTATCTGGTGCTTAAAGGTTTTATCTCTGTGTTTTCTGGTCACAGGTGGAATTACGTGTGATGTAGATGTGGTTCTGTGAAGTTTTGTCTGAGACAAGATGCTGATTTAAATGTGATCTTACTTTCATTAAACAAACATTTTCCAATATACAATAAATAAACATTGTGTTTATACTATAAGAAGCAGTGGATTTAGCAATAGAAAAGAAAAATCTTTCTCTTTTTAATATCTCAATTATTTCTCCTACATAACAATGAGATTAAATGGAGAGCAAATGGAAACAGATTTGCCAAGATTTCAAAATGAACTCAAACTTTACTCACCGAATTTACCCAAATCCAGATTATTTTAGCTACAGTCTACATTCTTTCTACAATCTACATTCAGAAATTACCTTTTTCTCTAACAAAACATCTAATCACATAAAATGTTTAATTACAGAAAGCAGCAAAAGTGTAAAAGTGCTGGGAAATGACAATTATACAGAGGACATAACTGATGAAATTGATGGAAATTTTTACTAATTTAAAAAAAATTCACACTTAAAAAATGAAGTTTTTCTGCTAATATAAATGTAATGTAGAATTCAGAATGTTAATGAAACAGCAGAGTGTCAGCATGAGCACAACAATAAATACATTACACTTTAAACTAGTCTTGAATGTACATGTGTTGCACCAGCAGATGTCCCTCAAACACCTCAGAATGTAAATCATTTCTTCAATCATTAGTCCCCATGACTAGATAATAACATAATGTGATTTTAGAGTACATTATGATTATGATATAAAACTATTATTGCTGTTCCTTCTTTAAAAACTATTCAATAATACCAAGGACTAGACCTGAGTGTGAAACTCACTCATTTCAGCTGAAGACAATATTCACTGTTTAGCTGAACCTGCAACACAAAACATGGATTAGTTTGGCCCTTTATATTTAGCCTTTTTAATTGAGCCTTTTTCATCTTCACATATAAACATAAGATATCTTTGATATCTGTACATCTGTTAGTCTAGAAAATCAACAATGGCATACCAGTGAAGACAGTTAATAAAGTTACTACAGGTGCTTCTGGAAAATCACCCTAACCCTAACCCTAATTATTACCAGGAAGTAAAAGCAGCCTTTTACTTCTGCAGCACAATTATCTGAGTAGCTCTTAATATGCAGCCAGCCTGTCTTCTGAATAATCATGCAGAAAGATAATGACAGCTTACGTTACACTTAATATATATATATATATATATATATATATATATATATATATATATATTAAAGCTTACTTTGTTGATTGTGTGTTTGATTGTGAGGTTGAGAGCTGCCTTTCAGCGGTCAAGCTTACATCAATAGTGAGGAGTTAACATGCAGACCCATGGCAGAGCATGAGCAAACAGCTCCTCCTCCACAGCTCAATAAAACATGATAATGAACAGATACACAACGCAATTCATATATGTAATTTCTTGTATATGCTGTATATAAACTTGGACAAAAGTATTGGAATATCCCCTTATAATACAGATGTTTAGCTATTCCAGTAATTTCAATATTTCAATACTTCAATTTCAAAACATATTTTAATGTTTTACTATACACTGCCATTCTAAAGGATCTTTGTTGCGACAGTGGAGCACTTTTCTGTTCCCAAATTACTGAACCCCTGATGTTGGGTGAGTCGTATTTTCGTTGTGCTTGTATTTCAACCCATACCAGTGATGCCGAGATGCGTTCAGGTCTAGACTTTATGCAGACCAGTTTTTCTACACCAGACTATACCAGTCATTTCTGTATAAACCTTTCTTTGTTCTGGTGAGTTTTGGTATTTGTCAGATTTGCTTTTTAAATGAGCCATGCCACAGCTGGAGGCTGAGGTACAGTGCAGAGGAGAAACAGACTTTAAAAGCTGCTGGAAGACTACATACTGATGCTCTTTACAGGAAGCACAGTTTTAAGTCTCCACCACAAAAGAACTATTGAACATTACACTATTAATTGAGATGACTGATAATGGTAACGTAAAATGTTAAAATACTTTGTTACTTTATAGAGTTTTACAGTTGTGTCAACACAAAATAGAACAAAATCAAAGTAAGGTGAAATAGCAGCTTGATTTGTCAACATATAATGCATTTTTAACACATTTGTATATGATGGTTTTGGCCCATACTGGGTCATTGGTGAGGCAAAAACGTGAGAACAATTACATCTAAATGTAGATGGAAACCTCAGAACATGTTCAACAGGTTAAATTCTTCATCAATTCTTTCAGAAGTTCTTTCACTTTTCTATTCTGTTGTTTATGTGTTCAGGGTTAACCAATTATAGGTTAACCAGTTTGTTTCCAACTTATATGGAAACAAACATTGTGCTGTGTTTTTAAAACATGACAAGAAAACAAAAACAACAACACAACAATTCTTTCACTTTGATTGAAGGAATCTAAATTCTTAAAGCATAAAAATATAAACAGGAATATAACATCACAACTGTTCTCATGTGAACTGCAGTGTGTTTTCAGTATTCTTACAGACCTACAGTAATGTAGTTATCACATTACAAATACATTTATATCACCAAAGTCACATGAACCAGTATTTATTCAGGGCTGATCAGTGTGGAGAGTCAGACAGCTTCTAGATCAGCTGATTCTGGCATTCAGTTCTGATTGCTTTCTGTTGAAGACCATTGAATGAGCTTAATATGAGGGGTTTGCAGAGGATCAGAGCTCTGTTTTAGATTGGTAGGCATCTGCCAGTTTGTGCTCTACTACTATTACTATTGACTATTATTTGGTCTAAGAATGTATTCATATCCCCAGCAGTACTACTTCACTGCATTGCCTTCCCTCACCAAAGCAAAATCACAGCGATGTTTAATCATCTGAATGCACCACGTCCAGTCAAATGATACTTCATGCTTTCATTCCTCATACTCAACTCAAAATTATTCTATATTCATATCTGAAATCAATTTAAACAACAGTACAATTGTTTCAACACAATGTGCTTCACTTTGTCTCCCACATCCCTGTTTTTATCCCATCAAAAATGAAATATAATTTTTTAATGTGATTAATCTGACTACAGGCTCCTGGGTTCATATTCAACGTAGAACAGTAAAGTCATCTAGAACAGTGCAATTATTAAGGTTCAATTTTCACGGAACAAACCTACTGATAAAAATTGTATATCTTGAATACACTGTAAGCTTTGATGAAAGTATTTGCCAAATGTATGTAAATGAAACCAAAATGAAGACACTTCTTCACAGGAACAGCATAGATTTACAAGAAAAGCACCAGGATGTGTGAAGTTGGGGGTGTGTCTGTGATTTTTTGGAATTTCCATGATCACATTATGCATTCATTACTTGACATTAAATTACTTTCAAGCAAAAAATTACTTTAATTTTTTTTATTATTTCATGCATATATGACATATACACAAGGACAGTTTAATAATAATGACACTATAATAAAAAGTAATAATGCCTAATACTTTTGTGTTTGAGACAGAAGGACTGGCCATCTGGCATTTTCCCACTAGCAGTGGCAGACTGGCTGCGTGAAGCACCAGAAGCTTTTCCGGTGGCCACTGTGGGTCGCCCCACCCACTACACAAATCAAAAATGTTAAAAATAATGACGAAAACCATAATATTACATCTTACATGAGAGAGTCAATAACAGTGCATCCCCAATCCCCCCGGTCTCTAGCATTACAGCCAAGGATAACAAGTCTTATGTTCTTCTGTTTTCCTGATTTATGTTCAGCATTATTCAAACGTTTAAATAACATTTAATGTAATGTGTTATATTTTTATGTTTAAAAATTACTCCAATTGTGTTATGATGTGAGATGTGGTGGGTTGCTGTGGGCCAGAAAGTTCAGGGCGACATTTTGGTCCCTGTCTGCTTCTGGGGGTATTCCAAGAAAGCAGGTTATACATACCTGGGTATGTTTAGGAGTAAGTGTATAACCTCTTAGAACAGATTAGGCATAATATTTTAATTTTATGATTTTATTTTCAATCTCCCATACCATGAAGCAGAAATTGGAAATTAAATGAATGTTAATTTCTGTCTAATTGTGTCTTTAGGAACTTTAGGAAATTTAAACTAGTATCAGACTTTATGATTCTTACTGAATACTATACATACTAAATTATTTTCAGTTTTAAAATATCTCTAAATATTGGATACATAAACTAAACACGTTACAGTTCCATCAGTTAAATAAATGATAATTGTAAAGAATCATACTATAGCAATAATATAAGTCCATAACAACCTGTCTGCCATTCAAAGCTTTAGTCATTTATTTAGCTTCTCAATGAACCAGAGAGAAATTTTGAGAATAAGGATAATGGCATGGTCTCCATGCTACACTAACAACAGTAGTACGGCTTTCCTCTGTGTACACATATCCTTACAAGTGAAGATTCACATTTACATTTAGCACACGCTTTCATTCACAGCAACTTACAACGTGAGGAAAACAACATCACAGGGAGGCTGTATTATTAATATTATTATTATTGTCCCCCTCGTAAGTTACTCTTGAGAAATGTTATGTTTATTGTCAATGACGTTTACGCTCATATATTTAATGTATTGTATTGTAATGTATATATTGAGTATATATTGAGTAATGTATTGAGTATTTATTGAGTATATATTGAGTAATGTATTGTATTTTAATGTATATATTGAGTAATGTATTGTATTGTATATATTTAGTATATATTTAGTAATGTATTGAGTATATATTGAGTAATGTATTGAGTATATAATGAGTCTATATTGAGTAATGTATTGTATTGTAATGTATATATTGAGTATATATTGAGTATATATTGAGTATATATTGAGTATATATTGAGTAATGTATTGAGTAATGTATTGAGTATATATTGAGTAATGTATTGGGTATATATTGAGTAATGTATTGAGTATATATTGAGCATATATTGAGTATATATTGAGTAATATATTGAGTATATATTGAGTATATATTGAGTAATGTATTGAGTATATATTGAGTATATATTCATAAATACTTGTGAATCATGTATTGTGTGTGTGTGTGTGTGTGTATTTATGATGATGGTGTGTGTGTGTGTGTGTGTGTGTGTGTATTTATGATGATGGTGTGTGTGTGTGTGTGTGTATTTATGATGATGGTGTGTGTGTGTGTGTGTGTGTGTGTGTGTATTTATGATGATGGTGTGTGTGTGTGTATTTATGATGATGGTGTGTGTGTGTGTGTGTGTGTGTGTGAGTATATATTGAGTATATATTGAGTAATGTATTGTATTGTAATGTATATATTGAGTATATATTGAGTAATGTATTGAGTGTATATTGATTATATATTGAGTAATATATTGAGTATATATTGAGTATTGTATTGAGTAATGTATTGAGTATATATTGAGTAATGTATTGAGTATATATTGAGTATATATTGAGTATTGTATTGAGTAATGTATTGAGTATATATTGAGTAATGTATTGAGTGTATATTGATTATATATTGAGTAATATATTGAGTATATATTGAGTATTGTATTGAGTAATGTATTGAGTATATATTGAGTAATGTATTGAGTATATATTGAGTATATATTGAGTAATGTATTGAGTATATATTGAGTAATATATTGAGTAATGTATTGAGTATATATTGAGTAATGTATTGAGTATATATTGAGTATATATTGAGTAATGTATTGAGTATATATTGAGTAATGTATTGAGTATATATTGAGTATATATTGAGTAATATATTGAGTAATATATTGAGTATATATTGAGTAATGTATTGAATATATATTGAGTAATGTATTGAGTATATATTGAGTATATATTGGGTAACATATTGAGTATATATTGAGTAATGTATTGAGTATATATTGAGTAATATATTGAGTAATGTATTGAGTATATATTGAGTAATGTATTGAGTATATATTGAGTAATGTATTGAGTATATATTGAGTAATATATTGAGTATATATTGAGTATATATTGAGTAATATATTAAGTATATATTGAGTATATATTAAGTAATATATTGAGTAATGTATTGAGTATATATTGAGTAATGTATTGAGTATATATTGAGTAATGTATTGAGTATATATTGAGTATATATTGAGTAATGTATTGAGTATATATTGAGTAATGTATTGAGTATATATTGAGTATATATTTGGTAATGTATTGAGTATATATTGAGTATATATTGAGTAATATATTGAGTATATATTGAGTAATGTATTGAGTATATATTGAGTAATATATTGAGTAATGTATTGAGTATATATTGAGTAATGTATTGAGTGTATATTGAGTATATATTGAGTAATGTATTGAGTATATGTTGAGTAATGTATTGAGTATATATTGAGTATATATTTGGTAATGTATTGAGTATATATTGAGTATATATTGAGTATATATTGAGTAATGTATTGAGTATATATTGAGTATATATTTGGTAATGTATTGAGTATATATTGAGTATATATTTGGTAATGTATTGAGTATATATTGAGTATATATTGAGTATATATTGAGTATATATTTGGTAATGTATTGAGTAATGTATTGAGTATATATTGAGTAATATATTGAGTAATGTATTGAGTATATATTGATTATATATTGAGTAATATATTGAGTATATATTGAGTATTGTATTGAGTAATGTATTGAGTATATATTGAGTATATATTGAGTAATGTATTGAGTATATATTGAGTAATGTATTGAGTATATATTTGGTAATGTATTGAGTATATATTGAGTAATGTATTGAGTATATATTTGGTAATGTATTGAGTATATATTGAGTAATATATTGAGTAATGTATTGAGTTGTAACATCACGCCAGCAGAGGGAGCCCTCACCGGAATACTGACTGCTCATGCTCCCTCTGCTGAACTCTGAACTTACTTCCTGTTTGGCATCTATATAAACCTTGCTGCCACATGGCCATGTTGCGAAGTATTGCCAGCTTAACACCTGACTACTGAGCATTCTCTTTTACTGCCTGCTTACCTGTGATTTACCTATTGTTTGGTTCTCGTTTTCTGATTTTTGCCTAGCCCCTTTGTTTGACACCTGGATTGGACTGTCTATGTTTATTACGACCCTTTGCCTGTACTTTCGACTTTGATTATGGATAACCCCAATAAACATCTGCAACTGGATCCTGCTTCAGTTTCTGCCTCAGCCCCCTTACAGAATACTTCGCCTACCCTCAATCCAGCGGATGTTTCACAGCTGCAAGCTGCATTTGTCTACCAGGGAGAACTATTACGCAGCTACCACGAACAGCTAGTTAACTTACAGGCATCGAATGAACTACTGCTCCAGCGACTTTGCTCTCCTCCTTCCACCATGTCGAGCACGGTAAGACTTGCTCTTCCCGATAAGTTTGATGGTTCTGCAGAACGGTGTAAAGGGTTCATTCGACCAAGTACGCACTTATTTGGAATCGTTGGGGGATAAGTCTCATGCTAGTTCTGAGCAATGCTCTTTTATCATGTCACTATTATCTGGCAAGGCTATTGATTGGGCTGCTGCGGTTTGGGAGACGGACGAACAGTTTAGATCTTCACCTGAGTATTTTTTGCAACAACTCCGAGAAGTATTTGAATATCCTGCTGGGGGTCGGGATGTTTCGTCTCGTCTTTTACACCTTTCTCAAGGCTCACATAGTGCAGCAGAGCACGCAGTCGAATTCAGGACTCTTGCAGCTCAGAGTGGATGGAATGATGCTGCACTTAAAGGGGTGTTTCGGGAAAGCCTATGTCCCCAATTGCAGTTGGAGATGGCATGTCGAGGTGAGGAATCTTCTTTCAATGACTTTGTTAACATGACTGTTAAGATTGATAATTTGCTCAGGAACTCACCTAAACCCAAGCAAGCGCATGCATCCCACCTTATGTCACGACCTGCACTTCGGAATCCTGAGGCACCATGTGTTACCGAGCCCATGCAAGTAGGATCTACCAGACTGTCTGAGGACGAGCGTAGACGAAGGTTCATCAACAACCTCTGCTTTTATTGTGGTGAACCAGGTCATCATAAGTCACAGTGTCCTCAAAAGACCCGGAGGTCCCTCCCAGCACAAGACCGGGTGAATGTGGACACCTTTTCACAAAATCCATCTAAAGTCTTCACATTACCTGTACAGATTTCTACCGAAAGTGGTTCTTTTATGTTGACAGCATTAGTAGATTCCGGCGCCGCTCTCAACCTCATCAACTCAGACATCGCCGGAAACATCAACTACCCACCATTCCATGCTTTCCACCTATCAGTATTACGGCTGTCAATAACCAACCCATCAAAGGAGGAGTTCTGGAACAGACCCGATCACTGAAAATGCAAATTGGGGTTTTTCATGAAGAGAACATCTCTCTATATCTGATCGACTCACCCAAATATGAAATAATTTTAGGAATGCCATGGCTAAGTTGCCACGATCCCCACATCTCCTGGCGCACGGGTGAGCTGACCCACTGGTCTCCATTCTGTTTTAGTCACTGTCTAACCCTTAAGCAGTCCAGTCCATGTCTGTCCACAAGCATGGGGAGCCCTCCGAGCCTGACCCAACCAAAGATCCCCAAGGTTTATAACGAGCTTTTGGAGGTCTTCAGCAAGGTTAAAGCCACACAGTTACCACCACATCGGCACTGGGACTGTGCTATAGACCTTCTTCCCAACATGTGTCCTCCCAAAAGCAAAGTCTACCCGCTGTCACGCCAAGAAGCACAGGCTATGGAGGACTACATCAAGGAGGCTTTGGAAGCTGGCTTTATCCGTCCTTCTACTTCTCCCGCTGCAGCCGGCTTCTTCTTCGTGGAGAAGAAGGATGGGGGTCTGCGTCCGTGCATCGACTACAGAGGCCTCAATAATGTCACTGTTAAATTCAGGTATCCACTGCCTCTAGTCCCTTCTGCCCTAGAACAACTCAGGAAGGCCAAAATATTTACCAAACTCGACTTGAGAAACGCTTATAACCTGATACGCATCAGGGACGGAGATGAGTGGAAGACAGCTTTTCTCACCACCAGGGGGCACTACGAATACCTGGTTATGCCCTTTGGCCTTGCCAATGCCCCAGCCGTCTTCCAATCCTTCATAAATGAAGTCTTCAAAGATGTCCTCCACAAGTATGTCATCGCATATCTTGACGACATCCTAATCTATTCCTTGAATGAAGAGGATCATGTCACTCACGTCAAGAGTGTTCTTTCCAAGCTTCTTAATCACCAACTCTATGTCAAGACTGAAAAATGTGAGTTTCATGTTAAGCAGACAACATTCCTGGGGTACAACATCAGCCACCAGGGCGTTGAAATGGATGCTTCTAAGGTAACCGCCGTCACTGAGTGGCCGCAGCCCTCCACGTTGAAAGAATTGCAGAGGTTCCTGGGCTTTGCTAACTTCTATCGACGCTTCATTAGGAACTACAGCTCTATTGCTGCACCTCTCACCTCATTACTCAAGGGAAAACCCAAGAGGTTGTCATGGAACGCTTCCGCCAATGCAGCCTTCCAAAAGCTCAAGACCAGCTTCACAACGGCCCCCATCCTTAAACATCCAGATCCAGAACTCCCCTTCATTGTGGAGGTCGATGCTTCTGACTGCGGGATTGGAGCCGTGCTCTCTCAACGTCACGGACAACCTCCCAAGCTTCTCCCGTGTGCCTTCTTCTCTCGGAAGCTAACCCCGCTGAGTTTAATTATGATGTGGGAAACAAAGAGCTTCTGTCAATGAAGGCTGCCATGGAAGAGTGGAGACATTGGCTCGAGGGGGGCAGCTCATCCTTTTCAAGTTATCACGGACCATAAGAACCTTGAGTATGTCAAGTCTGCTCGACGTCTGAATTCACGCCAGGCAAGATGGTCTCTGTTCTTTTCACGATTCCATTTTACAGTCACTTATCGTCCAGGCTCCAAGAATAGCAAGGCAGATGCACTATCCAGGCGCCATGATCCCCCACGACAGAACTACAATCCTGAACCCATCCTAAGTCCAGCCTTGTTTGTTGCTCCGGTCAACTGGGACATAATGGAGGAAATTCACCAGGCCGTCCTCACAGAACCATCACCAACGAACTGCTCCCTTCCAAACAATATGTTCCCCAGACACTACGTCACCGGGTCATCCAGTGGGTCCACACATCACTCAGCACGGGACATCCCGGCATTTCACGAACCCTTAAACTTGTGCAGAATTCCTTCTGGTGGCCTTCAATGACCAAAGATGTGGCCAATTATGTCAAGTCTTGCTCCATCTGTGCCCAGTCCAAGACTCCCAGGGACCTGCCGACGGGACTTCTACAGCCTCTCCCGATTCCCCAACGACCTTGGTCTCACCTCTCCATCGACTTCATCACTGACTTACCCCTGTCTGATGGTTACACCACAATCCTGGTCATCGTCGACCGCTTCTCCAAAGCCTGTCGTCTGGTTCCATTAAAAGGATTACCTACTGCCATGGAGACTGCTCAAGCCATGTTCCACCATGTCTTTCGAAACTATGGTCTACCTGAAGACATTGTATCAGATCGAGGAACTCAGTTCACCTCTCAGGTTTGGAAATCCTTTTGTAACCTGTTAGATATCAATGTGAGTTTAACCTCTGGCTATCATCCGCAGTCAAACGGTCAGGTGGAGAGGCTGAACCAAGAGATCGGCAGGTACCTGCGGACTTACTGCAGCCGCGAACAACATCGCTGGGCTGAATTTCTCCCTTGGACCGAGTATGCCCAGAACTCACTCACGCACTCCTCTACAGGACTCACACCATTTCAATGTGTGCTGGGTTACCAGCCTCCCCTGTTCCCGTGGTCAGGAGAACCATCGTCTGTGCCTGCTGTTAACGACTGGATTCGTAACAGTGAGAGGGTGTGGGACAGTGCCCATGTACGGCTTCAACGCGCTGTGAGGAGGCAGGAGATTAACGCTAACCGTCACCGTCGCCCACACCCTCCATACCAACCTGGACAAAGGGTCTGGCTCTCCACGAGGGATCTCAAGCTACGTCTGCCGAGCAGGAAGCTCTCTCCCAGGTATGTTGGCCCATTTAAAATCATAAGACAGATTAATGAGGTCACTTACCAATTAGAGCTTCCTGCTGACTACCGCATCTCTCCTTCTTTCCATGTGTCACTCCTCAAACCTTTCCACCGGGACGCTGACCCCGAGGCCATATTGCAGGAGCCACCGCCACCGCTGGACATTGGCGGAACGCCGGCCTACAAGGTGAACGTCTTGCTTGACTCACGGCGAAGAGGGGGTCAGATACAATACCTGGTGGATTGGGAGGGATACGGCCCAGAGGAGAGATCGTGGGTAGCGGCAGTGGACATTCTGGATCCCTCGCTCACGGAGGAGTTTCATCGAGCCAGACCTGACCGTCCAGCACCACGTCCACGGGGACGCCCACGTAGAGCACCTGGAGGTGCTCCTAGAGGGGGGGGTTCTGTAACATCACGCCAGCAGAGGGAGCCCTCACCGGAATACTGACTGCTCATGCTCCCTCTGCTGAACTCTGAACTTACTTCCTGTTTGGCATCTATATAAACCTTGCTGCCACATGGCCATGTTGCGAAGTATTGCCAGCTTAACACCTGACTACTGAGCATTCTCTTTTACTGCCTGCTTACCTGTGATTTACCTATTGTTTGGTTCTCGTTTTCTGATTTTTGCCTAGCCCCTTTGTTTGACACCTGGATTGGACTGTCTATGTTTATTACGACCCTTTGCCTGTACTTTCGACTTTGATTATGGATAACCCCAATAAACATCTGCAACTGGATCCTGCTTCAGTTTCTGCCTCAGCCCCCTTACATGAGTATATATTGAGTAATGTATTGAGTATATATTGAGTAATGTATTGAGTATATATTGAGTATATATTAAATAATGTATTGAGTATATATTGAGTAATGTATTGAGTATATATTGAGTAATATATTGAGTATATATTGAGTAATGTATTGAGTATATATTGAGTAATATATTGAGTATATATTGAGTATATATTGAGTAATATATTAAGTATATATTGAGTATATATTGAGTAATATATTGAGTAATGTATTGAGTAATGTATTGAGTATATATTGAGTAATGTATTGAGTATATATTGAGTAATGTATTGAGTATATATTGAGTATATATTGAGTAATATATTGAGTATATATTGAGTAATGTATTGAGTATATATTGAGTAATATATTGAGTAATGTATTGAGTATATATTGAGTAATGTATTGAGTGTATATTGAGTATATATTGAGTAATGTATTGAGTATATATTGAGTAATGTATTGAGTATATATTGAGTATATATTTGGTAATGTATTGAGTATATATTGAGTATATATTGAGTAATGTATTGAGTATATATTGAGTATATATTTGGTAATGTATTGAGTATATATTGAGTATATATTGAGTAATGTATTGAGTATATATTGAGTAATGTATTGAGTATATATTGAGTAATATATTGAGTAATGTATTGAGTATATATTGAGTATATATTGAGTAATGTATTGAGTATATATTGAGTAATGTATTGAGTATATATTGAGTAATATATTGAGTATATATTGAGTATTGTATTGAGTAATGTATTGAGTGTATATTGAGTAATGTATTGAGTATATATTGAGTATATATTGGGTAATATATTGAGTATATATTGAGAAATGTATTGAGTAATATATTGAGTAATGTATTGAGTATATATTGAGTAATGTATTGAGTATATATTGAGTAATGTATTGAGTATATATTGAGTATATATTGAGTAATGTATTGAGTATATATTGAGTAATGTATTGAGTATATATTGAGTAATATATTGAGTATATATTGAGTAATGTATTGAGTATATATTGAGTAATATATTGAGTAATGTATTGAGTATATATTGAGTAATGTATTGAGTGTATATTGAGTATATATTGAGTAATGTATTGAGTATATATTGAGTAATGTATTGAGTATATATTGAGTATATATTTGGTAATGTATTGAGTATATATTGAGTATATATTGAGTAATGTATTGAGTATATATTGAGTATATATTTGGTAATGTATTGAGTATATATTGAGTATATATTGAGTATATATTGAGTAATGTATTGAGTATATATTGAGTAATGTATTGAGTATATATTGAGTAATATATTGAGTAATGTATTGAGTATATATTGAGTATATATTGAGTAATATATTGAGTAATGTATTGAGTGTATATTGAGTAATGTATTTATGATGATGGTGTGTGTGTGTGTGTGTGTATTTATGATGATGGTGTGTGTGTGTGTGTGTGTGTACCTTTTTACCTGAAAACCACACAAGCACCAATCACATACACAGGGTTGTGGGTAATGAAATACATATAACAACAATATGCATTTAAATAACAAAATATGTATTTCATTTAGTCAGTTTCATTAGTTACATTTTAAATTGATGGTAATAAAGTTACAGTTACATCCGGAAAGTATTTTAGATTAATTTTAATGTCATTTATTTCATTTAATATTAATGTGAACTCTTTTAGGCAATTGTTGATTCTTGGACTCTGTATGCAGCTTATTCAGTTAGCAGCCTGCAAAGTGCAGACACGCCAGTCACGACACGGCCCAGCACGAGGCTCTGCAGGTAATGCATTTCTCATGGAAATACTGAGGCAGTTTTACTTTTTACTTTATAAATATGAAAAGGACGTAACATCACAGTGCAATGCAAGCTGTGTCTATGTGCGACAAAACTTTTATCGTCTTCAAAGGATTAAACATCTACTCTAAATAAAGTGTTGTAAAGTCAAACGATGGCTTTGTGTGCTTTACAGACAAACTTTAAATCTGAATTCATTCGGAATGTTCGGGTATATAAATCATCTTGTGCGTTTATGTGAGTTCATGATGTGACAATGCAAACATTTGTGTTGGTCCTTAAGATTTTATTTTTTACAAAAAATCTCTTTATGAAGTTTATTTAACTAAGTTAGGGAGGAGCGCGGTCATGTACTCCAACCAATCACCGTGCAGGGGGGTGTATATATAGCCGTCCCTCACCTCCTACCACGGACAGTGTTGAAGCATCTCTTCATCACCACATCGCCTCACTGTTGGCTGATATCTGTCTCAAGTCAAGGATGGAGGGAGTCCTCCCCCCGGACTGCACGCCAGATATGCATCTATGATCATTTGCGATTACATGTTAGTGCGAACTCGTGAACATTCTGTAGATTTTAGGGTAAAAATATGACCTGGACATGTTATTGAGGGTTTTGAAATCAGCTTTGCTTTCCTTTAAGCTGAATGATTATATGTGGTAGTAATAATAATAACTAAATAAAAATAAAGGTTTATAGTAAACCAGTAAGCTCAGCACACTGAGCAGTCGGTGAAAGCTGTAATCCAGTAGATATATCTTCTAATGCATAGGTTAATGTTAACTATGAAGCTCAGTGTGTGTTGTCCACTAGGTGGCGCTGCCCCTGCTGAAACACAGACGAGCAGACAGACGTATGAGTTAGTGTAACTCACTGGTGCTACAGTTCCAGAGCCAAGATACACACAAGTGCCTTTCACATCATCAGATGAGACACACAGAATGATGGATGGATAGATTCACACACTTGTGTGTGGGTGTGTGTGTGTAGCTGTTCTTGTACAGGTTTGGCTGTACTTGTAAGAGTCAAATGTCCTCACTAATTTTCATGACAACCAACTTGTGAGAAATTGTACTGGTCCTCACTAGCCAAATCATGTTATTCCTAAAATGTTATGCACATGTTTATGTGAGGGTCAGGTTTAGGATTGGTGGACATGAAAGTCTATGGAATGACCTCACTTATATAGTCAAATAAAAGTGTGTGTGTCTGCAGTTCCGGAGAGAGCTGATGGACAATTTGGTCACTAAGTCTGTGAGGTTAAGAGATACACTGGGACTTCCTGAAAACAACGTCTGGAGTGACACAACAAAATCATACATACATTACCCCAGTGAGCAGTACAATTGTACTCTCTCTCTGTATCCGTCCATCTACTCTCTCTCTGTATCCATGTCTACAGTGGCAAAACTTTACAGAGAATCTGTCTTCATTTATTTTGCCTCCATTAAAAAAAATTGTATGTCTTTGTGGATCTATTAGAATGTGAGGTTTTAAACTACAGCCACTTCATATTGTTTCAAAAGCTTATTAATCAGCAAACCTGTCAGATAATATAATAATAAGCAAATAAATCCTTGTCAGATATGATTGTTATTAATAAGTAGATAGTGAGTCGATGCATCATGGCAGCAGGACTCCAGGCATGATGCGGTCAGTGCTGAATGTATGTGGAGTATCCAATCCCCTCCCTCTCCATGCCTCTCTCTCTCTCTTGCTCTCCTTCTCCCAGCCCCTCTCTCTCTCTCTCTCTCTCTCTCTCTCTCTCTCTCTTGTTCTCTTTCTCCCTGTCTCTCTCCCTCTCTCTCTTGCTCTCCTTCTCCCTGCCTCTCTCTATCTCTCTTGCTGTCCTTCTCCCTGCCTCTCTCTCTCTCTCTCGCTCTCTTTCGCTCTCTCTCTCTCTCTTTCTTGCTCTCTTTCTCCCTGTCTCTCCCTCTCTCTCTTGCTCTCCTTCTCCTTGCCTCTCTCTCTTGCTCTCCTTCTCCCTGCCTCTCTCTCTTGCTCTTTTTCTCCCTGTCTCTCTCCCTCTCTCTCTTGCTCTCCTACTCCCTGCCTCTCTCTCTCTCTCTTGCTCTCTCTCTCTCCCTGCCTCTCTCTTGCTCTCTTTCTCCCTGTCTCTCTCCCTCTCTCTCTTGCTCTCCTTCTCCCTGCCTCTCTCTCTCTCTCTCTTGCTCTCTCTTTCTCCCTGTCTCTCTCCCTCTCTCTCTTGCTCTCCTTCTCCCTGCCTCTCTCTCTCTCTCTCTTTCTTGCTCTCTCTCTCTCCCTGCCTCTCTCTCTCTCTCTTGCTCTCTTTCTCCCTGTCTCTCTCCCTCTCTCTCTTGCTCTCCTTCTCCCTGCCTCTCTCTCTCTCTTGCTCTCTTTCTCTCCCTGCCTCTCTCTCGCTCTCTCTCTGGTCTGTTCCTCACACTGCATATGTGAGCGCAGCAGATTGTCTCGTGTCGCTCTATCGCAGCACCACTACATCATCTCAGCTGCATCAGGAGAGATGTTTGGCTGGTTATATTTACACGGATAAACGACAGACAGATATTTATTTTGTGTGTGTCTCTCTCTGTGTGTAGTGCGTCATGGCTGGTCAGTAAAATGATACTGCAGGTGAGCAGGATCTTTAAACGATCATTCACATTCACACATTAAACACACAACTGCATGAGGAATTTGAGCATGTCAGTGCATGTGACTGATGGACTGCAGATATGAGTCTGTTCTGTGATGCTAACTAAAGCAGCTGAAGAAGCCTACAGAAGTATACGTGCACACACACACACACACACCGTGTAAACCACACAGAGATGCTAACGGAGGGATGATGCGTGTGTGCGTGTGTGTGGGTTCAGCACAATAAGAACTGGACTGATGACGTGACGTTTTGTCATGTATAATCTGTTGATATAAAGGTTCTTTAAAGGTTTTGTGGATAAACAATTTTTAATCCTAAATAAATACTGTGTTGGCTTATTTCAAGGTAGAATTGAAACGTCTGGAGTACATTTACAGGTTACCTGGCAATGTTTTTGTACAGTGTGGGTGTATAGGAAAGTTATTGTGCTGGGTTTTTAATTTTTTAAGTCTGGTGGTTTTGTAGCCATTACAACAGTTGTTATTTCTGGTCTTTTACCATATAAGTGAAAACAGGAATGTCAAAATGGAGCAGAATAATTAAATAATGATATCATGAAAGGCCATTGACAAAATTAAACATCTCTGTGGGGAACAGGCTGATGACTGGCTGAAAAGTGTGTCATGTGGAGCAGAGGATCTCCACTGAGAGAAGACTCAACTGTGCTCAGATACTGAGATGTATGACTCAATGAGCCCCAAACAAACCTTCACTCACTATCACATATGTTCTCCAGTACCTGTGATCTCCTGACCTCTACATTGTCAGTGTGTGATCTCCTGACCTCCACATCTTCAGTCTGTGTTCTCCTGGGCGGGGGGAAATCAGTGTGTTTCTGTAGACACAGGTGTGTGACTCATGACTCATAATACATAATGAGTTGAAGGACACACTCATTGTATTTATTCATTTGACAGCCAAATACATACAAATATACAGTACATGATCTTTGACCTCTGACCTAGAAAACATGCATGACAATGGATTATACATGATGATAATATTGTGTAATTTGTAGATGATGAGTTAATATTCTCTTTCTCTGTCAGCACTGGCTCACGCTTTCTTTAGTGTGACTGTCTGCCTACCTCATCTCACGCCAGGAGACCAAAGAACCACTCCCACACACTGGCAGTCGCCATGATGACCTCAGCTCTGCGGCGACAGGTGAAAAACATTGTGCACAACTATTCAGATGCGGAAATCAAGGTGAGGGAGGCAACCTCCAATGACCCCTGGGGGCCGTCCAGCTCTCTGATGTCAGAGATCGCTGAGCTGACCTTCAGTGTGGTGGCGTTCAGTGAGGTCATGGCCATGGTGTGGAAACGCCTCAATGATCACGGCAAGAACTGGAGGCACGTCTACAAGGTGTGACACATCTGAAACACACTGCAGATACACCAATCACTGCACACACACACACTTCACTAATCCAAACACATTCTTCTAGTATTAGAAATTCATTGATTCCAAAAATTGCCCACAGACTCACTCAGTAGTTTAGTACAGTCAACCTAATTAGGCTGCATTGTTTTTGTGCCAGATAACATCTCTGATTGTGTAAATGAATTCTATTTAATTACATCAAATACATGTAGACTAGATTGGGGCTTTGTTGTAGTAATGTAAGTCCAGTTGTACAAAAAATTGTTTAGTTGAGCAATGGTGTCTGTAGTTTGATTTCCAACATCTAGCTCAGGAGAACATCATTTAAATTATAATTTTCTTTGCTAAATGCATCTGACATATTTTAATGGAATTTTATGTGTTTCATAATAGTTTATATTGTTTGTGATGTGCTTGTAATAGGCAGTTTAATGGCAAGTTTCATTGTGACAGCTTACCATATAGTGTGACAACATGCCCCACTACTGTAATATTCACTGGAGTGTGACAACTAGCCCCAGTCTCTCCTGTATCATTATAATGTGATAGTAGTGTAACTACATGGGCATTTATCCAGTAAAGTGTCATGGGGTTTGTTTTGTCTGTGCGCTTTAGGCTCTGACTCTGTTGGATTATTTGGCTAAGACGGGCTCCGAGCGAGTCGCCCAGCAGTGCCGTGAGAATGTCTTCACCATTCAGACACTCCGAGACTTCCAGTACGTGGATCGAGACGGGCGGGATCAGGGGGTGAACGTGCGTGAGAAAGCCAAGCAGTTGGTGGCGCTGCTGAGGGACGACGATCGTTTGTGTCAGGAGAGAGCGCAGGCACTGAAGACCAAAGAGAGAATGGCGGGGGCTGGAGGGGTGAGCGGCATGCCCTCTGCATACCCCAGCAGACACAACAGTCAGCCCAGCATGGCCGTCTTGTACGGGGAGTTCAGAGGGTCTCCATCTTCTTTCAACTGTGAGTATTACACACACACAGAACTCTGGTGTGTTGTTTGAACATCTAGGCTAGCACCCAAGTGTTTCAGGAACAATAATTGCTGTCCTTGAGTGCAATACTTTAAGTCTCACTGCTCCACTGCTCAACTGCTCAATTTTTTTTGCCCAATATTGCAATCATGAGTATTTAACAAGATTATTCACTGACTTTGGAAAAACATATTTATTGAATTGAAAAAATTAATAAACAAAAATGATTTAACAATTACTCACTGACCTCAGAAAAAACATGTATTCATTAAATAAAAAACAAAGTCTTAAAAATTGATTTAACTGAAAAAGAAATAAAATATGTAAAAAATATTTAAAAATTATTTATAACAAGAAGAAATGAGAGAATCCTTGTGAAATAAAATTTGGTACAATAATCATTTTAGCTCGATTATTTTGTTTTTGTAATCGTTGGAACCCATAATTGAAATAGAAAATGAGTTACGATTAATTGCACAGCCCTAATGTTGGGTTACTCAGAGAGTTTGTGTAATGTAATTTTTCTTATAACTGTAAAGTAAACGCTTGATCATTTAATAAACAGAAAGAAGTAGATCCGACTACTAAATCACATGTGTAGTTGCTGGAATGATGGAGCTTGTATCTGACCTTACAGCTGTTGTTTATTATTTAAACTTTAAACCAAGTTAAGAAAATAAATACAACAACCCTATAACTTTGTTTCAAACAGAGATGGAGACAGAGAGGCAAAAGTTATGAATTTAAAAAACACTTGAACTTGATGAACTTTAAACACTTGTAAAGACTAAAACATACCCAATAGAGCTAGATAGTGACCTCACTGTGTCTTAAGGGAAATTGCCCTGCAGACACAGTGTTCATCTGCTGTGTATATGCAGCTGTCGGGGGATCATCAGTATTCTAGACTCACGGTACGGTACCTCAGCATTCACAGGCAGTATTGTGGGCTTGGCAGTGTCATAGTACTCTTTCAGCATTAGATGAATGAGTAATATAACCTCACATATCACCCGGGGGCCATTCATGGATTGTTTTATACATGCAGTACACTGAAATGGTAGGAGATCGCTCAGTTTCTCAGGCTCAAATCTGATTGGCTGGCTTCACACAGCTTCTGAGAGTCATAGTTGATATCAGTGACCAGGATGTAAACTTGTATTTACACTATACTCTCCTGAATTTGAAGTTGACAAGGTTGTATATTATAGTTTGTTTTCTGATGTCTGAAATAATCAGTTCTCATTACTCCCAGCATTAAAACAATCTGTCTATGTGTCTAGCATTGTCGTCCTCACCGAGAGCATCTGATCTGGAACAGACTCGACCTCAGACAAGTGGAGAGGAAGAGCTACAGTTGCAGCTCGCACTGACCATGAGCAGAGAGGTACTAACATGCACGCCCGCACACACACCCATACACACACATACAAACACATATACAGTCACACACAAATTTTCCTACATTTTTAGATGTTCATTAAGACATTATATAAGCCATTGTTCTTGTGGGAACTATCAGCTGTTCTCTGTAATGTAGCTGATTTCAGCTTTTACCATACGTTTGACCAAACAGTGAAGACAAACCTGACACACACACTCACTATGTAATCATAAACTAAATTGCTTATTAAAAAACATACTAAGTGGTGGTTTTTTGTTAACTAAAATTTGCATGTGTATGTGGGTAAAATACTGTGTGTGTGTGTGTGTGTGTGTGTGTGTGTGTGTGTGTGTGCACATGCGTGTGTGAGGACAATGAGGAGAGCTCAGTAAGCACAGAGGAGGAAACAGGAAGAAGGTGAGCGGTTTCTGAACGAATGACCTTGTGTTTCAGGAAAATGTTCATTTCCACAGGATTGAAGATGACAGACTAGCTTTTCTGCTGAAGATAACTTTGATCAAATCTGAACCGCCAACCACTAAATCTGATTTTCTGTGTTCATGACAGTAGTTTCACCCAGCACTGTTGTCATGGAGATGGAGGTGGACTTAAATTAGCTCTGAGCAGGCATCTGAGAAACGTGTGTAGAACCTGCAGTGGCACAGTGCTCCTATTCTAGTCCCCTAAAGGGCTCCTATTCTACATTTGTGTAGTATTTAATTTCTGAAATTCACTGATTTTTTTTTTGACCATTATTCAGCTCCTGACCCTTGGAATTAATTGAGCCATTTACACTGATGTCTGTACATTATGTCATGATTGGCTAACCATCTCTCAAATGAAATGTTTAATTAGCTCACCTGTCACTCATTTCCTAACTGCATTTGTCTTTCCCAAATGTAAACAGCAAGGACCGCTGGATATGTTGATTCTTCTGCTTGAGGGTTAATCACAACTTGCTGTTATAATTCAGATTAATATTTCCACTAACTCACACTAACCTTGTCAGAACTGATGTGAGATCTGTGTTCAAGGTTTTTTGGAGCAGTTGCGTCAGTGTTGGGTTCATCACACCTTTATCTTCTCTCTTGAAGAGACAGCACACTTGGCACAGACATGAAGGCAAGCTTCAGAAAGTTCTGGAGGAGAACAAGGTGGAGAGAGATTCAGGAACTGGGGAGGTGAGAGAGTGAATTTAGATGCACGTGTTGATCTTCTGAGGTTTGTAATTGGCTGTTGAGCGATGATCAGTTTCTTCACACAGTTGGCCATGATTGATCTGGTTGATATATTTGGCCCCACCTCTGTTACACCAGTGAGCGAAGACCCTTGGGATGCCCATCCCACGTGCCCTGTGAGCTCTGACCCCTGGGAGTCTGTAGGTCAGTGATGTCATTGATTCTTTTTGAGCGTGTTCTTCTGAACAATTCTCACCTTGTTGTTTCTATTTCAGCTGCAGTTAGTCCGTGGAAGACCCGCCCTTCCTCCAGTAGTGTCGTCCACCATTGGGACACCAACCAATCTACTTCTTCTGATCCCTGGGAAGCCCCACCTTCAAACCCTTCCTGTAATATGGCAGGACAGGCCTGGAGGAGTCCAGCTTGTACAGGTAGGTTGTACAGGACAAGAGCACCAAAGCCTGTTCACACTGCACGCAGCATGGTTTCTAGAGGTCTCTGATTTCCCTTCTAGTTCCATTTTGGAACATTCTAGAGGAGAAAGAGAAGGAGCTTTGGAAGGAGGAGGGGTCTAGAGTGAAGCAGGAGGTGCCAAACCGAGTGTTCAGCCCCCGTTGTGACAGTCCAGCAGGTGTTCAATAATTTTGTACCCTCAATCTCTCTCTGTGTTTAACATAATGGGCTCACTTAGTGTTTCTCACTCCTTCAGACTGTGAGCAGTTTGGTGAGTTGGTGGTTGATGTTCAAGTGAATGGGAGAGAAAGCAAGAGCCCAGACACTGGTGACGTCCCTCGTCTGGTGCCTTCTCTGGACACGGTGACCTCCAGACCATGTCGGACCCCTGAGGCCTTCCTCGGCTCCACAGCTGCTTCCCTTGTGAACCTGGACACACTTATTCCCAGCAACCCCTCTGCAAAAAGCAAAAACCCTTTCCATTCAGGTATTAAAACACACATGGACAGGGTTCTAAAGTACTTCAGTAAATGCATTAGATTAAAGTCTACATTTTACTTTATATTATATAATATTAAAGTATAATTAAACATGGAAATGTTTTGACTGATTGTTGTCTGATTGCTCCAGTGCTACTGTGTTAGCTGGTCTCAGACAAACAGAGCAACACTTTTGACAATCTTTATACTTTTCAAGAAATCAGCTTACTTACCTGTCATTTGTGTGCAGGCCTTAGCACACCTTTGCCCACCAACCCTTTCCACTGTGACCAGCCCAGACTGACTCTGAATCAGATGAGACCCAACTCCACTTCTCCCCTACCAGCCCATGGTCTGTCCTACAGTACCTCCCTTCCCCTGCCCCTCCTGCAGCAGAAACCCCAGTCTCTGCCCTCATCGTGCACCCAGCCTCGCTACAGCCTCCTGGACATGCCCATCATCCTGCCTCTGCCTTTGCTGCCCCTGTCTTCTGCCCCTCTCCCTCCCTCCACCCTACAATCACATCACCACGCCCAAAACCACAACTCCTTCCGCTGAGCGAGAGAGACCTGGACCTAGACTAAACCTAGATCTGAGTCACTTTCTTGAACTGGATTATACTAAAACTGGATTGCTCTTCATTCGAATTTGGTGTGAACAGACCAAAATAGAAATCAAGAGCTCATCTGAATGATACAATCTTACTGTTACTAGAAACAATTTAGGGTTGGTGTTTAGTCATAAATACTGGCCAATAAAATGATGCACAGACTGATTTTTGCCGACTGACATTGTTTATGTCCAAATATCTATGTGCATTCTATCTGATAATTAACTAAAATATGAGACTGAAACATTTATATCAGGTTAAACAATTATTGACTATTTACTTTCTTATACAAGCACGAATCACCAGTGCATGTTATTCCAAAGAAAAAATCTTCACAATCAGAAATGACTTTCTGTTTTGACTGACATCAGTCATCCTTCAAATAACAATTAAGGTTTTGTGTTAAACTACTGTGGTAGTTAATGCAGGCTGTTTGAAATTGGCAATATTTAACCCAGCTAGTTAATGTTATCATGGCCATTCCCACCATTGAGGTCCCCGAAGTCCCTGACCCTGAATTTTTTAGCTGTAAAAAAACAAAAGAAATAATTGTTGTGAAATAATTGTTTAAAAGGCTGGATTTTGGTGCTGCCAAAAAATTCTAGTTTTTAATTCTTGTTGTTTGTTCCTTTTGTTGTTAATTCTTTTTCTTTATCTCTTTAAATTTCCTATTTTTACAAGCAACCCAGAGTGTCTGCCACCTTTCTCTGCTGATATGTCACGTCCATGTATGTTCTTTGCTCCAGAAGTTAAAGAAAAAGTCATTCCAAACGAAAATGCAGTTTTTTTATGAAACAGAATATTGTTTTTTACTCTGGTAATTAGGGATGCACTGAACTTTTGCCTGGCGAAAATCTTCGGCCGAAAATGACATCGGTTTTAAGCCAAAAGATAGCCGAAAATATAATCCTCTCCATCAATGCACGCACTCACTCTTACTCTAGCCTTATCAAACGACGATCATGTCAGCTGGTCATAACAACAAATAAAAAACATAGTAAGAAATTACAGAAAAGCTCAAAACTAGCAGATAGTAAATGACATGTAAGCTATGTGCGATGCATGATCGCGTTTCTTTGTTTCTTTAATGTCAGAAATAGCGCACATTCACTGAGTGTAGATGTGAATGATCAGCAACACACTCTTCACATATAGATGTGAATGATCAGCAACACAAACTTCACATATAGATGTGAACGATCAGCAACACACTCTTCACATATAGATGTGAACGATCAGCAACACACTCTTCACACATAGATGTGAACGATCAGCAACACACTTTTCACACATAGATGTGAACGATCAGCAACACACTCTTCACATATAGATGTGAACGATCAGCAACACACTCTTCACACATAGTTGTGAATGATCAGCAACACACTCTTCACATATAGATGTGAACGATCAGCAACACACTCTTCACATATAGATGTGAACGATCAGCAACACACTTTTCACACATAGATGTGAACGATCAGCAACACACTCTTCACATATAGATGTGAACGATCAGCAACACACTCTTCACACATAGATGTGAATGATCAGCAACACACTCTTCACATATAGATGTGAACGATCAGCAACACACTCTTCACATATAGATGTGAACGATCAGCAACACACTCTTCACATATAGATGTGAACGATCAGCAACACACTCTTCACACATAGTTGTGAATGATCAGCAACACACTCTTCACATATAGATGTGAACGATCAGCAACACATCTTAACATAGATGTGAACGATCAGCAACACACTCTTCACACTAGATGTGAACGATCAGCAACACACTCTTCACATATAGATGTGAACGATCAGCAACACACTCTTCACATATAGATGTGAACGATCAGCAACACACTCTTCACATATAGATGTGAACGATCAGCAACACACTCTTCACACATAGTTGTGAATGATCAGCAACACACTCTTCACATATAGATGTGAACGATCAGCAACACACTCTTCACTTATAGATGTGAATGATCAGCAACACACTCTTCACATATAGATGTGAACGATCAGCAACACACTCTTCACACATAGTTGTGAATGATCAGCAACACACTCTTCACACATAGATGTGAATGATCAGCAACACACTTTTCACACATAGATGTGAACGATCAGCAACACACTCTTCACATATAGATGTGAACGATCAGCAACACACTCTTCACACATAGATGTGAACGATCAGCAACACACTCTTCACATATAGATGTGAATGATCAGCAACACACTCTTCACTTATAGATGTGAACGATCAGCAACACACTCTTCATATATAGATGTGAATGATCAGCAAAACACTCTTCACACATAGATCGTCAATAACTGATGATGTAGTTTTCAGTAGCTCGTGTGAACTGTCACGCTGCAGGTTCTGACATCACTGAAGCCCATTTTACATGAACAGACCTACTAGCACATTGTGTTTTACCTGTAGTTTTCGTTAAAAAAGACTGTACAATATATAACTTTATGTATTTGAAAGTGCTGCTGAGTTTGGAACTTGACTACTGTTTTGAATATAATAATTATGTAGGCTAATAATTATAAAACTTTACATTATTTAGATCATTGGTAAAAAAACTTTCCATTTGATTCAGTTGCTAAAGGATAAATAAAATATTTAGCATTGTTTTAAAATATGTTCTGTTCAATTTTGGTATTTAAGTATGTTAAAAGCCTAATGCATACAATTAAAAAAAAAAAAACAATTTCGGTTTCGGTTATCCCGAATTATCGGTATCAGTTTCGGCCCAGAATTTTCATTTCGGTGCATCACTACTGGTAATATTTGCATATGAATATCAGTTGACCATTTGTTAACTTTCGTCCCTGACACAGAAGAACCTGAAAAGAGAGACATGGTTTTAGCATCTGTTATCACACTTGTGCCCTCCAAACACCATAAAAACACTTTATTACCATTGGGACATGTGCAGATGCCCTGCAAGGTAAACTTGACCTTCATCCCATAAGTGTGCCCTCAGAAGTGGTTGCAGCTGATTCTCAACGATCCATTCAGGTCTGGACACACCCACTTTTAATGCTCTTTTGCTCCACAGAAACCACATGCTGCTATTGAATGCATTTGAATATCAGTGTTTCAGTCAAGAACAGTCTCTCCCACTGCAGCCCTTAGATATGCAGGACTGAGACACATAACCTGGGAATAAATTCAGGAATATCAAGAAATGAATGAATCTTCACTAACAAATGTGTCGCACATAAAGCCTTGCCTGATTCCTGCACTTGTCTCTCCTATTTTACTTTCTGTTGCCTTGTGTCACTGGATCTCTGGGAATGTTGGATTCACAGGATCGAGCACTGATTATAAACAAGATCCTTCTTCCGTCCAACCACATGCCTGTCTCACTGACAGTCCCACAATGCATTGGGGCTGGTGCCTCACTTCCTGTCTGGATCTCAGGAGTGCTGCCTGTAGACTAGAACTAGTTGAGAACCCAGAACTCACAGAAGCGTTTGTCCAATCAGAGGACATCATCCAAACAGATGTGTTTTATAATAGCCAGAGAATGTCAAACACACTGAATGCTGTAATGCTGATTTATCCCATGCTGTTATTTCATTTCTCTCTGAAGAACAATTTACTGCTGATGAATTTGACTTGCTGCATATTTCCTAGTACAGGAGAAGCAGGTCATCATTGAATCTCTTCTGTCAAGTAAATGGCGAATATTGATGACACTAATAAATGAATGTCACTTTTAATGCTGTTTATTTTTTCCCATGAGAATGTTAAAGATCCATGTCATGGTTTGACAAACACAATTTTTCATTCCTGTTTTGGCATATTTCACATTTGGATTTTTTTATATATACAGTCTTTAGGTTTGTCACAGGTACAATTCAAATGTGCTTGAAAGTTTATTTAAATACTAGCACAGCTGATTTTAACCTTTTTGACTTCAAGGCACGAAACTCACAATTTCTACCCAAGAAACTTTTCTAGATGGGCTCTTGCCCCCTAGTTGAGAAACACTAACATGTCTATGTTAGCCTCAAAGCTAACAGATGTGGACTGAAAGACACAATTCATTGACGTAGTTGGATGGGATGTCAGAATCAGTACCTTATATGACCAACAGAAGGCACTTTCTCACATCAGTTTTCCTTACTGCTTCATTTGATTGATGAACTTTTCTGTGACCCTGAAGAAGCAGATTTGAAAGATTGAATTTTTTTGATATTCAGACCAGAATCAAGATTTTAATGCATTATAATTAACTTTGTTGTAAATGTAAAACAAACTCTTTTAGTCTCTAAAGAGTAACTCTTATCTGTTTGGTATCTGCTGGTTTTTATAACTGCATGTTTAGCAGGTTTCATGTGCACCTGCTTGACTCTGTCTGCATCATCACAGCCTAAAAGACCTGCATTAACGTGCATATATTACTGCAGTTTACTGCAGGCATCTGTGTTTTAAAGATCTTCAGCAGGTTTGTGTCTGTATGTGTCTGCAGTATTAGAGGAATGGATGGCTGTGGGGTCTGTTTGAATCATGGCAGGCACTTGTATTTTTGTTCAGGTCTGTCAAAACCGTCTCCTCTATGATTAAATGATTGTCCACTTGTGATGTCATGCTTCTCACAATCATCTTCACTCAAACTGCTCTGTGATTGGTTCTCTGGCTGAGCTTTAGGTTACTACAAACAAAGGTTTAGGGGAAATGACTGTTAAGCTGAATACTTACTCTTGATCTCTTTTGGAGAGGTTGAGTGGAACCATGACTTCATCAAGTGTTATTTACTCTCTTTCTCTGAGTGGTTGTGACCTGGTGACAGGGATAAATACATTTACAAATTTGCATTTTTTAAATTTCATTTGCATTTTTTATTGAATTTTTTTAAATGATTACCATTTATTGTTATTTTTGCCCCTTTGTGACTGACATCCTCATTTGGTGCTTGCTTGTGTGTGTGATGCCTGTGAGGTGTTGTTGTTTCAATAAACCAGCAGGTGTAGAGGTACACCTCAGAGAGTCTGATGGGTGAGCAGGTGAGGGCAGATGCAGGGAGGTCTGAAGTCCTCCTTCTCCACGACTCTCATTGCTGAGAGGAAGAGACTGATTGTAACATAATGATTCTCTGATTTCTGTTCTTCATTCTGTATTTTGAACCTGGCAAAGATTTAGGCTGATTTAAGAAAAAGGCTGATTTAGGTGTCCATTGTCAGATATAAGAAATCTGATTTTTTGTGCCAGTTTAAACGCAGCCTATGTCTGGAGTTTTTTTTTTGCTGGAGTTGCTTTTACAGTATTTTTACCAGCAGGGGTCCTCAGCATCTTTTATTTGGAGCTCTTCAAAGCTCTCCGTTTTTATCCAAAAAGTTACGAATTGCAGCTTTAACTGGCCCTCTTGGTTTGGCCTGGTTTCTCCCAAGGTTTTTTTTTTTCCATCTATACATCGTCAGAGTTTTAGTTCGTTGCCACTGTCAACCTGTTGGCTTGCTTACTTGGAAACCTTTAATCTGGCAAAGAGTTAAATTGTTTTGTTTAACTGTCCTACCCCTGTACCCGTCCTATATAATTTTATGTTCTTTCTAAATGCCATCTCATATAAGCTTATCTAGCTTATCTCCATGTGGCATAGCTTGCTTAATATGATACCATCTACCATGTTAATGAACTAAATGTGGCACAGTGTCAGAAGTACACAGTTTTAAAAGTCTGAATACATTACCCACTCAAAAACCACTGAGAGAGGTATGAGGTATTTCTGATACATGTCCATTTATTCAAATGCTCCAAATGTGTTGTAATTCTCATCAGTTCAGTACATCTTATAATGAACAATATAAATGTGCAATAAAACCAGGTATTCTGTGTTATAAATAATACAATTGCTTCAAAGCTTCAAAAAGCTTCGTTTCTACCGTCGCTTCTTAAAAGTAAATGATAACTTATTGCACTTGTTGGATAAACTTTTATTTTATCAGTAAACTTGTGGTATGTCGCAGGTGTTTCGAACAGTCCGTCACAAGGTTTTTTTTGTCGATGTTGCGCATGCGTGCTGAAAATGAGCCGAAAACAGAAAAGTCGAAAAAGGTAAACCGACTTCAAACCGGCTCCCTTACGAACACTAAGCGTTACCCAATGGGCTTAAAGCAGATGCATATTGTTACTTTCTTTTGCTGTTTTGGGCCAAGACAAATTAGGTATAATATTAAACTGCATATCTGTGGAGTTTGAGTTGACATGATATTTTATAGTGAATGTGATAAAGAGCCTTAAATATGCAGAACATCATGTGAGGTTGGGCAAAGGCAAATGCGGGTCTAGCCGGAGCTTGGAGATTTATCAGTCACACCAAAGGTAATATTTGTTTTGCAAACATCGTGTCTCTAAAGCAAGTTAATCTCTGTTATGATAAAGAATGCGCCATCAGACATGCATATGCAAAACAACTGGGTTTCTTTTAACACGTGGAAAAAAGCGTGCACTGAATCCAAAAATGGATGAGATCTTAGTATCGGTGATGTGTGAATACTCACCTCATCTGTTTTAAGTAGTTTTTAAATTTTCCTTCGGATTTTTAAAATATCTTTGAAAAAAATGTACTTTTTTGTGTGTGTTTTGAATTATTTAATTGACAGCTCAAAATGATGTACATCATACATGATGAACATTTACGATGCCTATTAGTGAACATAACAGGTAAAAAGTATAAAATAATAAAAACATTAGATCATGCTTTTTGTGTTTTATTTATATTGTGTTGCATAATGTCGTTTTAGTGGTGGTTACACTGATTGTTTACCAAACTTTCATAATTATCATTAAATATTTACATTCTCCAGTATAGTGAATTGACAGGAAGGTGGTGTATTTGTCAATTACAGTAACAGTAACTCATACTTGAAATGTGACCTTGAAATGTGCATTAAACCCATTCAGTGAGTAGTGAACACACAGCCAGAGCAGTGAGCACCTATCACTGCAGAACCCGGAAAACAGACTCCAACATGTCTGTCATCTGTGTTGTACAGTATAATTAAGGGTTACTTCATCCAAGAATGAAATGGTAAAACTCAATCATATGCCTTTTTTGTGTCCTTTTAAAGCTAAAGTATCTGTCTCAGTCCTCTGCTGTTGTAAGGAAAGAATGTAGAATAACATTAAAAAAATCCCAAGTTTGCTTCTGAAAAACATAGAAAGCCATAAGGAGTTTGAACAGTGTTTGAATTTTCATTTCTGGATATGTATGTTTCTTTAAGGCAGAGTAGGTGATTTTTTTACAGAAACATTTTTGATATGCTGGTCAAAAGTCTCTTCACATCCTGATGGCAATCACTAAGTGCTCTAAATATATTTATATAAATATGTATCTTCTGAGAAAGTCCATAAAATGTTCATCTGATGTCCTCATTGCCTGTCAAACTATGTATGCAATCATATTTTGGAGGAGGAGTGGCTTTAGAGAGTTCTCTGAAAGGAGGGCAGGGTCTTATCAGAGGTGGTTCTGGGGTCAGTGGATATCCAGGGCTTAGCCCAGAGACCCACATATGTGTCAGAATACACACATTACATTTTAAAATATGATGAAAAGACATTGGCTAAGTGGCATTTTTGTTTTGAGAGATAAATCTTTTAATGGTGCTTATTAAGATTAAAAACAATGTCACGCTGAGTTAAACTGATTGTGGATGAATGTTTTCATTCTTTACACAGATACCTGCTATTATAATATGTAATCAAACTCACTGAACAGCTTTAAATCTACAAGCTGCCTACAAATTGCACTACTCAGTGACAAAAATGTGTGCTATTAAGAAGCAACAATTTAGCATTAATTGGCATACTCAAAGATATACCAGTCACAGGAGCCTATCTCTGTTTTTAAATACATTACAATTTAAATACATATATACGTTTCAGCACACCTTAGCTTTATAATTATACTATAAGACAGACTTTGTCCTTTAATACATTTACACCGTGGCCGTTTCAGGTGAGGTGTTCAGATGTTCTGTGGGTCTGTGTGGAGGGATTCTGGTTGTTTCAGGTGAGGTGTTCAGATGTTCTGTGGGTCTGTGTGGAGGGATTCTGGTTGTTTCAGGTGAGGTGTTCAGATGTTCTGTGGGTCTGTGTGGAGGGACTCTGGTTGTTTCAGGTGAGGTGTTCAGATGTTCTGTGGATCTGTGTGGAGGGATTCTGGTTGTTTCAGGTGAGGTGTTCAGATGTTCTGTGGATCTGTTTGGAGGGATTCTGGTTGTTTCAGGTGAGGTGTTCAGATGTTCTGTGGGTCTGTGTGGAGGGATTCTGGTTGTTTCAGGTGAGGTGTTCAGATGTTCTGTGGGTCTGTGTGGAGGGATTCTGGTTGTTTCAGGTGAGGTGTTCTGTGGATCTGTGTGGAGGGATTCTGGTTGTTTCAGGTGAGGTGTTCAGATGTTCTGTGGGTCTGTGTGGAGGGATTCTAGTTGTTTCAGGTGAGGTGTTCAGATGTTCTGTGGGTCTGTGTGGAGGGATTCTGGTTGTTTCAGATGAGGTGTTCAGATGTTCTCTGGGTCTGTGTGGAGGGATTCTGGTTGTTTCAGGTGAGGTGTTCAGATGTTCTGTGGGTCTGTGTGGAGGGATTCTGGTTGTTTCAGATGAGGTGTTCTGTGGGTTTGTGTGGAGGGATTCTGGTTTTTTCAGGTGAGGTGTTCAGATGTTCTCTGGGTCTGTGTGGAGGGATTCTGGTTGTTTCAGGTGAGGTGTTCAGATGTTCTGTGGATCTGTGTGGAGGGATTCTGGTTGTTTCAGGTGAGGTGTTCAGATGTTCTGTGGGTCTGTGTGGAGGGATTCTGGTTGTTTCAGGTGAGGTGTTCAGATGTTCTGTGGGTCTGTGTGGAGGGATTCTGGTTGTTTCAGATGAGGTGTTCTGTGGGTCTGTGTGGAGGGATTCTGGTTGTTTCAGGTGAGGTGTTCAGATGTTCTGTGAGTCTGTGTGGAGGGATTCTGGTTGTTTCAGGTGAGGTGTTCTGTGGGTCTGTGTGGAGGTGTTCTGGTTGTTTCAGGTGAGGTGTTCAGATGTTCTGTGGGTCTGTGTGTAGGGATTTTGGTTGTTTCAGGTGAGGTGTTCAGATGTTCTGTGGGTCTGTGTGGAGGTATTCTGGTTGTTTCAGGTGAGGTGTTCAGATGTTCTGTGGGTCTGTGTGGAGGTGTTCTGGTTGTTTCAGGTGAGGTGTTCAGATGTTCTGTGGGTCTGTGTGGAGGGATTTTGGTTGTTTCAGGTGAGGTGTTCTGTGGGTCTGTGTGGAGGTATTCTGGTTGTTTCAGGTGAGGTGTTCAGATGTTCTGTGGGTCTGTGTGGAGGGATTCTGGTTGTTTCAGGTAAGGTGTTCAGATGTTCTGTGGGTCTGTGTGGAGGGATTCTGGTTGTTTCAGGTGAGGTGTTCAGATGTTCTGTGGGTCTGTGTGGAGGGATTCTGGTTGTTTCCAGGTGAGGTGTTCAGATGTTCTGTGGATCTGTGTGGAGGGATTCTGTTTGTTTCAGGTAATGTGTTCAGATGTTCTGTGGGTCTGTGTGGAGGTATTCTGGTTGTTTCAGGTGAGGTGTTCAGATGTTCTGTGGGTCTGTGTGGAGGAGTCTGGTTGTTTCAGGTGAGGTGTTCAGATGTTCTGTGGGTCTGTGTGGAGGTATTCTGGTTGTTTCAGGTGAGGTGTTCAGATGTTCTGTGGGTCTGTGTGGAGGTATTCTGGTTGTTTCCAGGTGAGGTGTTCAGATGTTCTGTGGGTCTGTGTGGAGGGATTCTGGTTGTTTCAGGTGAGGTGTTCAGATGTTCTGTGGGTCTGTGTGGAGGGATTCTGGTTGTTTCAGGTGAGGTGTTCAGATGTTCTGTGGGTCTGTGTAGAGGGATTCTGGTTGTTTCAGGTGAGGTGTTCAGATGTTCTGTGGGTCTGTGTGGAGGGATTCTGGTTGTTTCAGGTGAGGTGTTCAGATGTTCTGTGGGTCTGTGTGGAGGGATTCTGGTTGTTTCAGGTGAGGTGTTCAGATGTTCTGTGGGTCTGTGTGGAGGTATTCTGGTTGTTTCAGGTGAGGTGTTCAGATGTTCTGTGGGTCTGTGTGGAGGGATTCTGGTTGTTTCAGATGAGGTGTTATGTGGGTTTGTATGTAGGGATTCTGTTTGTTTCAGGTAATGTGTTCTGTGGGTCTGTGTGAAGGGATTCTGGTTGTTTCAGGTGAGGTGTTCAGATGTTCTGTGGATCTGTGTGGTGGGATTCTGTTTGTTTCAGGTGAGGTGTTCAGATGTTCTGTGGGTCTGTGTGGAGGGATTCTGGTTGTTTCAGGTGAGGTGTTCAGATGTTCTGTGGGTCTGTGTGGAGGGATTCTGGTTGTTTCAGGTGAGGTGTTCAGATGTTCTGTGGGTCTGTGTGGAGGGATTCTGGTTGTTTCAGGTGAGGTGTTCAGATGTTCTGTGGGTCTGTGTGGAGGTATTCTGGTTGTTTCAGGTGAGGTGTTCAGATGTTCTGTGGGTCTGTGTGGAGGGATTCTGGTTGTTTCAGATGAGGTGTTCTGTGGGTTTATGTGGAGGGATTCTGGTTGTTTCAGGTGAGGTGTTCAGATGTTCTGTGGGTCTGTGTGGAGGGATTCTGGTTGTTTCAGGTGAGGTGTTCAGATGTTCTATGGATCTGTGTGGAGGGATTCTGTTTGATTCAGGTGAGGTGTTCTGTGGGTTTGTGTGGAGGGATTCTGGTTGTTTCAGGTGAGGTGTTCAGATGTTCTGTGGGTCTGTGTGGAGGGATTCTGGTTGTTTCAGGTAAGGTGTTCAGATGTTCTGTGGGTCTGTGTGGAGGGATTCTGGTTGTTTCAGGTGAGGTGTTCAGATGTTCTGTGGATCTGTGTGGAGGGATTCTGTTTGTTTCAGGTAATGTGTTCTGTGGGTCTGTGTGAAGGGATTCTGGTTGTTTCAGGTGAGGTGTTCAGATGTTCTGTGGATCTGTGTGGTGGGATTCTGTTTGTTTCAGGTGAGGTGTTCAGATGTTCTGTGGGTCTGTGTGGAGGTATTCTGGTTGTTTCAGGTGAGGTGTTCAGATGTTCTGTGGGTCTGTGTGGAGGGATTCTGGTTGTTTCCAGATGAGGTGTTTTGTGGGTCTGTGTGGAGGGATTTTGGTTGTTTCAGGTGAGGTGTTCTGTGGGTCTGTGTGGAGGTATTCTGGTTGTTTCAGGTGAGGTGTTCAGATGTTCTGTGGGTCTGTGTGGAGGGACTCTGGTTGTTTCAGATGAGGTGTTCTGTGGGTCTGTGTGGAGGTATTCTGGTTGTTTCAGGTGAGGTGTTCAGATGTTCTGTGGGTCTGTGTGGAGGGATTTTGGTTGTTTCAGGTGAGGTGTTCTGTGGGTCTGTGTGGAGGTATTCTGGTTGTTTCAGGTGAGGTGTTCAGATGTTCTGTGGGTCTGTGTGGAGGGATTCTGGTTGTTTCAGGTGAGGTGTTCAGATGTTCTGTGGGTCTGTGTGGAGGGATTCTGGTTGTTTCAGGTGGGGTGTTCAGATGTTCTGTGGGTCTGTGTGGAGGGATTTTGGTTGTTTCAGGTGAGGTGTTCTGTGGATCTGTGTGGAGGGATTCTGGTTGTTTCAGGTGAGGTGTTCAGATGTTCTGTGGGTCTGTGTGGAGGGATTCTAGTTGTTTCAGGTGAGGTGTTCAGATGTTCTGTGGGTCTGTGTGGAGGGATTCTGGTTGTTTCAGATGAGGTGTTCAGATGTTCTCTGGGTCTGTGTGGAGGGATTCTGGTTGTTTCAGGTGAGGTGTTCAGATGTTCTGTGGGTCTGTGTGGAGGGATTCTGGTTGTTTCAGATGAGGTGTTCTGTGGGTTTGTGTGGAGGGATTCTGGTTTTTTCAGGTGAGGTGTTCAGATGTTCTCTGGGTCTGTGTGGAGGGATTCTGGTTGTTTCAGGTGAGGTGTTCAGATGTTCTGTGGATCTGTGTGGAGGGATTCTGGTTGTTTCAGGTGAGGTGTTCAGATGTTCTGTGGGTCTGTGTGGAGGGATTCTGGTTGTTTCAGGTGAGGTGTTCAGATGTTCTGTGGGTCTGTGTGGAGGGATTCTGGTTGTTTCAGATGAGGTGTTCTATGGGTCTGTGTGGAGGGATTCTGGTTGTTTCAGGTGAGGTGTTCAGATGTTCTGTGGGTCTGTGTGGAGGGATTTTGGTTGTTTCAGGTGAGGTGTTCAGATGTTCTGTGGGTCTGTGTGGAGGTATTCTGGTTGTTTCAGGTGAGGTGTTCAGATGTTCTGTGGGTCTGTGTGGAGGTGTTCTGGTTGTTTCAGGTGAGGTGTTCAGATGTTCTGTGGGTCTGTGTGGAGGGATTTTGGTTGTTTCAGGTGAGGTGTTCTGTGGGTCTGTGTGGAGGTATTCTGGTTGTTTCAGGTGAGGTGTTCAGATGTTCTGTGGGTCTGTGTGGAGGGATTCTGGTTGTTTCAGGTAAGGTGTTCAGATGTTCTGTGGGTCTGTGTGGAGGGATTCTGGTTGTTTCAGGTGAGGTGTTCAGATGTTCTGTGGGTCTGTGTGGAGGGATTCTGGTTGTTTCAGGTGAGGTGTTCAGATGTTCTGTGGATCTGTGTGGAGGGATTCTGTTTGTTTCAGGTAATGTGTTCAGATGTTCTGTGGGTCTGTGTGGAGGTATTCTGGTTGTTTCAGGTGAGGTGTTCAGATGTTCTGTGGGTCTGTGTGGAGGGAGTCTGGTTGTTTCAGGTGAGGTGTTCAGATGTTCTGTGGGTCTGTGTGGAGGTATTCTGGTTGTTTCAGGTGAGGTGTTCAGATGTTCTGTGGGTCTGTGTGGAGGTATTCTGGTTGTTTCAGGTGAGGTGTTCAGATGTTCTGTGGGTCTGTGTGGAGAGATTCTGGTTGTTTCAGGTGAGGTGTTCAGATGTTCTGTGGGTCTGTGTGGAGGGATTCTGGTTGTTTCAGGTGAGGTGTTCAGATGTTCTGTGGGTCTGTGTAGAGGGATTCTGGTTGTTTCAGGTGAGGTGTTCAGATGTTCTGTGGGTCTGTGTGGAGGGATTCTGGTTGTTTCAGGTGAGGTGTTCAGATGTTCTGTGGGTCTGTGTGGAGGGATTCTGGTTGTTTCAGGTGAGGTGTTCAGATGTTCTGTGGGTCTGTGTGGAGGTATTCTGGTTGTTTCAGGTGAGGTGTTCAGATGTTCTGTGGGTCTGTGTGGAGGGATTCTGGTTGTTTCAGATGAGGTGTTATGTGGTTTGTATGTAGGATTCTGTTTGTTTCAGGTAATGTGTTCTGTGGGTCTGTGTGAAGGGATTCTGGTTGTTTCAGGTGAGGTGTTCAGATGTTCTGTGGATCTGTGTGGTGGGATTCTGTTTGTTTCAGGTGAGGTGTTCAGATGTTCTGTGGGTCTGTGTGGAGGGATTCTGGTTGTTTCAGGTGAGGTGTTCAGATGTTCTGTGGGTCTGTGTGGAGGGATTCTGGTTGTTTCAGGTGAGGTGTTCAGATGTTCTGTGGGTCTGTGTGGAGGGATTCTGGTTGTTTCAGGTGAGGTGTTCAGATGTTCTGTGGGTCTGTGTGGAGGTATTCTGGTTGTTTCAGGTGAGGTGTTCAGATGTTCTGTGGGTCTGTGTGGAGGGATTCTGGTTGTTTCCAGATGAGGTGTTCTGTGGGTTTATGTGGAGGGATTCTGGTTGTTTCAGGTAAGGTGTTCAGATGTTCTGTGGGTCTGTGTGGAGGGATTCTGGTTGTTTCAGGTGAGGTGTTCAGATGTTCTGTGGATCTGTGTGGAGGGATTCTGTTTGTTTCAGGTGAGGTGTTCTGTGGGTTTGTGTGGAGGGATTCTGGTTGTTTCAGGTGAGGTGTTCAGATGTTCTGTGGGTCTGTGTGGAGGGATTCTGGTTGTTTCAGGTAAGGTGTTCAGATGTTCTGTGGGTCTGTGTGGAGGGATTCTGGTTGTTTCAGGTGAGGTGTTCAGATGTTCTGTGGATCTGTGTGGAGGGATTCTGTTTGTTTCAGGTAATGTGTTCTGTGGGTCTGTGTGAAGGGATTCTGGTTGTTTCAGGTGAGGTGTTCAGATGTTCTGTGGATCTGTGTGGTGGGATTCTGTTTGTTTCAGGTGAGGTGTTCAGATGTTCTGTGGGTCTGTGTGGAGGTATTCTGGTTGTTTCAGGTGAGGTGTTCAGATGTTCTGTGGGTCTGTGTGGAGGGATTCTGGTTGTTTCAGATGAGGTGTTTTGTGGGTCTGTGTGGAGGGATTTTGGTTGTTTCAGGTGAGGTGTTCTGTGGGTCTGTGTGGAGGTATTCTGGTTGTTTCAGGTGAGGTGTTCAGATGTTCTGTGGGTCTGTGTGGAGGGACTCTGGTTGTTTCAGATGAGGTGTTCTGTGGGTCTGTGTGGAGGTATTCTGGTTGTTTCAGGTGAGGTGTTCAGATGTTCTGTGGGTCTGTGTGGAGGGATTTTGGTTGTTTCAGGTGAGGTGTTCTGTGGGTCTGTGTGGAGGTATTCTGGTTGTTTCAGGTGAGGTGTTCAGATGTTCTGTGGGTCTGTGTGGAGGGATTCTGGTTCTTTCAGGTGAGGTGTTCAGATGTTCTGTGGATCTGTGTGGAGGGATTCTGTTTGTTTCAGGTAATGTGTTCTGTGGGTCTGTGTGAAGGGATTCTGGTTGTTTCAGGTGAGGTGTTCAGATGTTCTGTGGATCTGTGTGGTGGGATTCTGTTTGTTTCAGGTGAGGTGTTCAGATGTTCTGTGGGTCTGTGTGGAGGTATTCTGGTTGTTTCAGGTGAGGTGTTCAGATGTTCTGTGGGTCTGTGTGGAGGGATTCTGGTTGTTTCAGATGAGGTGTTTTGTGGGTCTGTGTGGAGGGATTTTGGTTGTTTCAGGTGAGGTGTTCTGTGGGTCTGTGTGGAGGTATTCTGGTTGTTTCAGGTGAGGTGTTCAGATGTTCTGTGGGTCTGTGTGGAGGGATTCTGGTTGTTTCAGATGAGGTGTTTTGTGGGTCTGTGTGGAGGGATTTTGGTTGTTTCAGGTGAGGTGTTCTGTGGGTCTGTGTGGAGGGATTTTGGTTGTTTCAGATGAGGTGTTCTGTGGGTCTGTGTAGAGGTATTCTGGTTGTTTCAGGTGAGGTGTTCAGATATTCTGTGGGTCTGTGTGGAGGGATTCTGGTTGTTTCAGGTGAGGTGTTCAGATGTTCTGTGGGTCTGTGTGGAGGGATTCTGGTTGTTTCAGGTGAGGTGTTCAGATGTTCTGTGGGTCTGTGTGGAGGGATTCTGGTTGTTTCAGGTGAGGTGTTCTGTGGGTCTGTGTGGAGGTATTCTGGTTGTTTCAGGTGAGGTGTTCAGATGTTCTGTGGGTCTGTGTGGAGGGATTCTGGTTGTTTCAGGTGAGGTGTTCAGATGTTCTGTGGGTCTGTGTGGAGGGATTCTGGTTGTTTCAGGTGAGGTGTTAGTTCTGTGGGTCTGTGTGGAGGGATTCTGGTTGTTTCAGGTGAGGTGTTCAGATGTTCTGTGGGTCTGTGTGGAGGGATTCTGGTTGTTTCAGGTGAGGTGTTCAGATGTTCTGTGGGTCTGTGTGGAGGGATTCTGGTTGTTTCAGGTGAGGTGTTCAGATGTTCTGTGGGTCTGTGTGGAGGGATTCTGGTTGTTTCAGGTGAGGTGTTCAGATGTTCTGTGGGTCTGTGTGGAGGGATTCTGGTTGTTTCAGGTGAGGTGTTCAGATGTTCTGTGGGTCTGTGTGGAGGGATTCTGGTTGTTTCAGGTGAGGTGTTCAGATGTTCTGTGGGTCTGTGTGGAGGGATTCTGGTTGTTTCAGGTGAGGTGTTCAGATGTTCTGTGGGTCTGTGTGGAGGGATTCTGGTTGTTTCAGGTGAGGTGTTCAGATGTTCTGTGGGTCTGTGTGGAGGGATTCTGGTTGTTTCAGGTGAGGTGTTCAGATGTTCTGTGGGTCTGTGTGGAGGGATTCTGGTTGTTTCAGGTGAGGTGTTCTGTGGGTCTGTGTGGAGGGATTCTGGTTGTTTCAGGTGAGGTGTTCAGATGTTCTGTGGGTCTGTGTGGAGGGATTCTGGTTGTTTCAGGTGAGGTGTTCTGTGGGTCTGTGTGGAGGGATTCTGGTTGTTTCAGGTGTGGTGTTCAGATGTTCTGTGGGTCTGTGTGGAGGGATTCTGGTTGTTTCAGGTGAGGTGTTCTGTGGGTCTGTGTGGAGGGATTCTGGTTGTTTCAGGTGAGGTGTTCTGTGGGTTTGTGTTGAGGGATTCTGGTTGTTTCAGGTGAGGTGTTCTGTGGGTCTGTGTGGAGGGATTCTGGTTGTTTCAGGTGAGGTATTCAGATGTTCTGTGGGTCTGTGTGGAGGGATTTTGGTTGTTTCAGGTGAGGTGTTCTGTGGGTCTGTGTGGAGGTATTCTGGTTGTTTCAGGTGAGGTGTTCAGATGTTCTGTGGGTCTGTGTGGAGGGATTCTGGTTGATTCAGATGAGGTGTTCTGTGGGTCTGTGTGGAGGTATTCTGGTTGTTTTAGGTGAGGTGTTCAGATATTCTGTGGGTCTGTGTGGAGGTATTCTGGTTGTTTCAGGTGAGGTGTTCAGATGTTCTGTGGGTCTGTGTGGAGGGATTTTGGTTGTTTCAGGTGAGGTGTTCAGATATTCTGTGGGTCTGTGTGGAGGGATTCTGGTTGTTTCAGATGAGGTGTTCTGTGGGTCTGTGTGGAGGGATTCTGGTTGTTTCAGGTGAGGTGTTCAGATGTTCTGTGGGTCTGTGTGGAGGGATTCTGGTTGTTTCAGGTGAGGTGTTCTGTGGGTCTGTGTGGAGGTGTTCTGGTTGTTTCAGGTGAGGTGTTCAGATGTTCTGTGGGTCTGTGTGGAGGGATTTTGGTTGTTTCAGGTGAGGTGTTCAGATGTTCTGTGGGTCTGTGTGGAGGTATTCTGGTTGTTTCAGGTGAGGTGTTCAGATGTTCTGTGGGTCTGTGTGGAGGTGTTCTGGTTGTTTCAGGTGAGGTGTTCAGATGTTCTGTGGGTCTGTGTGGAGGGATTTTGGTTGTTTCAGGTGAGGTGTTCTGTGGGTCTGTGTGGAGGTATTCTGGTTGTTTCAGGTGAGGTGTTCAGATGTTCTGTGGGTCTGTGTGGAGGGATTCTGGTTGTTTCAGGTAAGGTGTTCAGATGTTCTGTGGGTCTGTGTGGAGGGATTCTGGTTGTTTCAGGTGAGGTGTTCAGATGTTCTGTGGGTCTGTGTGGAGGGATTCTGGTTGTTTCAGGTGAGGTGTTCAGATGTTCTGTGGATCTGTGTGGAGGGATTCTGTTTGTTTCAGGTAATGTGTTCAGATGTTCTGTGGGTCTGTGTGGAGGTATTCTGGTTGTTTCAGGTGAGGTGTTCAGATGTTCTGTGGGTCTGTGTGGAAGGATTCTGGTTGTTTCAGGTGAGGTGTTCAGATGTTCTGTGGGTCTGTGTGGAGGTATTCTGGTTGTTTCAGGTGAGGTGTTCAGATGTTCTGTGGGTCTGTGTGGAGGGATTCTGGTTGTTTCAGGTGAGGTGTTCTGTGGGTCTGTGTGGAGGGATTCTGGTTGTTTCAGGTGAGGTGTTCAGATGTTCTGTGGGTCTGTGTGGAGGGATTTTGGTTGTTTCAGGTGAGGTGTTCTGTGGGTCTGTGTGGAGGTATTCTGGTTGTTTCAGGTGAGGTGTTCAGATGTTCTGTGGGTCTGTGTGGAGGGATTCTGGTTGTTTCAGATGAGGTGTTCTGTGGGTCTGTGTGGAGGTATTCTGGTTGTTTTAGGTGAGGTGTTCAGATGTTCTGTGGGTCTGTGTGGAGGGATTCTGGTTGTTTCAGGTGAGGTGTTCAGATGTTCTGTGGGTCTGTGTGGAGGGATTCTGGTTGTTTCAGGTGAGGTGTTCAGATGTTCTGTGGGTCTGTGTGGAGGGATTCTGGTTGTTTCAGATGAGGTGTTCTGTGGGTCTGTGTGGAGGGATTCTGGTTGTTTCAGGTGAGGTGTTCAGATGTTCTGTGGGTCTGTGTGGAGGGATTCTGGTTGTTTCAGGTGAGGTGTTCAGATGTTCTGTGGGTCTGTGTGGAGGGATTCTGGTTGTTTCAGGTGAGGTGTTCAGATGTTCTGTGGGTCTGTGTGGAGGGATTCTGGTTGTTTCAGGTGAGGTGTTCAGATGTTCTGTGGGTCTGTGTGGAGGGATTCTGGTTGTTTCAGGTGAGGTGTTCATGTGGGGTCTGTGTGGAGGGATTCTGGTTGTTTCAGGTGAGGTGTTCAGATGTTCTGTGGGTCTGTGTGGAGGGATTTTGGTTGTTTCAGGTAAGGTGTTCTGTGGGTCTGTGTGGAGGATTCTGTTTGTTTCAGGTGAGGTGTTCAGATGTTCTGTGGGTCTGTGTGGAGGATTCTGGTTGTTTCAGATGAGGTGTTCTGTGGGTCTGTGTGGAGGGATTCTGGTTGTTTTAGGTGAGGTGTTCAGATATTCTGTGGGTCTGTGTGGAGGTATTCTGGTTGTTTCAGGTGAGGTGTTCAGATGTTCTGTGGGTCTGTGTGGAGGGATTCTGGTTGTTTCAGGTGAGGTGTTCAGATGTTCTGTGGGTCTGTGTGGAGGGATTCTGGTTGTTTCAGATGAGGTGTTCTGTGGGTCTGTGTGGAGGGATTCTGGTTGTTTCAGGTGAGGTGTTCAGATGTTCTGTGGGTCTGTGTGGAGGGGTTCTGGTTGTTTCAGGTGAGGTGTTCAGATGTTCTGTGGGTTTGTGTGGAGGGATTCTGGTTGTTTCAGGTGAGGTGTTCAGATGTTCTGTGTATCTGTGTGGAGGGATTCTGGTGTTCAGTTCTGTGATCTGTGTGTGTTGTGACTATGGCTGACAGTAGCCTTAAATAAACACACAGTGTCTGTGATGACAGATGGAATTACCTAAAGCTGGTGAACCTGCAGATGTGAAGTCCCTACATTTGTAGTTTGCTATGGACTTTATCCAAGTTAAGGAACTGATACTAGCCCTTAATGGATTAAGCCTGTTGAATAAACTGAAGTTAAGGTGACTTTGGTTATGGATGAAGCAGTATGCACTTGGTATTTTAAGGCTGCTGCTGTTGTCATGTTGGTTATGTTTCTCTCTGCTGTCCACATTCCACATTTGCTTAAATTTTAGTGTCATGTATCCAGTTTGTTCAATGGCTTCAGTTTGTTTTTGAAACAGTCATGTGATCTGCAAAAACAAAAAATGATGCAAGAAATACTCTGATGTTCTACTGCTTCTGCCAATATGTTTTAGTGCGATAGTTTTGTATTCCATTAGGTCACAGGAAGACAGAAGAACCAGGGTCCCATAATGGTCCTGCTGGAGCTGGTGTTGATAAGGAGCCCTGATACACTCATGGAGGTGTGAGGCAAGGCATGAGGCAAGGTATTGGAGGCAAGATGGTCAACAATAAGTCAACAACATACATAGTACACAATAAGTATTTACTTTTTTTTATAATTTTGTTAATGATAGCAGTCCTGTCGCAAATTGTTCGTGTGTTGAGATCAGCTGCAAAGTTTTCACATTACCGACAAAAGATTATACAGGTGAAGCGTGATCAGTCAGGGGATGAATCAGAAATACAGCACACAACTCAAAAACATCTTCTGTTAGATTTCATGATGTTGGCAGAAAAGGTTTGTCAGGAACCTGATTTTTGAGTTTTATCTGTGTTTGGTAAAGTTAAATTACTGATATCGATACAGAGTGATTCAGAAATCATGGGAAATGTGTTGTCTAAACAAAGAAAGAAAAAGCTATTGAGCTTTTTGTGATGACAGAACAGTCCATTTTGTTCACATATATTTTGTTTACCTCATGCCTACCTCACTGCTGTCACAATACTGCGGGAATTCATTCACCCACAGATGTCTGTATTCTGACATATAGTTGACCTGCTTGTCATGAAAAACAAACGCATTTACACTTGGCCAAGATTTCTGACAGTGACTTGGTTGCTGGTCCAAACTATTATGGAGAACAACTTAAGTTAAAAAAATAAGGAAATTATAATATGACCATAATATGGTTGTTCATGAGGGTTTCACTTCTAAAGAGAATTGATGAAAACAGCAGAAATGGTATGCGGTTGTTCTTTACATGTTCATAGTTTAAATAAACACTTCTGGTTTAATTGTTCAGGTATTTCATAGGCTGGGCGGCCTTTGTGTTCCAAGTGTGGAAATGTGAAACAAAGTTGGAAACATATTCAGTCTAACAGTGATACAACTGTAGCAGAACTATATTGAAACATTTAAACAGATATAAATAAAGAAGAGTGCAAAGTTGGAAAAGTTAAAAAAAATACATATAAAACACAACTATACAACTATTCAAAACTAAAATAAACAAAAAAGGAAAACTTTTTACGCAGACAACAGTTCTTCAGATATTTACTCTGCGTGACTTCTTTGCCACAAAGTTGTCAAACACATCCTGATATTATATTATCTCATGTTTCGTGGTTTACTGCGATGGCCGACAGGTGTCACCGCACTACAAACGAAGAGAACGCATGCAAATAGAAAAAAACACCTGCAAGTTAAAACATCTACCTACATCAGTTTAACAACACTGCAAATACAACACAGCCAAATACAGAAATGCCACAGCAAGCACTCGCAAAACAATTTAAAAATGGAAACACGCTTATAGTAGCACAGACGACAACGGAAATGTTTCCAGGGGAGCCTGCGTGCTGTGAGAAACAAATGTATGCGGGACTATCTCTCTTTCAGCATACATAAAGCATGAACTCAAAAGCCCTACTGTAAATGCATAACATAAAATTATGCTGAATTGCCTACGTAGACATGCATGCTAAATAAATACATGATTTTAAAGGCCTTTGTGACAATCACTAAACAAAACATTTGCTGCATTAGACCTTTTGAGGCCGATGATCTTCCTGTCATTTATTCAAATAAAAGTACTAGTAATACTGCATTAATGCCACATACCACAGCCTTACTAAAATAATTTTCGTCTAGTGATTCAGTTTGTTTTAATGCACTCTAAAGGTTTGGTGCAACATTAATACTAACTTAATGATGGTGTGTAGGATGGGCCAGCCCTGTTAATAATGTAGCTTGTGCTTGTCAACAACAACAAAGAACACAAATGAAAGTGACACACCCACATACACATGAGCAGCCAAGAGTATTAATATCTGAGGATGACAGTGAGAACTCACATCTCTGCAGGTGTGTATCTTTACAACCGAAGGTAAGTGTTGCCTGTTTAGCATTTTTCAGACCCCCTTTGGGACTTATGTAACTAGTGTAGTTCACTATTGTTAACAAATAAAACCTTATTGTAAAGTGTTAATAATTGCCACATTTGACTTAATCCATGTAAATTAAATGATAATAAATAAATTCAATCATCTAAAGCTAACCAGTCTTTGATCTTGTAATTATTTATCACTTCATTTAGATAATATGGTCCTGCTGCTGTGCATGGCTCTGTGTTCCACCGTCTTCACTGCAGACTCAGTGGGTGAGTGAAACTTTCATTAAGATTAATGTTCATTTTTGCTGTTTTCCCCTCAGTGATTATATTTGTTAACATTGTCATTTAACCCTGAACAGAATGGTGTTATCATAAACCAGAATGCAGTAAGTATGTCTTTTTCATTCTAAAATCCACATCAGAAAAAACTCATTCCTTCATTATGATTTTTGCATCATCTTCATTTGTAAAAGATTTTAAAACATGGCCCCAAATTGCCCCACAATTCTGCAATGGATCAAGACAATCTCCTATTGATATCAAAACTTCACAAGTTCAGGCAAATCCAAATCTCACCTCATTCATCTTCACTGGGTTTAATGACAACTCAACGTTCCATTCAATCAGAAATACTGGGGAATCAGGTAAGGAATGCTGTTTCTTCCTCCCTTTCTTAAAAGAAAGAAAAAGGGGAGTCTCACAGGAAGCTATGATTTCCTACACTACCAGTCAAAAGTTTGGAAACTCATTCTTTACTTATATTTAATTTCACATTTTTGAATAATAGTAAGCTTATCAAAACTAACTTTGGGAATTATGTGATTAAAGAAAAATGAAAATTAATTAGACTAGGTTATATTATAGCACAGTGATTCTCGACCTTCTGGAACTAGGGCCCTCCCAGACCTCTCCTATTATGTGACGCCCCTGTGATTGATAGATAGATCATTAGTTGGTCCAAATCATCCATTTAAAAAAAAATTGTTAAATAAAATTGTAATTTTCTATTAACAGTAATTAATATGTTGGCAAAATATTATTTTTGTCTACAATAATAATTTTAAGCATTTAAGCAAATGGCTTCAGATCAAAACTCACTTAAGATAATAAGAATTATTTGAGTCAAGTGTTTCCAAACTCTTGACTGGTAATGTACACTGTTAAAGATTCCACTGTGATTTTTACAGTAAATTACTTGTTGTATTATTTTCACAGTAATATGCCATAGGAAACTCATCCATGACTTCCGGCATGCATTGTGTCATGATAGTGATGCGCGGATCACCGTTATATCTGCAAAACTGTGGGTAATCCGTTGGTCTGGCGGGCCAAGTAATAACATTCTGATGAACAGCAGGTGGATGAGGTCAATCAGTAATGATTGAAGTCGGGGTTTAGGCGTTTAAGGAGGTGCCATTTTGACAATAATGGCACCTCCTTTGACAGTAATGTTACCATAGCAACACTGAGAATTAGAATAATGTTGATGTGACGGTCAGGTGGGGGTTGAGTGCAGATATCTAAATCAGAGAAAATAGGGAGTTTAAACTGCAAATGGAACGGCTACAGCAACCGGAAGTAAGCTGTTAAACCGTCGTGGCCAAGAATGTAAACATCATTAAGCACTTGTAAGAACAAGATGGCGTGTCATGGCATTCAGTTGTTCATTATGAAAGTATGAACATGTCAAAAAGCAAGAGAACGACTGCTTTAGGCATTAAATGATATTAACTGTTAGAAGAAGAGTTTCTATTGTTTTAATGCTAATAAGTGTAAAGACCTTGATTTGCCATGGATACATTACCTTGATTTTGTAAAGAATACTTGCCCTTTAATGTCATCATTTCAAATGGGAATGTCAAGAACAATGCTGAGGTGTTGTTAGCAACAGCAGACATATCTTTGTACAAACAGAGAAATTGTTCAAATTAGCTGAAGTTAAAAACATACCAACCCAGATGACATTAAATGACTAATCATATACTGACACAATTACAATGTCACATACCTAACACAAAATTTACTTAATCTGTCACATAGTAACGACTACAGCAAACCAGCTATTCTCCTATAGACCGTCACAGTACAACACAAGACATGGGCAAAACGCTGTTGCCATTCTATTACCAGCTGTTGCTGAAAGTCTCTCATCATTGGTTCAGGAGGGTGGCAACAGGTGACATTAAAGCTGATCCACGCATCCACGCATCATGAATAAAAATGCAGCTGAACTGTACTATTGTTTGTTTTTGTTTTCTTTCCATTTTCTCTGCTGTTATGGTATTTAGTAGCTTGATTTGTGTTGTTTAGAGTTGATCTGTTTATAAGTGTTGATGTGTGTGTCTCAATCTTTTCATCTCATTACTGCTGTCTTTGATCACATCAGCTGTGTTCATTTAATTGAACAAATAACCTTAGAATTGTCTCCCTGTAGTGACAATCTCCTTGAATGGTGTTAAAATGAAAGTGGAGGGTGGTGACCTCCCAGGTACATACACCACTGCACAATTCCATCTCCACTGGGGTAACAGCAGCTCTGCCAGTGGCTCAGAGCACTCTGTGGATGGCAGGCAATACCCAATGGAGGTATGAATAGGATGCAGTAATGTTAAAATAATCAATTCCATGAATATGCGATCAGTTCTTTATTGCTTATACTTCTGTCTTAGCTGCACATTCTAAATGTTCATTCAAAGTACAATGGCAAAGTCAGTACGGCGATAAACGCTAATGACTCCAAGGCATTAGCTGCCCTGGCTTTCTTTATTGAGGTGAGTAGTTTCACATTTATTGTAGCAAGAGAAGATAAACGCAAACCTGAAAGTAAACATACTGTAGCTTGATTGTTTATAATGTGATAACTATGGGATATAATAGCTTATGTGCACTTACGTACATAATTACTGTACATGTACTACCAATAGGAAACCAATTTAACAAATGGATCAAAAAGCTGGAAGATTCTAACATCTTATTTGTCAAACATCACCAATTCAGGTAAAGAAAATGATTTTGTCAGTTGAATGAGGGGACGTTGTGTGCTTATACCAGATGTCTCCAATCCATGTCCTGGAGGTTTACAAATCTAACGAGTTTAACTCCAGTCTTCTCCAACACACCTGCCTGGATGTTTCCTTGTTTAGCTGCTTCAGGTGCTTCAATAGGGGTGGAGCTAAACTCTGCAGGTCTGTGGACCTCGTTGGAGACCTCTGTCTTGAGAAATAAATGGTTTCCTGAGACTTTCTTGAAATGTTGAAAATGTAGGTGCAACAGTAAACTTCACGAATCAAATTACAATGGACAGTCTGCTTGAAGGAGTGGACAGGACCAAGTATTACCGCTATGAAGGCTCTCTAACCATACCCAGCTGTAATGAAATTGTGATCTGGACAGTGTTTAAAGACACCATCAAAGTCAATCATGAGCTGGTAAGTTAAGAACACTCTATGGTAAAGACGTAATTAGGATCATATAAAAATCATGTTATTCTCTTTATCTTCTGAGACTAATTTTATTTGATCTTTCCTAGATTCGCCTCTTCAGCACGACTGTTCATTTCAAAGACACACATGCCACAATTTTAAATACCAACAGCTTCAGAGGTGTTCAGAACCTGAATGGTAGAACTGTGACATCACAGGTGACCTCCACAGCATCTTCACCAGCAGCCGCCTCTACATTCTGCATTTTTATAATACTGCTCTTGTCTGGGTTTTGCTGGCCATAAAAACTTGGGTTTGACGAAGAAGAGTGAAAACATGTACACTTAATAGCTTAATTTTTCTTATGATTATGGTTCATATCGTGCATACTATGTAAATATTGTGACTTGTTTTACTCATCATTTGTTTAGAAAAACAAGACTAAAGTAAACAATACTGAACCTGTTTCTACTCATCTTAAATCTGCTATTTATAAAAACCTAGAGACTGGAAGTTAATTATCATTTATGTTCATCTGGTGGAAAACAGTGTAGAACAGTTGGAATCATAAAGGCTGCTAATTATGTATACTGTATGCAAATTATTGCACATGTAAATGTTTAAGATACAACATTATAATCATGATGGGGCTGTTTCCCAGACAGGGATTAAATTAAGCCAGGACTAAGCATTTGTTAAATGGAGACTTTTAAGTAGTTTTTATAAGTATTCCTTACATAAAACATTTCTGTGCTTAGTTTGGACAGCTCTAATGTTTATTTTAGTCTGGGACTAGACTTGAACACTGTCCAGGAAACTGCTCCAAAACGTTTACCTATGACATACCCAAGTTAAGGGAAATTACATAAATGTTTGCTAGTTGATTACAGAATGTGTGACATTTATTACTACTACTACTAATAATAATACCTGTCACATAAAATGTTTACAAATAAAGTTTCAGTTGTTTCTGTTACATTATTGCAGTATGTTCATTTGAGTATCATTTTATTTGAAGAATTCTCTTGTGTAGCTCATTCTTGTGTGTAGTCTTTTAAATTTTTCGATTCATATCCCTTGCAGGTATTGTACCTATTTTAGGTTTAGAAAATAAAATCTTAATAAATCCACAGTCAGTCAAATGCATTTAATTCAGCAGAAAACCTGTAATCGCACCTAAGCTCAAACATATACTTGACATAAAGTGGCATCTAGATGCATAACACGTGAACATGATCACTTTTCGTTAAAACACGTCATAGAGAAAAGCTTTAACGGGTAGATTTGTAAGCAAAAAGACTCATTTTCTCTCATTTAAGGAAACGAACGCTGCCTGTTGCATATCATCTGACTATAGACTTTTTTTGCTACTTAAGGCACAACAAAGATCAGCTAAACCTGCTTGAAAACCCACCACAAGGTAGATCTTTAATTAATGTGATGTGACATGTTTCAGCCGCTGGTATTAGATGCTTTAGAACAGCCCTAAAACTCTGTCTCCAATAACAGATACATAAGCCATGTGACTGGCCAGCATCTCCTGACAGATGTCACCATTCTCCCTGAACAGACACACAGACAGCAACCCTAAGACAGTGACCCATAGTTAATGTGCTGAAGAATGAAAGCTATGAGAAGTCTTTGACAGAACACTCGTCCACCGCTCAGGTGTTCGTAAACATCCACGAGGATGTGATCATTCTGTTGTCTTTGACTCCCCTGTTGTCAGATCACTCCGTAGAGGTTGCTGTGAAAAGTCAACAAATTTAAAAACTGATATATACACCATAAATGTACAATACAATAAGAAAAGTTATTGTCCAAAAATGCAAAATCCTTAGCATAGGGATGCTAAGACGCTAAATTTGGATGCTAAATTTGTTTGTGCTATGCACAAACAAATTTACCTGACTGTTACTTGACTGGTTTGTGCTGAATTCTGAATATTTCTCCTTATGTGACCAAATCCTACCAATCAGCTTGCAATATTCCTCTTATACCTGAAGGGGGCAATCAAGTAAGCTTGTTGTCTATGTAGTCCATGTTTTATGTGGCACCACGGTCCTGGAGGAACGTTGTTTCATTTCACTATGTACTGTACCTTCTATATATTGTTGAATGACAATAATAAACTTCTGAACTCTAAACTGAAGTTATTTAAAGAAAGATGCAAAGTGAATTTATGCCAAGAGGCAAAACTACGCAGGTGACGAGAGTCAAAACTTTAAATTCCACCATCATTTACTCATCCTGACTGGGTGGCACATTCTGCAGAATGCTGATTAAAAGTAAAAGTATTCAGTGTATGATTTAAAATATGAAACTTTATATCCACACACTGCACCTCTAGGCAAAAGTGTGGTGGAGCATTTTAGTGCTATTTCTTTTTGTGAACTTAATTACCAGTTTTGACAAGAGGCGGTGCATGATGAAGATGAGCGCCCCCTGAAGGCTGTTGATGATGGTGAAGAACCAGAGATCCTTTCTTTTGAAAGAGGAAACAGCCAAAAATCCACATCCCTCCAAGAACACACAGCTGAGCTACTGCAGTCACTGTAAACTCCCTGTAAAAATCACAAGATAAAGGACTAGCACCTGAATTATTCTGTTGTGAAATAAAATAAACACATCCATACACCTGATTTTGCGCAGACTGGAGAGATGTGGGTTGAAACCAGAGAATTTTTCAGCCAGTCTCCAGACCGTGATGATGAAGAAAAAGCTGTTGAGGATGATGATGCAGACAGGCGCAAGGAAACTCCAGATAAAATCATCACTGAGAGACAGCCAACAGCTGGAACACACAAATATTAAAATAAACTTCAGAACTAAAACATAAACAAAGAAAATAATAGTCAAAAGACAAGTTAAACCTTGTTTTTATGCTTGAACATAAATACACAGTCTTTCATTTTATTTTCTTTACTGTAAACATATAGCAAAGCAGCATCTCTGCAGGAGGACCAAAGTTGCCAGCCCTGATGTACACTGTCCCCAAATCATCACAAACCTTGTTGTGAGAACTAGAAATCCCACAGAGGAAGAGGAGGTCTGCGATGAAGAGGCACACACTCGGATGAAGATGGATGCTGTTCCAGGTTCCTTGTATAGAACCGCAGAACTGGAAGGTCAGAATACACAGAAGTAAACAGACCAGAGACAGAATTAAACCCACACGTGTAATCAACACTAACTCAAATGTGTCCTGGAGAGAATACAACCAAAGGGATGCAGGGGGAGGATAAGCATTATGCTGGTGTGTGTCACAGTTTCTGTGACTTCAGTGAGGTGTTGTGCTGGTGTGTCACAGTTTCTGTGACTTCAGTGAGGTGTTGTGCTGGTGTGTGTCACAGTTTCTGTGACTTCAGTGAGGTGTTGTGCTGGTGTGTCACAGTTTCTGTGACTTCAGTGAGGTGTTGGGCTGGTGTGTGTCACAGTTTCTGTGACTTCAGTGAGGTGTTGTGCTGGTGTGTGTCACAGTTTCTGTGACTTCAGTGAGGTGTTGTGCTGGTGTGTGTCACAGTTTCTGTGACTTCAGTGAGGTGTTGTGCTGGTGTGTGTCACAGTTTCTGTGACTTCAGTGAGGTGTTGTGCTGGTGTGTGTCACAGTTTCTGTGACTTCAGTGAGGTGTTGTGCTGGTGTGTCACAGTTTCTGTGACTTCAGTGAGGTGTTGTGCTGGTGTGTGTCACAGTTTCTGTGACTTCAGTGAGGTGTTGTGCTGGTGTGTCACAGTTTCTGTGACTTCAGTGAGGTGTTGTTGGTGGTGTGTCACAGTTTCTGTGACTTCAGTGAGGTGTTGTGCTGGTGTGTGTCACAGTTTCTGTGACTTCAGTGAGGTGTTGTGCTGGTGTGTGTCACAGTTTCTGTGACTTCAGTGAGGTGTTGTGCTGGTGTGTCACAGTTTCTGTGACTTCAGTGAGGGGTTTGGGCTGGTGTGTCACAGTTTCTGTGACTTCAGTGAGGTGTTGGGCTGGTGTGTGTCACAGTTTCTGTGACTTCAGTGAGGTGTTGTGCTGGTGTGTGTCACAGTTTCTGTGACTTCAGTGAGGTGTTGTCTGGTGTGTCACAGTTTCTGTGACTTCAGTGAGGTGTTGTGCTGGTGTGTGTCACAGTTTCTGTGACTTCAGTGAGGTGTTGTGCTGGTGTGTGCACAGTTTCTGTGACTTCAGTGAGGTGTTGGCTGGTGTGTCACAGTTTCTGTGACTTCAGTGAGGTGTTGTGGTGTTTCACAGTTTCTGTGACTTCAGTGAGTGGTGTTGTGCTGGTGTGTTACCTGACTTCAGTGAGGTGTTGTGCTGGTGTTGTCACAGTTTCTGTGACTTCAGTGAGGTGTTGTGCTGGTGTGTGTCACAGTTTCTGTGACTTCAGTGAGGTGTTGTGCTGGTGTGTGTCACAGTTTCTGTGACTTCAGTGAGGTGTTGTGCTGCTGTGTGTCACAGTTTCTGTGACTTCAGTGAGGTGTTGTGCTGGTGTGTGTCACAGTTTCTGTGACTTCAGTGAGGTGTTGTGCTGGTGTGTCACAGTTTCTGTGACTTCAGTGAGGTGTTGTGCTGGTGTGTTCACAGTTTCTTTGTGAGGTGTGTCACAGTTTCTGTGACTTCAGTGAGGTGTTGTTGGTGTGTGTCACAGTTTCTGTGACTTCAGTGAGGTGTTGTCTGGTGTGTCACAGTTTCTGTGACTTCAGTGAGGTGTTGTGCTGGTGTGTGTCACAGTTTCTGTGACTTAAGTGAGTGTTGTGCTGGTGTGTGTCACAGTTTCTGTGACTTCAGTGAGGTGTTGTGCTGGTGTGTGTCACAGTTTCTGTGACTTCAGTGAGGTGTTGTGCTGGTGTGTCACAGTTTCTGTGACTTCAGTGAGGTGTTGTGCTGGTGTGTCACAGTTTCTGTGACTTCAGTGAGGGTTGGGTGGTGTGTGTCATTCAGTGAGGTGTTGGCTGGTGTGTCACAGTTTCTGTGACTTCAGTGAGGTGTTGTGCTGGTGTGTGTCACAGTTTCTGTGACTTCAGTGAGGTGTTGTGCTGGTGTGTCACAGTTTCTGTGACTTCAGTGAGGTGTTGTGCTGGTGTGTCACAGTTTCTGTGACTTCAGTGAGGTGTTGTGCTGGTGTGTGTCACAGTTTCTGTGACTTCAGTGAGGTGTTGTGCTGGTGTGTGTCACAGTTTCTGTGACTTCAGTGAGGTGTTGTGCTGGTGTGTCACAGTTTCTGTGACTTCAGTGAGGTGTTGTGCTGGTGTGTGTCACAGTTTCTGTGACTTCAGTGAGGTGTTGTGCTGGTGTGTGTCACAGTTTCTGTGACTTCAGTGAGGTGTTGTGCTGGTGTGTGTCACAGTTTCTGTGACTTCAGTGAGGTGTTGTGCTGGTGTGGTCACAGTTTCTGTGACTTCAGTGAGGTGTTGTGTGTGTGTGTCACAGTTTCTAGTGAGGTGTTGTGCTGGTGTGTGTCACAGTTTCTGTGACTTCAGTGAGGTGTTGTGCTGGTGTGTGCAGTTTCTGTGACTTCAGTGAGGTGTTGGGTGTTCACAGTTTCTGTGACTTCAGTGAGGTGTTGTGCTGGTGTGTGTCACAGTTTCTGTGACTTCAGTGAGGTGTTGTGCTGGTGTGTTCACAGTTTCTGTGACTTCAGTGAGGTGTTGTGCTGGTGTGTCACGTTTCTGTGACTTCAGTGAGGTGTTGTGCTGGTGTGTGTCACAGTTTCTGTGACTTCAGTGAGGTGTTGTGCTGGTGTGTGTCACAGTTTCTGTGACTTCAGTGAGGTGTTGTGCTGGTGTGTGTCACAGTTTCTGTGACTTCAGTGATGGTGTGTGTCACAGTTTCTGTGACTTCAGTGAGGTGTTGTGCTGGTGTGTGTCACAGTTTCTGTGACTTCAGTGAGGTGTTGTGCTGGTGTGTGTCACAGTTTCTGTGACTTCAGTGAGGTGTTGTGCTGGTGTGTGTCACAGTTTCTGTGACTTCAGTGAGGTGTTGTGCTGGTGTGTGTCACAGTTTCTGTGACTTCAGTGAGGTGTTGTGCTGGTGTGTGTCACAGTTTCTGTGACTTCAGTGAGGTGTTGTGCTGGTGTGTGTCACAGTTTCTGTGACTTCAGTGAGGAGTTGTGCTGGTGTGTGTCACAGTTTCTGTGACTTCAGTGAGGTGTTGTGCTGGTGTGTGTCACAGTTTCTGTGACTTCAGTGAGGTGTTGTGCTGGTGTGTGTCACAGTTTCTGTGACTTCAGTGAGGTGTTGTGCTGGTGTGTGTCACAGTTTCTGTGACTTCAGTGAGGTGTTGTGCTGGTGTGTGTCACAGTTTCTGTGACTTCAGTGAGGTGTTGTGCTGGTGTGTGTCACAGTTTCTGTGACTTCAGTGAGGTGTTGTGCTGGTGTGTTCACAGTTTCTGTGACTTCAGTGAGGTGTTGTGCTGGTGTGTGTCACAGTTTCTGTGACTTCAGTGAGGTGTTGTGCTGGTGTGTGTCACAGTTTCTGTGACTTCAGTGAGGTGTTGTGCTGGTGTGTGTCACAGTTTCTGTGACTTCAGTGAGGTTGTGCTGGTGTTTTTTGGTGTGTTCACAGTTTCTGTGACTTCAGTGAGGTGTTGTGCTGGTGTGTGTCACAGTTTCTGTGACTTCAGTGAGGTGTTGTGTCACAGTTTCTTGACTTCAGTGAGGTGTTGTCTGGTGTGTGTCACAGTTTCTGTGACTTCAGTGAGGTGTTTGGTGTGTGTCACAGTTTCTGTGACTTCAGTGAGGTGTTGTGCTGGTGTGTCACAGTTTCTGTGACTTCAGTGAGGTGTTGTGCTGGTGTGTGTCACAGTTTCTGTGACTTCAGTGAGGTGTTGTGCTGGTGTGTCACAGTTTCTGTGACTTCAGTGAGGTGTTGTGCTGGTGTGTGTCACAGTTTCTGTGACTTCAGTGAGGTGTTGTGCTGGTGTGTGTCACAGTTTCTGTGACTTCAGTGAGGTGTTGTGCTGGTGTGTGTCACAGTTTCTGTGACTTCAGTGAGGTGTTGTGCTGGTGTGTGTCACAGTTTCTGTGACTTCAGTGAGGTGTTGTGCTGGTGTGTTCACAGTTTCTGTGATGGTGTTGTGGTGTGTCACAGTTTTTACTTCAGTGAGGGTTGTGGTGTGTGTCACAGTTTCTGTGACTTCAGTGAGGTGTTGTGCTGGTGTGTGTCACAGTTTCTGTGACTTCAGTGAGGTGTTGTGCTGGTGTGTCACAGTTTCTGTGACTTCAGTGAGGTGTTGTGCTGGTGTGTGTCACAGTTTCTGTGACTTCAGTGAGGTGTTGTGCTGGTGTGTTTCACAGTTTCTGTGACTTCAGTGAGGTGTTGTGCTGGTGTGTGTCACAGTTTCTGTGACTTCAGTGAGGTGTTGTGCTGGTGTGTCACAGTTTCTGTGACTTCAGTGTTTGAGGTGTTGGCTGGTGTGTTCACAGTTTCTGTGACTTCAGTGAGGTGTTGTGCTGGTGTGTGTCACAGTTTCTGTGACTTCAGTGAGGTGTTGTGCTGGTGTGTCACAGTTTCTGTGACTTCAGTGAGGTGTTGTGCTGGTGTGTGTCACAGTTTCTGTGACTTCAGTGAGGTGTTGTGCTGGTGTGTGTCACAGTTTCTGTGACTTCAGTGAGGTGTTGTGCTGGTGTGTGTCACAGTGTCTGTGACTTCAGTGAGGTGTTGTGGGTAGTAGGTGTGTCACAGTTTCTGTGACTTCAGTGAGGTGTTGTGCTGGTGTGTGTCACAGTTTCTGTGACTTCAGTAGTGTGTTTTCTGTGACTTAGTGAGGTTTGCTGGTGTGTGTCACAGTTTCTGTGACTTCAGTGAGGTGTTGTGCTGGTGTGTCACAGTTTCTGTGACTTCAGTGAGGTGTTGTGCTGGTGTGTCACAGTTTCTGTGACTTCAGTGAGGTGTTGTGCTGGTGTGTGTCACAGTTTCTGTGACTTCAGTGAGGTGTTGTGCTGGTGTGTCACAGTTTCTGTGACTTCAGTGAGGTGTTGTGCTGGTGTGTGTCACAGTTTCTGTGACTTCAGTGAGGTGTTGTGCTGGTGTGTCACAGTTTCTGTGACTTCAGTGAGGTGTTGTGCTGGTGTGTGTCACAGTTTCTGTGACTTCAGTGAGGTGTTGTGCTGGTGTGTGTCACAGTTTCTGTGACTTCAGTGAGGTGTTGTGCTGGTGTGTGTCACAGTTTCTGTGACTTCAGTGAGGTGTTGTGCTGGTGTGTCACAGTTTCTGTGACTTCAGTGAGGTGTTGTGCTGGTGTGTGTCACAGTTTCTGTGACTTCAGGTGTGTCACAGTTTCTGTGACTTCAGTGAGTGTTGGGCTGGGTGTAATGTGCGTGTGTCACAGTTTCTGTGACTTCAGTGAGGTAGGTGTTGTGCTGGTGTGTTCACAGTTTCTGTGACTTCAGTGAGGTGTTGTGCTGGTGTGTGTCACAGTTTCTGTGACTTCAGTGAGGTGTTGTGCTGGTGTGTGTCACAGTTTCTGTGACTTCAGTGAGGTGTTGTGCTGGTGTGTGTCACAGTTTCTGTGACTTCAGTGAGGTGTTGTGCTGGTGTGTGTCACAGTTTCAGTGACTCCAGTCCTGAAACTTGTCTATGTCCATTATTGCAGGGAACTAAATCATCTAAAATAAGTAAAGGTAAGCTTCAATTCAGGTATTTTCTTCTGAGTAAAGCATAGTGATCCTTTTCAACAGCGAAGCTTTCAACATAAATGTATTGGAAAAGGTTAATTACTGGAAGCTTTTCAAAAGGAGCTCAACGAGGGCCTCTGCTGTTGAAAATGAGGGAAAGCGAAATGTTTCACAACGACCAATGCATTCATCACAAACCCAAAACGAACGATGGATCAATTAGAGAATCAACATATGAATTACATGACAACAGTCTGTTCCATTGCATATGCCTAGTAACTCAAACAATAAAGATAACATTTTTCCTGTTTGCAAACAAACAAAATTTAGGAACAGAGGAAATAAATGCAGGTGCATACACACACATAGAGAGAGGCATACATGGACCATTCTAGTAAAAAAGTAAATAACAGAAAATAAAATCATGGTAGCCTGGCTAATGGCGGACAATAGGCCTTTATCCAGCATTTTTCAGCTTATTATGCCACTTTCCGAAACAATATATGAAAAATGACATGTTAGAGTGAGGACAGACTGAGATGAACCGGTTCCTTCCGCTGATAGTAGATGATAATGATCTTTTACATGTTTTTGAATCATATGCTAATCCCTGTTCTCTTATTCCTTTGTTGTTTGGGTAATTAAGTAAGGTAATTGTAAAACTATGACTGTTCACTTTTTGTGGATGTAAATTGATTTCCTTGCCAGGTTTGGGTGTGTGTTGATTTTATGTTTAGTTTAGGAGCTGGCTAGTGGAAGTTTATTTTCTGTCTCCCTTATGTTTTCATTTCAGGGGGTAAATTTGATCAGAGCCCCAACAGGTTTTGTGGATTCATGTTTGCAAAAGGGTATCACTGAATCCTTTATGATTGAAGGGTTTGTGGGATTGAGTCTGCTGTGGGTTAAATGTGTATAGTGTAGTGTCCCATGTAGGTAGCTCAAGTTTTTTATCTTCCAGTGAGACAGTCTGTGAAATTGCTGCCCTGGGCCCTGTAAGGTACCTATAGCAGATCCAATAGTTTGACACTTATCTGACCCAACAGCTTCTGTCCACTTCCGTTCCCAAGACATTACTGACCATGTTTACATGAGATAGAAACAGTTTGAAATAGTTGATCATTCAGGGGTGCACAGAAAGCCTGCAGTACTTGTGCTTGTGTGAATAAGAGTTCAGTTCACAGAGAAAGCAGAATAGCTTTCAGAAGACCCAACCATGAGCTCTGTGTATGCGTGAACATCTCTGTTCAAGAAACTGCAAGCTTAAGATAGATATCTTCTGGTGAAAGTCGTGTAAATGCATCAACTGGTAAAACTAAGTAAGTTCAAATAACATTTGTACGGACATATTTTTATCCGCTCATGGTATAGCTTTGTTTCTAGGCAAAATTTTGAATTTAACTTATGCACAATTTAAAATATCACATAAAACATTTGTGAATAAAGAACTACGGGTGTAAATCAGACATGTCCCCACGAAACCATTCTCTCATCCAGCAATACGATATTTGCCAATACCTCAAAAATCCAGCGATACCATTCGATTCATTTGGTGGGTATATTGATCAATTGTTAAATATTTAGATATTATGTGACTAGTTTACACAGCCAGTTACATTTTTATTATCACAAACGAAACAAAAAAGCAAAACATGAATGTTATAATCTCTTTGAAATTGCACGTCCAGTAATTGGGAATCCCTATTTGGGAAATTTACAACAAAAAATACACTTTAGTTTATATTTTTAAATAAAAAATAAATAAATACTGGGCACATGATTTGAGGTGACAGTGACTGTATTTCTTCAATTCCATGTTTTCTTTTTAAATGCACTGACACGTTCGTCGTATTTCCAGAGTGTTTATAAATGACACGGATCATCTGTCTGAAATATTCCCGCGCAGGCGGACAGTACAGCGAGCCAATGAAAAGACGCGCTGTGGCGGAAATGCGTAGCGCACGTCACGTTACGTGAGATGTGGACGGTGTCAAAATAAAAGTACCTACATTGTACGCACCTGTATAAACGCGTAGCTACTATATAAAAGTATTGATACTTTACATTTGGCATCGGTGCATCGTATCGTTAGACATTTGATCGATACGTTGACCTATATCGATGGATTGTTGGAAGATGAACAGAAGTACACAGGTGTTTGTTCATATATAACAGACGACTTCCATCCTCTTTCTGAGACGGATGGTGCTGTGTGTACGGGTATGAACGCAGTTGTGTAAACAGTTCTGCGAGGTAAGTATACTAAATTTAACTGATTATACTGAATTATTATACTGAACTATTATACTGAACTTTGACCACAGACTGGATAAATTATTTCATAATGATCAAAACAACATTCCAGATGATGTGTAACAGCTAAAGCGAAGTCACATGACTTTGGGTGCGCATTGAGGATTTTTTTAAAAAAGTGTTTCATTACCTTTTTTTTTTTTTTTTACATTTTATGCGTTTGGCAAACATTTTTATTCAAAGCAACATAAAGTAAATTTTCAATAGTACTTCTGTTCCTTGGGAATTCACAATCTTTGCGCAGTTAAAACAATTCTCTGCCAACTGAGCTACAGAAACATTGTGTTTCCTTTGTATTTTGTGCACATATATTACCGAATAAACTATCCAACACAACTAAGCGCATACATTTTCTATGCACCTTTTTACAATTTATGCACGTTTTGGTGTTATTGGGATAAAATTGGCTTGCCGTTTGGACAGTTGATAGTCACAGATTTAGGGACTGTCTCTAATGTTACACATGAAACATTTCTAACTTCAAAAGCATTTGAAGAGAATGATGTAGTCACCAAATCAACTGTTAAGTCTTCATGCAGGTTTCAGCTATAATACCCATCTTTTACATTCAGTATCAGTTTTCAATTTTACTGTCACTGTTTCTCTGTTTTAGCACTCAGATTGAAATTTCTACAGCATCAAAGCACCTCTTTTGGAACAATATACTGTCTATCAAAGACAACAACTTTTCTTAATGTTGGAATGTTTGTCTGTTTTAGGTTTGGTTTGTGGAGATATTTGAGGATCAAACCAGGACTATGAAAATGTAGGTTTGTACACATGCACATTTAGAACTTTAAGCTCTAATGTCCTAGAGATGTTCTGAGGATCTTATTTTCACAGTGGACGTAAACACAGCAAACACTCACCTCGAACTGTCAGAGGAGAACAGAGAGGTCACACATCTGAAAAAGCTGCAGCTGTATCCTCATCATCCCGAGAGATCTGAAGGCATTCCTCAGGTTCTGTGTAGAGAGAGTCTGACTGGGTGCTGTTACTAGTAGGCTGAACTGTATGAGTGGACCTGTATAGCTGTGACATGTATCAACAGGAAAGCAGGTAGTAACCGTATGTATGGACATGATGAAAAATCCTGGAGTTATTTCTGCACCTATAATGGGTTCAACATCTGGCACAATAATAAAGGCAGTAACATGTATGTCTCTTCACCCCCCTCTAAGAGAGTAGCAGTGTATCTGGACTGGTCGGCTGGCACTCTGTTCTACAGTGTCTCTGACTCACACACATGCACACATTCAACACCACATTGACTGAACCCATTTATGCTGGATTTTTTGTTTATTACAGAGTGTCTCTGTGTCAGATTAAATAACTGCCTCTGAACAATCATTTAGAGCAGCCATCTTAGAGAATAGCAACATAAAACCGTATTCCAAAGTAAGTAGAGAAATTGGGTTGGGCTCTTTGTACATAGGCTGGCGAGTATTCACACCCAGAGTGTCTAGTATCATATTTTATTAGGAATTCAAAGAAAACTATTATCTTTGTTTAAATTCAAAACTTTAACCAAAACTAATGTGACTAATTTCCATCGATACGTGTATGATGTACCGATGAAGGAATAATAACTCTGTACGTTTGTTTTGTGTACTGCGTGCATCTTTCATTTTTATCCACACAGCCGACATAATCATTTATTGCATTTCTTAATAGTTACTTTAATGTGCGAGTAAAGTAGCGGTAATGAATTCAGCAGGCTCATGAAGTTATTATTGATTCCTAATTCATCTTGATATTAACTGGTTTGAATCTTGTCCTGCTGTCATCAGTTATCAGTTTTGTTCTGAATGGCAACATCGCTATATTTAAAAAGCTGTAAATACTGTACTTAACATACTGTACTTAAAGCAGGTGAAAGTTTCGGTATTATC
>JAZGTH010000032.1:5935000-6202500 GCA_036877525.1 Chromobotia macracanthus | reverse complement strand
TGGAGATGCAGCTCACCAGAGATTACAACTGATTCTTGTGATTTTCAGACCTCTGAAAAATCAAATGGTAAAACCAGTAAGATATGGCTACTTGCATAGTTTACTTCAAAGACCCGTCACCAGATTCTCTGTCTTTCACAATTTCAGCTTTTAAAAAGTTTTGAAAGTATTATAATTAGCCCAATTATAGTAATATTACTGACTTAGATAATGGGTGTGTGTAGGTGAAGGGTTGGCTGTACTCATGAGGTCCAAGTTTTTGACACTTAAATTTGTCTCACAAACACAGCATAACACATTAAAAACTGTCTTCTGAGGGTGCCTGAAGATCCTCACTGACTGAATAGTCATAAATCTGCCAAATGATGTTATGATTGAGGTGTGATAATGTCAACAGTTTGTGTGAGGGTTAGAGGGAGAGTGTATTTCATTGTTTCTCTATGAATAGTATTGTGTCTGTGAGATTTCCTCACTAATTCAGCTTCACACATGTGTGTGTGTGTGTGTGTGTGTAGAAGGTGTTATTTGCGTAAGTCACTTACCCATTATGGTATCATGAGTAAATGTATGTGTGTGTGTGTGTGTGTGTGTGTGTGTGTGTGTGTGTGTGTGTGTGTGTGTGAGAGAGAGAGAGAGACAGGTTTTAGAGAATCAGTCATTAATTATATCTCTATAGAAAAATAACTTGACATCAAAACTATTCATGGTTTATGTGTCATTTGTGAGCTCTATACCAAACCCACAGTCTGCAGCCATTCATTCAATACCATAATAGTTGGCTAATAGTAATGGCAAATAAAATGTACTATTGTAACAGTATTTATGTGTTGTAAATATTTGTAGATTAGGTAAATCTGTAAAGATTTAAGAAATCGGCCCTGCTTTGTGCTTGACAGGCTGATCGTTAGTGTGGCAACATGTAAACAGCAAACCGTGACGGTTTTGTGAATGGATTCGTCAATGTCGAACGCTGTCTGTGCAATGCTACCTGGTTGCAAGTTTTATTGTGGAGGGGGATTTCACATACTATAAAGCATAAGGAAATGTCTGTGTAGTGCTGAATCAGTCGTCACAATTTTTAGTTTGTAACAGTTTAGCATCATCATTCTTCAATATCTGCACAATGTAGCAACAGAACAATCACAATTAAATGCTATAATGCAATAAATGGTTAATATTTTCCATAAGTGGTTTAAGTAGAGAAATGAATGAGGTTTTTTCTTCTGGTAGGCTTCAGGGAGGCCTGAGGCTGGTTTTAAGACATTCTCCTGGTGTGAGCCGCTGTGCTAGAGAAGATTCTCATGATAAATCATTTGATTTTGTCATCTGGGATCAGGAAATCTATTTACTGCACTGTCAATAGAGATGGTGGCCACAGGGCTTTTAAAACACTGTGTGTGTGAGTGTGTGAAGTCAGACACAAATCATAACAGGAGAAAAGTATCCAGACAGCAGAGCTGGGCTCTAAAAAATCCAAATGAGGGAAACTGCGAATAGGATTCTGCTACTGCTGCAGCCCTTATTGCAGTGTTGCTATGGTGACTGAGCGTAGAGAGACTGGGCACCAAATGATCGATGTGTGTGTTGTGTGTGAGTCTGTCTGGAGGGATCTTGGATTACTGATTTAAAAAAAATATTTTTCCAGAACCACATCAACAGACACACACATAGGTTCAAGGAATCTTTGAACGCAGTTCAAATACAACAACTCCTTTGAACTATCAGACGTGCTTTAGACTCAACCGTAAGCTCTCTTTTGCTCAGATGACTGTGTTTCAGCTCAATGTGAATCATGAGTTTGATGGGACAGGAAATGTGACAGTGTGAGGCGTTTTTTAGGCTCTGGCTACAGAGACAGTTTGGGATGTTTTTGTAGCTCAGCTGGTAGAGCATTGTGGTAGCAGAGCAAAGGGTTTGAGTCCCAGAAAACACACACATACTGATGAAATGTATGAAGCCAATGTAAGTATAAATGATACATGCATAAATGTAATGTTACATATGCTGCAAACCTGAAGATGCACAAGTAAATTTAAACAGCTTACCATGCTCCTAACATGTATATTTGTGTGTATTGTGTACATGTGTACAAGTGGGGTGAGGTGAATCTTCACAGAAACAAAAGCAGGATTTAGTAAACAAGTTGCTCATTTATGTACTGTTGTGATCATTCTGGCTGCTGCTACGAGTGTGTTCCACTTTTGTGTCCTGTTGTTCAATCAATCAATCAATAACACCAGCAGTCATTTTACTTTGAGCCGCGCTAATTAAAGGCCAATAGTGACCCGTGGATTTGGACTTTTGTGTTCTCATATGTGTCTGTTGTACAAAGTAAATGTGAATGTAAATGGTTTGAAAATAAGAGATTCTTTAAGATCTGTGTTTAAACAGATGGTTGGTGTCGTGTGTTGTCGAGTGCTGTTAATTTATCCTGAACTGCCTAACACACAGACTCCTTATACTTCTGGAGACTTGCTTCTAGGCTTAGTACACCCCCTCACACACATCATACTCAGATCAACCTGATTTCAACAGAAAGCAGGGGGAGGTGGTGATTTCATATGAATTTGTACGATGTGAATCACAAAAACATGCTGAAAACGTAAGCGTCTCTAAAACCCAGTCGTTACATGGCAAAAGCAGATCATACAGATTCATGCAAATTATCCAACAATTCTCTAAAGCATAAAATATTTATGAACTGCCATAAGATTGGGTTGCACATACTAATTTTCTGATGCTTTGATCATTTTCCTGATTGTTTGTGAGTGTTTTCTTAAGGGTTCCTAACTTATGACATCAGACAGAATTGGGTCAGTCCTCATCAAGTCCTCTGGACACACACGGGCACACATACACACACAGACTTTCATCACTTAAACAGCACCTCTCTCTCTCTCCAGGTTAATCTGACTTTAGAGGGAGATTGTTCTGCCCCTTCCACCTTGTCTATTTCTCTGTCGTTACCATGGCGCTTACACCGTGGTTTTTGTGGATATGTCCTGTGTTGCTTAGCAACATTGCTCCCTCTGAACAAGGTATGTACCTCACCCTCAAACACCTGCTGACTGTTGTCATGGCACAATTAACCAAATTCACTCCCTGGAGCCTAAAAGGATTGAAATGGGGGTTTTATTCAGTGTATGATTAGAAACTATTGCTTGTTGAAGTTGTCTTCTGATATCATTAGAAGCCAAAATAAATCAAATGAACATTTTCTATGTTTAAATTTAACGTACAGCTAGCATAGCCTGTTCAAGTAATTTGCCTTATTCAGGTTAACTTCATGTTACCTGATGCATCCCAAGCTGACAGTAATTGTGTATGTAAAGAATTTCTCTCCAGACCTATAGTGGAGGGTATCTATTATTACACTATAGCGACACTTTTACACTATATATTTTTTTACAGTAAATATGCTATGTAAGGTATAATATGTATAATATAAAAAGTATAATAAGGGCTAATGAAGAGTCAGAAAGCGGTGTACAAATATATGAACCACACTGAAGTACTGTTGAATTTTTACTGTTTTTTAAAAATTCCAGATTTTAATCATATTGATCAGGTGTTCCAGACAGCCACCCCATTTGCGTCCAGGAGGGCAGAATTTCCTCATGCAGAATGTGTGTGTGATATTGTACTGGTGTAGACATGTGTGTGAGTGTTTGTGCTGTGTCTCAGGTTTGAGCAGAGCAGCAATGCCATTTGGGTTGATGAGGAGAGAGCTGGCGTGTGAGGGATATCCTATTGAGCTGCGCTGTCCAGGAAGTGATGTCATCATGATTGAAACTGCCAACTATGGGCGCACAGATGACAAGATCTGTGATGCTGATCCCTTTCAGATGGAAAATGTGCAGTGCTACCAGCCCGATGCGTTTAAGATCATGTCACACAGGTGTGTGTGTGTGTCGGCGTCAGTGTGTCTCCCCAGTGTTAATGCTACTGCACTTGCCTAGAAGAACAAATCAATGTAGCTGCACTCTCCACTTCCACACAGAGAGAGAGAGAGAGAGAGAGAGAGAGAGAGAGAGAGAGAGAGCAGATCCTCATGTCTGAATGGAGTGATCACCTGACTTCACCTCATCACATCACATCTGTGTCTCTGAGCAAGAAAATCATTTTGGATTGGGGGGGGTGTGTGTGTGATTATGGTTGGAGGAGTTGAGGAATTAGAAGATAAAGGTCAGATTTCATCTGATAATGTGTGTATGTATGTGTTTCAGGTGTAATAACAGGACTCAGTGTGTGGTGGTCGCTGGAGCAGATGTGTTTCCTGACCCCTGTCCAGGAACCTACAAATATCTGGAGATCCAGTATGAATGTGTTCCCTACAGTAAGTATTTTACACGTTTTTGGGCCTTCGAAATGGGGCGAAACATTCCGTACACTTAACATTGGGCTGAATTTAGTGACATCAAAGCTCTGCATCAGAGTGTCTTAGAGACTTGGGGGTGGGCTCATATCCCACCAACAAATGGTGGCATTTCAACTTCATAGCCATACCCTAACAACCAGTTACAGTACCCTAGCAACCGTCCCACTGACTTTCTTTTAAAAAGGGTAGAGGCATCAGAACATCGTAGAGACAAGTGGGTGGCCTCAGTCTTTAATTATTACCATGGAAACTGTCCAGCCATGCCCAACCATTTACCCTAGCAACCAACATGAATTAACTATATCTCAGCACCAGAACATCACAGACACATGGGAGTTGGCTCTTTTGATTCAGACATACATCCGTCTATCTGTCTAACCATCTAATAATCAGGGAACCATCCAGAGCATCTTAGCAACTGCATAGCAACTCCCTAGCAACCACTCCAAGTACCAATATGCTAAATTTGCTAATGTCGTGCTAAAACTTCTTAGCATCATGTTAAAACATGCTAGGTTCATGTTACAACTTGTTAAACTCATGTTATAAATGGGCTAGTATCATGTTGAAATGTTTTAGCATCATGTTAAAGTGTTTTAGTTTCATGATAAAATGACCATGTATCATGCTAATTAATGTTGAAACATGTTAACTTCATGTTAAAATGTGTTAGCCTCATTAGCATGTTTTATTAGCATAAAACATGCTAAAATTATACTAAATTATATTAAACATCAACAACATACTACAACATGTTACACTTGTTACCATTGTGTTAGAGAATGTCAGACCCAAAGTATTTTAAACCATCATCCACTTTTCAGGCTGGGCTTTGTCAAGGCAATTTAAAGTGTGTCCTCAAACTTTACTATCTAGTTATCAACAATACCCTAGCCCACACCTAACCGTAAGCCTAATAGAAACTTTCTGCATTTGTAAAATTTTTAAAATAACTTTTTTTGCTATATTTATATAGTGTTTTTTATAGTGTATACAAATGATGATGTCCCCAAAAGGAGGTTTTGCTCAGATGTGTCAGGTATTGCTGACTTTTGGGTACAAATCTGTCCCCAATATATGTGGGTTAGGTAACCCCACCCACACACAGACACATGTGCAAACCATTCAAACAAACACATACACACACATGCATATACTTTAACACACACAGATGTGTGCGAATGTGTTCCCTACAGTATTACACACACTGAGTTACACACAAACACACTTTTATGCACAAATATCTTTACAAGCATACACACACACACTTTTGAAAGCGTATTGTTTATAGCCCTTCATTATATTCTTTTCTCTATTTGACACTTTGCCTCTTCACTTTTTGTCCCTTCTCTTGTCTCTACCCTCTTCTCATCTTTTTTCTCTTCTGGTTATTATTCCATCTCTTCTCCTCTTCATCGTTCCTGTGTTCACCTCCCTCTCTTTTTATTTCTTCCTCGCTCCCTCTCTCCACTCCTAGGGTGGGTGTAGTGCTGTTGGGGTGAAGGGTATGTTCTGCATTTTTTCCTCCAACAGGGTGACGCTGGAGTTACCCTCAGCGTTTCTTCTTACAGTCTGAAGTAACATGCAGCAAACCAGCATATTCATTCACTCACTTATTCAACAATTCCCTCTTTCTTCTGCAGTCTTTTCATGGAATGCAATTATCCGTTCCTAATCTCAGATGATTGCAGTTTTTGGTGGTTTTAGGTTCTGGTGGATGTGCAGTGGTTGTGAAGCCCACACCTGAAGTTCACTGATGCTTGTGCTTCTGCGTCTTATTAACAAATCATCCTTTCCTCAAGTGTGTGTTTGGTTGAGTTTCCTGACTCTAAAGGGACCAGACTGTTTGTGGCACACTACTCAACCTCAAGGGGAAAGTGTGTGTGTGTTTTTCTTGGACTTTCCCTCACATGTAAAGGCCTGTTCTCACTAGCAATGTAACTATGGCTGCGTGATTATCACAAAAATCATAATCACAGTTTATTAGGTAATTATGTAACACAATTACTCACTTACTTTGGTAAAAAATGTATTTACTGAGTTTAAAACATTTTTAAATAGAAAATCTGGCTTTTTAACAGTGTATTTATCTGAAAAGCTGAAAAAAAATCTCTGAAATGGAATGTGACGCAATAATGATTTAACCTTTTTTAATGATTTAATGATTTCATAATTTGTGGAAGCCACCATTGAACTTAATTGCACAGCCTGAAGTGAAACAATTGCCCACAGAAGTTATCCAGTGATGTTTGCCCTGGAACTGCACACTGAAGGCAATGCAAACAGGCTCTGCAAAATGTTAGTAGTCAATCATTGGCATGCTGGTTTAGCTTTTTACATTACTGGTACTCTGAGACTAAAACAGAAGTTCTGCTTGTCACCAGATTCATTATTGGCTCCAGAGTGAATAGATCAAAAAAAAACATTGATAAGATAATTGTCTTTGTAATATGATTCAGACTGGGTGTGAACAAGCCTAAATCACAAACGTTTGCTTCACTCTTACCTATTTTCATTCAGCTGTTTAATGTCTACAGATCCCGATGGATGGATGATGGATGGATGATGGATGGATGGTGGGGGGTGGAGGGATGGAGAGTGGATAGAGTGGTAGAGGGCAGATAGGAGAATATTTAATGAGTTGTCGTAATGTTTTATAGATTATAAAAAGAATCTTTGAGCGAATATTTTACAAATAATTGGGAATGTTTAATAGAAGCACAGCTAGAGTTTCTATCCCTTACCCAACCATATCATCACTCTCTCTCCTCTTTATCTCTCTTTTGTTCCTTTCTTTCCCTTAATATTTTCTTACTCTCACAATCATATTCTCTCACGTCTAATAAATTTCACTTGACATTTAAGCTCAAATAGAAACAGACGACTGTGCTATTAAACTGAAATGTCTCTTTTTCTCTCTTCTCTTTGCATTTTCTGTCTCTCGCTCTCTCTTCATTTGTTCCTCCCCTGCTCTATTTCAACGCTTGAATAGAAGTGGATCAAAAAGGTAAAGACCATGTAAACGCCGCAGTTTCTCTCCCTGTCTGACCTCATCTCCTCATCCTCTCTCTCCCTCTCTCTCACCCCCTCCTTGTGTTGTGCTCTAATTTGATGAGGCTACTTTATTTTCTCCTCCTTCTTATGTTCACACACTTTACAAACACCAGGAATTGTCCATCTTTCATTCACACACACACTCGTTTTCTGCTCTCCCTTTTTATTTGCTTGCTGTTTGAAAATTAATCCTTAGATCCAGATGACACCTCTCTCTATCTCTCTCTTTCTCTCTCTCTCTTCATTCCTTTGCTTCCCTCAGGATCAAGCTTTTTTTAGCCTTTGAAAGGAATCTACTTATTCTCTTTTAGTAACTGTGTGCACATGCCGTGTTCCTGACCTTTGTCATTGCTTGTGTGTGATTGTAACATTTGGCAGCTCTCAACCAATCCTTGCCATTTGTGTGAACTAACCCCCATCTCATTGGCTCCAAAGGTTCCTGTAGCCCCGTCCCCTTTTTCTCTTGACTACCTCAAGTTAACGGACACAACCAAACAAAAACTATCAACAACAATCTGTCTGTCTGTCTATCTATCTATCTATCTATCTATCTATCTATCTATCTATCTATCTATCTATCTATCTATCTATCTATCTATCTATCTATCTATCTATCTATCTATCTATCTACCTACTTACCTACCTACCTACCTACCTACCTACCTAATAAATAAAGCACACTTTATTTATGTCATTGTATTTCATTGATGTTATTGTGTCTTTTGAGGACAAGTCTCACACACACACACACACACATACACACACACAGTAGGTAGCATAAGACAAATGTTTGTTTGTGTTAAGTAGGTGTTTTTGCAGATATATTGCTTTATACAGTTTTAGTCTCTGTTACGATTTTTGGTCTTTCTCTCTGTATAGTTTTTGTCTGTCCTGGAACGTTAATGCGAGTGTTGGAGCCCAGTTCTGTGCGGGAGGTAGAGCATCAGTCAGGGGCGTGGTGCAAGGACCCTCTGCAGGCCGGTGATAGGCTATATGTGATGCCCTGGACGCCTTACCAAACAGACATACTGTATGAATATGCTTTCTGGGATGATTACATCCAAAACAGGGTCACTACTACCTATAAGTGAGTGTGTGTTTTCCTCTGCATGTGTTTTTTAATGTCGCATGAATGCGGTGTAAGTGCTGTGTGAATGCAGTGTGAATGTGGCTTAAATGCTGTGTGAATGTTGTGTGTAAATATAGTGTAAGGTTCTCCTGTAGCTCAGTGGTAGAGCATTGTGTTAGCAGCGCAAGAGGTCGTGGGTTCGATCCAGGGAGTACATGCACTAAGAAAATGTATAACTTTAATGCACTGTAAGTCACTTTGGATAAAAGCGTCTGCCAAATGCATAAATGTAAGTAAATGTGGTATGAATGCAGCAGGAATGCTGTGTAAAAGTGCATAAATGTATCATGAATGCTCTGTAAATGTAGTGTGTGAATGCTGTTTGTGAATGCTGTATGTAAATGTCATGTGTATGTTACATTAAGGTGTATAAATACTGACTCCACATTTTATCACCAGGTTGCCAAGTCGAGTGGATGGCACTGGTTTTGTTGTGTATGATGGCGCTGTGTTTTACAATAAAGAACGGACACGTAATATAGTAAAGTATGACTTACGGACACGCATTAAGAGCGGTGAGGCCATTATTGGAACCGCAAACTACCATGACACATCACCGTACCGCTGGGGAGGGAAATCAGACATCGACCTGGCTGTGGATGAACACGGTCTCTGGGTCATATATGCCACTGAAGCCAACAATGGCCGTCTGGTTGTTAGTCAGGTGAGTAAAAGGAGGAGATATTAATAATGTTCTTCTCCTAGGTCACTGTTTACAAGAGAATATTTCTGTGTTTCTTAAAAATCTGAATAAATATTTTTCCAGTTATCACTTCACCTGCTCTTAAATTTCATATAGTTTTATTTTACACCTGAACCCTCTGTTTCTTTTTCTGTGCTGATTGGCTATGTACATGTCAATCTTTCCATCATTTGATTGGCTATGTACATCTCAATCTTTCCATCATTTGATTGGCTATGTACATCTCAATCTTTCCATCATTTGATTGCTATGGATAATAATCATAATCAATAATCATAACATTATTATTATTTATCACATTTAGCAGATGCTTTTATCCACAGAGACTTACAATATGAGAACTCTAACCTGCTGGAATAATCTAAAGACTATGGCCCTATACTTCAGGTGAACCCATACACGCTACGCTTTGAGGGAACTTGGCAGACGAGTTTTGAGAAGCGCATGGCGTCAGATGCGTTTGTGGCATGTGGTGTGTTGTACGCCATTCGTTCCGTTTACCAGGATGATGACAGCGAGGCGAGTGGAGACCTGATCCTGTATGCCTATGACACACGGCATAACCGCGAGGAGCCGGTGAGAATCCCCTTCCCCAACCCCTACCAGCACATCTCCTCCATCAGCTACAACCCTAGAGACAACCAGCTGTATGTCTGGAACAACTACATTGTCCTTCGCTACCCGATGGAGTTCAGCCCAGCGCAACCCACCACAGGTCAGACTCTTCCACACCAACACTGAATTCTTGTGTTTCATTAGGGCTATAACCAATGATTACTCTAACCATTAATCTAGTTAACAGCTCCTACTCAATGTACATTACCGTTCAATAGTTTAGAAACACTCATTTTTTAATAATAGACTAATCATATAATAATAATAGACACTCATTTTTCTAGAATAATAGTTAATTCATCAATGCTTGATATAATAAAATTGAACTTTGGGAATTATGCTGAGACATTGAAAATTTAAAATAAATGAAATTATATATTTTTTCATCTTCAATGTAGTCACGCTTTGTATAAAATTAGCAAAAATGTTTTCATATTATTTTATCTCCTAGTTGTCACCCTGAGATGCTTAATTTGATCTAAAGAATCCATTTCAAAAGCTTTTTTTAAATAAACTTCTAAAAATTAATTCAAATAATTTTCTAATGAAATTATGTTGGCAAAATTATATTTTTGTCTTCAAAAATAATTTCAAACATTTAAGCCAAAGGCTTTAATTGAAAATATTTTTAAGATCATGAGAAACATGTGAGGCCGATTGTGCTGAGACAGTCGTGTATATTTCATCTTTGCTTTCTAAAAAAGAGTACAAAACTCAATAAAATCAGCCTTTTTCTCCTCTCCTGCTGTTTTAGATCCTCTCTCCACACCTCTCCTCTCCACTACTTCTCTGAACTCTCTCTCCTCCACCGTATCCATGGGCTTCAGTCCCACCTCCATCCCGTCTGTGACCTTCCACCCAGTAGGGGCCATCAACAGGGCTCCTGTGGGGCGACCCATCACAGCAACGGTTCCGGTGACAATCAGGCCCCCCCGCCGCCCGCAGGGGCCACGCACACCCATGTGTGAGGGACGGACAACTCGCGGGGTCCAGTGGCCCCCCACACATCAGGGAGAGACTGTGGAGAGACCCTGCCCCAAAGGTTCACTCGGTCAGTAAATGAACACTGTAAATGTCACATGACCTAACAAATGTGCTTCATAACATCTAGATGTAAAGATGTAAAGTGCATGTGCTGCTTTTAGTGGACAGTGTGTGTGTGCTTGTTTCTAACGTGGAGGAATGTTTCTGGGGTGTTTTTAGAGGTGTGTGTTTGCCAGAAATAAATACCAAAATAAATTGCTAGTGCAGTTTCAGTTGGACTAAATTCTGGTGGTGTTTGTCTTTCTGACTCTGTGTTTTAGGTATAGCATCATATCACTGCATGTCTGATGAGGTGGTTTGGAACCCCAGAGGTCCCAACCTCAGCAACTGCACCTCCCCATGGGTCAACCAAGTTGCCCAAAAGGTCAGAGGTCAGGGGTTATCAAGAGGAAATGCAGACACGTACAGACAGGCAGATGTCAGGCAGATGTCAGCTCTTTCTTATTGTCTCTGTAGATCAAGAGTGGAGAGAACGCTGCACATATTGCTGCCGTACTTGTCAATCACACACGGGGGCGGGTCTATGCTGGTGATGTCACTTCCTCTGTGCGTCTGATGGAGCAGCTGTTGGACATTCTGGACTCGCAGCTGCAGGCTCTCCGACCTGGAAGCAAAGAGTCAGCAACACGCAACTACAACAAGGTGTTCACACACACACTCTCTCTCACATATACATGCACAAACACACACATAAACACACACACATGCACACGCAAACACATAAACATAAACACACACAAACACAGGCACAGACACCACAATCAGTATTTTGTTCTTGTCTTTTAGCTGCAGAAGAGAGAGAGGACATGCAGAGCATTCATTCAGGTAAATACCCATCACACACTCACATACTTGTCTGTTTGTGTAGTATGGGTCACATGTGTGTGTTTGTCAGGCGGTGGTCCAGACGGTCGATAATCTGCTGCGTTTGGAGGTGCTGGAGTCGTGGCAGGACATGAACACCACAGAACAATCCCACACTGCCACCATGCTGCTGGACGTCATGGAGAAAGGAGCTTTCCTATTGGCCAATAACTTGTATGGGGGTCATTTCAGTGACTACGCGCCCAACGTTGGTATGGCAGTTCATACAAAGGCAGTGACCTGTTCAGCCCTGTTCTTAGAGGAACCTGATAGATATCCAACGCATTTCAGGCTGGGTTCCACTAGGAACAGAGGTGGAATCACTGCATTAACAAATTACAATTAACAATTAAAGCTGCTTTGAAGCAATGAAGCATTGTAAAAAGTGCTATATAAATAAAATGTAAACTAATAGTAATGCAATTAAATCTAAACAAAAGTAAATTAAATTAAACCCATTTAAAAACATTTTTGTCTCAGCATAAATCCCATCTAAAATAAATTCTCACCAGTTAATATGTTAACTTTGGCAGCCTTTGACTTTGTTGTGCTGTTTATTTAAAAACTGAACATTTGTGTGTGTGTCAGATTTGGAGGTGTATGTGCTGAATACAGAGATGGAGCAGAAGGATCTTTCATTCCCCAACACTTATGACAGTGACAGCACAATCCATGTGTCTTCATCCACCATCAAACAATACAGCCGCAGCGGTCAGTGCCTTTACCTGTCTGTCTCTCTGTTTGTCTATCTTTCTGTCTGTCTCTCTATCTGTCATCTTTCTCTCTCTCTCTCTCTACCTTTTTTCTCCTTGTAGACCATCAGGTTGAAGGCTAAATCACTTAGCACAACAGCAAACAGAGAACACATCAGACTGAATCAGAATGTGATCCAACAAACCAGATCACACCAGACCAACAGACCGATAGTAATCACACGTAGATGGTTCTCTCATCGTTGTCATGGCAACAGTCACCATGCTGAGGGTTATTTTAAGAGCCTGTGGGATCAGTTTATGATGAAACTGGTCTGAGATCAGAATCTCATTATAATATAGTTAAAAGCCGACACATCTCTTACATGACTTTCTGAGTTTTTCTTCAAACAGCTCCGACAAGTGACTATGCTGCTCTTTTCTGTCACATTGTGGTGGGTAGCTCCACCCACATTGATGCCCCATTGGTTTTTACTCCCACCCTGGTGATGAATTGTCTGCTCTGCTCTCATTCAGGTCAGGTGAAGGTGGTTTTTATGCTGTATAAGAATCTGGGCTCGTTTCTGTCCACTGAAAATGCCACAGTAAAGACAGAAGAGCAGAAGGCTGCTGGACACAGTCTGGCCGTCAACTCCCACATCATCTCTGCATCCATGAACAAAGAGTCCAGCCGAGTGTTTCTGACTGAACCTGTTGTGTTCACTCTGCGACACCTGCAGGTACAAACACACACACTGTAATCACAAACACTCACACACATGTTGGCATATGTGGTTTATGGGGACTCTCCATAGATCGAATGGCTTTTATACTGTACAAACTGTATATTCTATACAATAACCTTAAGTCTAAACCTAACCCTTATAGAAAACGTTTGGAATTTTTTTAACCAAAAAAATCACAATTTAGTATGTTTTTAAACGCTTTAGTTTATGAGGACATAGGAAGTGTCCCCATAAACCATGTTTCCATTGTTATACATGTCATTATACACATTTGTGTCCTTGTACACCACATTTTCAAACACACTCACACATAGTTTCATCCTTCTGAAACCGTCTGTAGAAAACACCATCAGCTTAATCAGACTAAAGTGAAGTGTTTAAAACATGATAACAATATGATCAGTGATGTACCGCACACACACACGTACAGAAGAGAAACACACTCACGGGGTCTGTGTTGTGACAGCTGGAGAATCACTTCAGCCCAAACTGTTCCTTCTGGAACTACTCGGAGCGTTCGATGAAGGGCCAGTGGTCGTCTCAGGGCTGTCGACGTCTACTCAGTAACAACACACACACCACCTGCTCCTGCTCACATCTCACCAACTTTGCTGTGCTTATGAACCACCAGCAGCCTGCTGTGAGTTTGAATACACACACACATTTCTGTCTGAACACCTGGAGCACCAGCTCTTATGCTAAACGGTCCTCTGTCTGTATGTGTGTGTGTGTGTATCTATCTGTGTGTGTGTTAGCATCCGGGCAGCGTGCAGGGCTTGATCCTGTTTGTCATCACGTGGGTTGGGATGGTGATCTCTCTGGTGTGTTTGGCTCTGTGTATCTCCACCTTCTGCTGTCTGCGTGGCCTCCAGAGCGACCGCACCACAATCCACAAGAACCTCTGCCTCACCCTCTTCATCTCTCAGCTCCTCTTCCTCATCGGCATGGATAAAACACACTACACGGTGAGTTCAGTAGACCAGATCACAACAGACCAGAGCACACCAAAGCAGATCACATCAGACCAAATCAGATCACATCAGACCAAACCAGACTACACCACATCATAGCACACCAGATCACAGCACACCAAATCAGACCACTTTAGTTGACCCCAAACCAGCTTTAAACGTCTGGCTGGTTCACCTCTTCACTGTGGTGTATCTGTATTGACTGGGTTGTGTGTGCTGTGTGTGTGTGTTTATGTGTATGTTTGTTTATATGTATGTGTGTGTGTTTATGCGTATGTGTGTGGATGTAGGTTGTGTGTCCAGTTCTGGCTGGTCTCCTACATTTCTTCCTGCTGTCAGTCTTCTGTTGGCTGTGCATGGAGGCGGTGCAGCTGTACATGCTCATGGTGGAGGTGTTCGAAAGTGAGACGTCTCGCCGTAAATACTATTACCTCTCTGCATACGGCTTCCCCACGCTGGTGGTTGCTATCTCCACGGCCATTGACTACAGGAGCTACGGAGGAACCAAAGCGTGAGTGTGTGTGTGTGTGTATCTGTATTATATATCATTTGTACACTGTCTCTTTTTGAATAACATTCAAAACCAGACAAAATTTCAATGATCAATTCCACTAATTTTTCATGTCTAAATATGCTGTAAAGCTGTGAAGCCTATTGTAATTAGATATAAAGGCTCATAATGTTTTTTCAGTCTGATGTCATGCACATTTGTCTGAGGGTTAGGTTTAGGATTGGGGATAGAAAATATCATTAGCCTGATATAAGATCAATAGAAGAATCACCTCACTAATATAGTCAAACCAATGTGTGTGTGTGTGTGTGTGTGTGTTTGTGTATTATCTCTTGTGTGTTGTGCAGCTGTTGGCTAAAGGTGGATAACTACTTCATCTGGACTTTTATTGGCCCCGCCTCTCTTATTATCCTGGTGAGATTGGCTTTAATCCCCTAGTTAATATAATGCATCAGCAGCAAATACAGTGGACGCTCTTTGGGACCAGATTATCACATTGTAGTTTAGTACAGTAATGTTACATTAAACTGTAATGTGTTTTGTTGTTTTTGAATGGCTGGTGTGATTGGTGGTGTCTTGTGTTCAGTTGAATCTGGCCGTGTTGGTCATCACCGTTCACCGAATGCTCCGACACTCCACTGTGCTGAAGCCAGACTCCAGCCGCTTCGACAACATTAAGTAAGAGTGCAGGGCTCAGAGATCACGCCTCTACACATACTGGACAGTGCTCATTGGAAATCTGTCCATTAGATCTCCATTTTATGTCTCTCACCTGGTGAACGAATAATGGTTTTAAGACGAAAGATTGCTTCCAAAACCTGGTGAGATGTCATCCTGACGCAGGGGTGTAAGTATGCTGCCTTCTAAAACACGTTCCTTTGGCCCCATCAAGGATTGGTTGAAAATAATATAGAATAAAACAAAAAAAACCTTGATTAAACCTGTCATAGATTTTCAGAGAGATCTTTTCATGACAGTCTGTCAGAACAGATGCAGATGTTTGGTGATGTTCAGCAGGACTGAGTGTTGATGTAGTTTCTCTGTGGTTCTTGGCAGGTGCTGGACGCTCAGCTCTGTCACATTGCTTCTCCTCGTGTCTTTGACCTGGATCTTTGGCCTGCTGTTTATAAACAACAGCAGTGTGGTGATGGCGTACCTCTTCACCTCCTTTAACGCTTTACATGGCATGTTCATCTTCCTCCTGCACTGCGCTCTACAGAAGAAGGTGTGTGTGTGTTTATGTTTAGTCAGTAATCCATAACATTATTGTGCTGATTGGTTGGATGTAATTGGAGAGATTTAGTTTTACTGCATAATGTGGGGCAGTTGTGGCCTACTGGTTAGTGAGTCTGGCTTGTAATCAGATGGTTGCTGTTCAATTCCAGCTCTGGCATGTAGCAACTGAAGTGCCCTTGAGCAAGGCAGCTAAACCCCAATTGCTCCCCAGGCGCAGTAGTGTGCTGCCCACTGCTCCGGGTGTGTGTGTGTTCACAGCTTCCAGTGTGTGTTCACTCCTCACCAGTGATGGTTAAATGCAGAGGTCACATTTTGGGTATGGGTTACCATATCCGACAAATATGTAATTTTCACTTCCATAATGTAGACAGTTGTAATAAGAGAACGTGATTGTAGGATTACATGAATTTGTAACACCGTTATTAGTGTTGTTTGTGTTTTATTTTTCTCATTAGGTGCAGAAAGAATACAGCAAATGTTTGCGACAGTCACCCTGCTGTGGCCACGCCTCCTCAGCCAGTACCCATGGTTCCCTCAAGAGCTCCGCCCACCGAGGCAACAATCGCTACTATGGCGGCAGCCAATCACGACATGCACCAGCACAAAGACAGGTAACACACACATACACACCAGGGTTCATTTCTTATATTTGGACATTAAAAAATTATTTTTTGAATATTTGTAAGATCCAAATGGTTTAAAAATATCTACTACACACAAATATCATAAATAAATGATTATGAACCATGATCTTAGAATAAACATAATGTATAATGTCATCTAGGTGATATAAAAGAATATCAATACGGGTTATAGATGATTTATTTAAGATTTTTCTATGGCTGTTTATATTGTCATAAGTAACTGTATAATAAAGTAATTGGTAATGTGATTACCAATAAAAATCAGCTGCAAATTGTCTGTGTGTGTTTAGAGTCGTATCAGGAGAATGTGGAATGACACTGTTCGACGGCAGACAGAATCGTCCTTTATGGCAGCAGAGATCAACAACACACCCACACTCAGCCGAGGTAAAACACACACACTTACCTGAGGTGAAATACACACACTCACCTCACACACTTCAATTTACATTTATTTGTATAGCGCTTTTCACAGTGTATCGTTTCTTTATAAATAGTGCATGTTTGTATGTTACCCAACAAAACCAGAATAGTCTTTTATAAGAGTTGCGGTTATAAAACAGTGTAAATGATAGAAATTACAGTATTTACAATTAGCAAAATGAACGTTTTAACATACACACTCACCTGAGGTAAAATACACAAACTAACACAAATAAATAACTCAGACAGCACAGACAGAGAGTTTATAACACATTATAATGGATGACTGAGCAAAGCTAACTGACACTGTAAACGTTCTGCATTATGTGTCCAGTTAAACTCACTGGGAGGTGGTTGAAATAACATAGCAGTCTAATGACATCAAATGATTTGGATGATGCTGCTTTGGGCCTGAGGTAGAAACCTGAAAATTCAGCTTTAACCAGTGATGGTGTATTTGAAGGATTTCTGCTGTTTTTCTGCAGGCACTATGGGCAGTCACCTCTTGGCCAATCCAATGCTGCAAAGCCATTCTGGCTCCTCCCCTTACAACACCTTATTGGCTGAAACATTAAACCCCCCTTCACCAGCAGTGTTCAATGCCTCTGGTTAGTGTGTGTGTGTGCCGTGTTTGTGTAGTTTCTGAGTGTTTGTATATAAATTTACTGCTGTTTTTTTGTGTTTCTCTGTCTGTCTCTCTATGATATGGTCTACAGCCACATTCAGAAACTCAGGTATGGATCATATGTTTCTCATATGTTTTAGTAATATGTTTCCAAAGCAAACATGCCAGTGCTTCATTCACACACTGTTTCCACCCTGCTGCTCATAACGCTTGTGTCCGATTTACACATTTGAGGTTACAGTCTACATTCTAAAATTTGTATTCATGTGAATAACACACAAGTTTTATTGTGAAAAATACTCTCTCATGATGTTCACATGGATTTGAAATTTTAATCATATAAAAAATACAATTCTAATAAGTATTTTAAGTATTTTTTTACCCTAAGTGTCTCCCTTGAAACATGTTTTTGTCCTCTACAGAAAATGTAAGAGTTAAGAGCAAAATGATGCTGATGTACTACTATGGGCTAAAATGAGCTGTAATTCTGTATTTCTCTCTGTGTCCTGCAGAGGGCACTCTGACACGTAGTCATGAATCATGTGGATTGGAAGGAGTTCGACTGAATGGAAACTACAACAACAGCTACTCACTGCATGGAGGAAGCTCTGATCTGCTGGGGGGCGTACCTGTGGGGTCTGGAGGTGTGTCCGGGGAGGTTAGCCCTGCCCTTTTGACACCCAGAGGGGTGGAGCCTCCTGTTGGTCTGCGACGAAACCTTTCAGATGCAGCAGCATTAGAGAAGATGATCATCTCAGAACTGGTGCAGAGCAATCTGCGGCCTTCCACCGATCGCTATGGCAATGGAACAAATTCTATGATGAGCCGGCAAGATTATGCCATGTCAACAGGTTACAGAGAGCCTCCACAGCGGCCTCTGCCCCGCCCTCCTCCCCCACCTCCTCAGCACGAGGAGGAGTTATTATACAAAGCTTTGGAAAAGCCATGCATTCCAGACAAACCTTGTATACCTGACAAACCTCGCCTGCCAGACAAGCCCCGTCTCCGGGAGCACACTCAGTCTGTGTTCTATCAGAGTGAGGAGGACACAGAGAGCTTCTCTGCCGAAATTACAGACAGCATAGGCGGTGTTGGACCTGACTCCACCTATCTGTATGCACGGGACAGGGATTCATCTTACCCTGACAGCAGTCCCGAGGCACTGGGGGCAGAGCCACACTCAACCCTGCCCTCGGATGAGCTGTACTTCAGCACAGGACGGCAGGCTCACATCTCTGCGTTTTACCAGCCTCCACCACGCAGAACGACTGAGGAGAGTCGGCTGGAACTGCAACCCTCACGGGGAGAAGGTGATGGACAGATGCAGCTGGTGACGAGTCTGTGACTAGGGCGCTGGTGACCAGGACACACAGATCTGGAGGAGGACAATGAGGATGGACATCATCATCATCGTATTTAGTATCTGAGTAAATCTCACAAAACCTGTCAGGGGCAGGATTCAAATTTCACCACAAAATCTGCATGAAAGAACAAAGATTTGAGAACCATTAGGTTTCTTTGCTAAATCATTTTCATGTCGTTTAAGGAGACTTCCTCTTCCCCAGTTTTGTTCTCAAACTGTGTTGAGAAAATATTATTGTTTGAATGCAAAACAAAATGTATTCATGCATTTGGAAGATGCTTTTCCAAAGTAATTTAAAGAGAATTCAGGCTGATTTAGGCTGAATTATTTTATCAATTCTCATTCGAGAATCAATATTAATATTAATATTGAAAATTACAGACGATTCGAACCTCAAGGCAATGCATTATGGCATTGGGAATGTGTGAGGAAAAGATAGCGTCAAAATAAAAAAAAAATGTCATGATACATAAAACCTGTAAGTTTAAGATGAAACCTCTGTAACTCTGTGATCTGTAAGTGAACTACAATATTTTTTCCTTTTTATTTTAGGGTGAATTATGAGCTGCATGAGATTTGCGGTGCACAGCGGCGTTATATGTGCAGTCCAGAGCACTAATGGTTTTCTTAGTGACAAATTATTATTATTTATTGCAAATAAATAGGTGATGATGATGATGTTGGCTTCCTCCTCCACGTCTCTGTTTCCTGGTCACCCACACATCCACCCTGATCACCTTACTACCATTCAAAAAGCACTGTTCTTGTCATGTTCTCCATCCCTTTCTCAGTTATTGAGAAAACAAACTATTTTCAAACATATTCATCTCTCCGTCTTCTCCCTGCTGAAGACAAAGCAGCCCGGTGTGATTAGCTCCCACAGTCTGCTCAGGCTAGCACATTGACGGGTCTATGTTGTTAGTTTGGAGGGTTTTGGGCATTTGTCTGCTGATTAGGATACAAGCCCCCCTGACCGACCAGCTAAACACTAGCCTGGTTAGGCTAAACCAGCTTAAAACAACTAACACCAACAAATCACCTTAGACTGGCTTAAGCTTTCTCATAAAGATTTTTCTCTTGTTTTTCAGGGTGGAGTGGCATATGACTGTTTAACCTTACAGAATATGTTAAAACTTTGCCCCACATGCAACAGCTCTTCTACTCCACCTGCCAAAAATTCATACACTCCCACACTTTGAGAGCAGCTACTGACTGGATCACACTCTCACCACCATAGAGGTCAAAGGTTAAAGGTTATGGGACCACCAAGCCGAGTGGTTCAATCAAACAGTTGCTTTCGGCAGTGTGGTGAACAAAAATGACATTGCAAAAACTGTGCCACCTGTCCACACACAGACCGGACATCTTTCATTGTTGTTGAAGAATCGTTGTTGGCTGTTCTCAAACCATGTAAATAGAACTGAGACGCTGCATCTCCAGGCGAGCTTCTTTACACTTTACACTACTTTTCCCTATAATTGAAAAAGTCTTAAAGAATCTGTAGATGAACTGACAGCACTATCTGCTTTCTCTCTTTATGTCACTATATTTCTGACTGTCTCGGTCTCTCTGAGTGTTTCATGTACAAAGAGATGTTTTTTAATCTTAATAAAACAAGAAACAAAAGTGAATTTTGTCTGCACCTTTGTCAAGCATTTTGAAACTTGTCTCTTAATTGAATATTGAACTATTATTTTTGAATTAAAACATTTGAATCACAAAAAATAAACACAATACAATACAGTAAAAACAATACAAAGCACATAAATGTAGAAAACAATTAAAACAGTGCTGTATTCATAAATCGCACAATTCATGTTTTTATGAGTCTCTGAATTATGAACGTAACACACAAGGACTTAATGCAAGTTCTGCGACAGTTCAACCTCTGTTACATCTTTATGCCACATGGCCTCTTCTCTATTTAAATGATTTTACTCCACCAAATCAATAAATATATGCTGTGCCGGTGACTCTGGACAAATTCTCACACTGTCAGATTCATGAACTTTCAGCGCTTCTCACAGTTCCAAAGTGGGTGAAAGCTCATATCTCAGAACTCTCTGCTCTTCTTGATGCTCCAAACATCTCCTCACATCATCTGCTCATGTCTTCAGTCACAGAAGCTGAATGAGATTCAGCTTCACACACAGGTTATTTCCATGATGGTCTAACAGTATTTCTGTTTTGATTAAAATCACAGACAGCCCTTATCTCAAAACATTTCCCTCAACAATGACATCAGCTACACACTGAGCGTTTACAGCTTTTACAGTAATGCTCTCATAGTGAACAGGAAGTTGATTCTGCCTTTGTCAACTTTACAGTAGTTCAGTTTAGAATAGTTGGGCTAGATGGTCTATTGCGCCTTGTGATTTATTTCCAATGTAACCAAACCTTTTAACAAATTTAACTCATTTTTCTCACCTTACTTTTTATTACTAACAAAATAAAATTGGCAGATGGCAGATAAAAGTCATTTAATCTATGTAACACAAACAACTCAGCATGAACAGAATTTTGCCAGGTCATCAACATCTGTTGTAGTTCTAGAACAACATTTTTATTAACCAGATTAGATTGTAGGCTTGTGTGTCTTCCAGCACTTTTTTTTTGAGTGTCCGAGTCAAAGAGCAGATGTGGCGGTTTTCTCTGAAGAGAAACTTTCCCACTCTCATATGTTGTTACAAACCCAATTCTAAAAAGGTTGGGACACTATGAATTGTGAATAAGAACAGAATGCAATGATGTGGAAGTTTCCAATTTTAATAATTTTATTCAGAATACAACATAGATGACATATCAAATGTTTAAACTGAGACAATGTATCATTTTAAGGGAAAAATAAGTTGATGGTTTTGAAACCATCAACTTATACTGTAAACCACAGTATGGTTTTCTGACCTTGACAGACAGAGATTGTTCCAGATTCTTTGGATGATGAATCTTTGAATGATATTATGCACTGTAGATGATGATAACTTCAAACTCTTTGCAATTTGTCTCTGAGAAACTCCTTTCTGATATTGTTCCACTATTTTTTGCCGCAGCATTGGGGGAATTGGTGATTCTCTGCCCATCTTGACTTCTGAGAGACACTGCCACTTGACCAAATAAGTTGCAAATTGGTCCTCCAGCTGTTCCTTATATGTACATTTAACTTTTCCGGCCTCTTATTGCTACCTGTCCCAACTTTTTTGGAACGTGTAGCTCCCATGAAATCCAAAATGAGCCAATATATGGCATGACATTTCAAAATGTCTCACTTTCAACATTTGATATGTTTTCTATATTCTATTGTGAATAAAATATAAGTTTATGAGATTTGTAAATTATTGCATTCCTTTTTTATTCACAATTTGTACAGTGTCCCAACTTTTTGGGAATCGGGTTTGTACTTAGACAATATTACAAATGCAAATGTCTGGAGGGGGTTGATATCTGCACACAAAAATATATTTTCATGAAATTTTATTTCCATAAAATACAAACCATCTGTTAGATGCTCACCTGTAATCTAAACACTTGTTAAGCAATAAAGCTACGAGAGGTCACGCGTTACTGTCATTCATCTCGATGGAGCAATTTTCACACTGCATTTCAAACCCATCAGCAATGCTCTGACTCTACAATGTAAAGAAATTGATCAAGAGGGTAAGGAGGGTTTTAATTTGTTTTATATTTTATTTAACTTGCTGTTGCTTGTCTTAATGTATTTTACATTTTGCTGTTGTACTATTAATTAAATTCATTTTTATTTATATAGCCTTGTTTTACATTGTTGCATTATTACAATGTCTCTCTGTTCTCTCATATGTTCTCTGTTGTTTGTTTTTGTTTCAATAATTAATGTCCAGTTCAGATTGGATGATGGGATGGTGGAGAGAGTATTTAAACTGCCACTGCCCTCACAGTGTTGTTGGAGGCTTGACTGTGTGTGTAGCAGCTGAAGGCTCATCTTCAACTCCAGAGCTGTTTGATGTGAAACGTGTAGTTTGTTGGCTCTGTGTAACTTTACCCATTTGTGTCAATGTATTTTGGTGGTAGAGTCCTTCTTTTGATTCATTTTTTTCACTCTATGGATAAGACTCAAAAGGAAGAAAGTTAATAATAATTTAAGTTACTTTGTCTCATTTCATTCATGATTTAAGTCTATTTTGTTAATGATTTATTTGTCGTTGGGGTTAGTAGGGAGGTTGGTGCCATTTTATTTTGAATTGCACCTTTTTCCTCCTGGTCATGTTTAGTTCGGGAGTTAGCTTATTTTTCTTAGTTTGTGTTAGTGTAGGTAGTTGGTAAATTGAACGTTAGTGTGATTGTTTATTTTGGCAATACCCGCTTCTGAACTTGATACCCCTTTTTATTCATTGACTGTGAATAAAACCAACTATTGTTTTGGAAAGTGATTCAATGTGGTTATTGTTATGAGCCAGTTCTGGGGCTGAGGATAGAGTGTTTCACGCGGCTGCGGCACGCTCATTCACCACCATCCACCTTGCTGCTGAAAACCGGTTTATAAAACCGGTTTTCAGTGTTTCCGTGTTTTATTCACATTATTTTATTAGTTTCTTTAAAGTTTGCATTTATTTTTATTGGCACAAAATAAATGCCATAAATCTGGCCTGCTCTGATTGGCTCATATGTAACACAATTCCATTGTGACATCACACAAGAATAAGTCTGGTCAAACATTATGTTTGCAGTGCCAGTACTCGTGACACACACATTTGTGCCGAGTTAGATGAGGGATGACTGCTCTAAAAATAGCATAACTAAGTTGAGGAATGTAAAGATGGTTTGTGGGTGGACCTGTGATTGACATGTTTCTACATGCCCAAAAATGTGAAACATCACATTACAGGTATATTAACACAGTAACTGTGCTTCTAATTCTGGAAACGTGTACTTGTATGAGCAATTTTAAGAGTATTTGTTTTATGAGATTTTGAGAGCTGTAATTGTGTTAGTTTGGTCGTTTTTTTAAAAAGAAAACAAAAACAGGAACTAAAGCGTCAGTTTTGGGTGTTAAACACTTCGTAGTATTTTTGTGAAACAGTAAGTTCCTCATGTATGAAAACCCAAAACTAATGACGTAACTGCTCGGCAACCATGTACATGACATTTACGTGTAACACAGACTTCTCCTGATTGACCATCAACATGGATGTGGCCAAAAGAATATCTACAGTACGTGGTTACACACCCATGAGGCTGAGTTACATCTCGTACTCTGACGCCTGTTGATCACCTGGAACATACTGTAATCTTGAGCGTGTTTTAGCCCTGCATATATTATACATTTGCGACTTTAGTGGGAATTTTGAGGAATTGTACAGTTAAAATTTGGATTAGACAGACAGACAGACAGATAGATTTCAGAGTTGGGTTTTCCAGACTGTGTCTTTGTTTAGCAAGTAACCTGTGATCACGAGAACAAAAACGCCCGTCCACAGGAAACATTTCTGACACTTTCAAAAGGGAAGCTGACAGAATAGAGCGTTTCAAACCTACATACTGTAGTCTACACACTGCAAACTAAAATGAGACACACACACAATAAGACATAACTAAGACTACCTGGAAGAAATTTTGTTCTCAATGGGACTTTCTGGTATAAGAAGAATAAATAAATAAATAAAAAACAGAATCATATTGCCATATTAGACTGCATTGTTGGGTCAATGATGTCATATGGGAAGTGATGAAAGTAAACAAGTGACTCTTACTTTCACACCTGTGATGATGACATCACTAGCTGTAAAGGTGAAAAAGGTGAAAAACCTTCTTCCAGGCATGCATCACCTGTACACATGACCCCACTGCCTCACCAGCCCAAGGAGTTTTATACCTGTTCTGAATTTCCAGTGAACATGAATTTGGGCACAATTTGTATTTGACTCTGTCACTAGAGATTTATTTGGCAGTATTTCTACTAAACAGTAATTGCAAATAATTATGCATAAGCCTTAAATCAAAAGGTTTGGTAACACTTTACAACTGAGTTCAATTTATGTTTTATTAATTTATGAACAGTATTGACAATACCTAATGTTAACAAATATGTGATTATATGTGATGTAAAAGACTTTAAATGAGAAAGGTTTAAATCATGAGAAACATAAATTCCTAAAAGCATCCAAACATATATTTGGTATGATATACTTGCCTGTTTTGAACAGTGACAAAATATCTTTAAATGCGTAAATTTTATACTGCGTGTCCACACTTGTGCTTATTTCTTACAGGCTCTTTTGAACATGGTCTCACAATAAACTCTATATGTCACATAAACATGCTGCTCTGTACAGTATCTGATCTGTTGCGGGACCACAAGCCACACTGTAAAAAGATTCAAATGTACAGTAGCCTGGTAGCAATTTTATATAGTTTTAGTAAATAAACAAGAATACCGTAGATCATGAAGTATGTTTTAAACTGTAAAACAGCATACTGCTGTAAATGGTGAAAAACGTATAATTTACCAAATGCCATGCCAAACAGCGCTACAGTCAATTGCGAACAACAACAGCTTAGTGACACGTTACACTTCATTGCCTAAATGTGCAGAGTGTGCACAACATGCGCAGAAATCGTGTGGAAGACAAACGCATTTCAGGAGCTTCATGTAGGACGATCTTCCACGAGTTTCATCACAGAAACTCGCGCTTCGCTCGCGTCTCGTTTCCACGTCCGCTTGCGCAAGAGCGAAAGAAGCGGAAAGTTGCTCGATTTTCTTCAAACCCTCCCCGCGTCTCTCGCGCTCGTGGGTGGAGGAGGTGACGAGGGAAATCCGTTAGTTCCTCCTTTTCACCCTCAAGCATAAAACCATCCACATGATGTCTCCAGCGAAGTCAAGCACACGCTCCCGTGGATGTCACCGTGTCGCGCTGCTGGATAACGCTGATGTTTCCGGAGATGTCCGCAGATGTTGAGAGTCAGTCCTCCGGTGCGCGTCCCCGCGGTCGGTGTCTGGACATCTTCCTCACCGTGTCCGTGATCGCGCTCTTCATCATGCTCCTCGTCGCGCTCGGGGGCGCGCTGCTCTTCGCCAAACATCTGGAGAGCGAGATGAACGCGCGGACGCCCCGAAACAGAGACGGAGAACCGGAGAGGCGGAGAGCGGAGCCCGGAGCTTCATATGAGGTGAGGTTGATACGTGAGGTCTAATGTAAGAGAGAGCAGCATTTCGTTTAAACATCCTTACAAATAAAAGGCGCAGTTAGAACCAAAAATACGTTTGTAGGGCGTTTAATGTTTCGCTCTTCGATAGACCGTCGCAGCAGTGCTGTTTTCGTGATTAAAAACGTTGATGTTGTAGTTTTCCTCAGTTCTCTGGGTTCTTTAAACCAAGTTCTTATATCTAATTTCAGAACCCTGTGCAGGAAACAATGGTTCCCGATGGGAAGCGGTTAGGACCAACAATAGTTCTTGTGAGGCATTACTGCCAAGAACCTTTTAAGCGTCTTTATCTGTAAGAGTGTATAAGCAGGTCTGGTTTAGAAATCTCCAGCAGTTGCTCTGAATAATACTGGGGGAAGGAAACCGATCTGATCATCATCAGGTGCGAATAAAAGCCAGTAAACCTGCTAATGTTTCTCTCTCTGTCTTTTTATTTGTAGGTGCAGAACTTTGCATATCTCAGAGCCACACGCAGTAAGTTATTTTCTAATAAAGCTTCTAATAAAAAATCATGTTTGTGGTATAAACGTATTAAGGCCATTTCTTTCAGTTTGTATTCTGTAATGAGCCCCGAACTTATAGTGAATTGTGAATTTACAGTATTCATTTTAAAACTTTCCCCAGGAATCTAACCTGTTAACTTGGTACTGCTAGGAACAAAAAATAAGTTGACTCATGTCAGGCTTGCACCTTGTCAACAGAGCTTATTTATTTATGTATTTAACCCAGAATATGTCTTCAAACGTTTGTTCCATCAGCAACAGTTGTGACCGAATGTGTCTCTTTGTTGTTGCCCTGCAGGTAAGCTGGGGAATAGCGTGATGGAGTGGGAAACTATCGCGTATGGAGAGGGTCAATCCATCGGCTCTCTATACAGATATGAGACACAACAGAGAGTTCTGAACGTGCTCTCCAGTGGAAGCTATTTCCTGTACGTCCAGCTCACGTTCTCCTGCATGCACATCTGTCCATCCGCTCGCTTCACTGTCAACTTTTACAATCAGCGTGGTGAGAAGCAGCTGACCTGTATGGTGTCACTGCCGGCACAGCCAAGCAGTAACACAACGCAACCAGTCACCCAGACATGCTGGCGCGTGGTCACCCTCCCTGATAAGGAAAGCCGTCTCTTGGCTAAAGCAGAGTCTTCGGGAGAATTGGAAAAATGGAAACTGGAGCTCAATGACTCTGGCTTTGGGATGTTTCTGGTTGACAGATGATAAGAAGCGTAAGGTTGTCACTCATGACCGTGAGGAGCTGACTTGATTTACAATGCGCATGTGAGGTCACAGGTCACGACATCCATCTGCACTTTTATCTTCTCAGGACTGTTTTTTACACTCGGTTTTTTACAGTGGGCCCATATGGAGTTACTCACTGAATACAAAGTTATTTAGTTCTGCATGGACATTCTGTATGGACCTGCTGATGACTGACAAATATAAGCAACAATTCCTAAGCACTATTTATAATTTAAATATATTTATATGTGTTTAACATTTTGATAGAATGATATTTATTGTATATTTTGTGTATACTGTACATATATGGTCCACAAATGTGTTTGTTTTAATTGTAAAACTATTGTAGATATCACTACATATATGCAGTGCCGGAGTGACAGTGAATGCCTCTTAAAACATGGCTAATTCTTACAGGTTGTGTTTACTGTATGAGGTTTATTACTGAAAACAGTATGTGACATGCACAGTAACACTTACTAACTAGTGTACCTGTAATAATTCATTGATCTCTGTTCAGTCTAGAAGGTGACAGAAGGTTTAGCACTGTTGTAGTTGTGGATCAAAGGGTTTAAAGTTGAAAAAAGTTAAAAAATCAAAGACTCTTGTAACACACACACATTTGCGCTGTGTTGTTTTGAGCTGTTTTTGAATGGTACCAAACTCAGGAACTCTAGAGATGAATGTATTAATGAGGACAGTTCCGATGTGCTTTCTTTTGTATACTGAGAATATTTAATAAAAGCAAAATTTGACATATTTGTGGGTGTTTTCTGAGGCAAGAATGAGAACAGCAAGTTATTAGTTCTTGTAATCTGCTCTAAGTGAAGCTCTTCAGATTGTAATATTGCTCACAGGCTGAATTCATCTCATTGATTCTCATTTAAGTATAAACTTTGTCTCAGATCTTTCTCTTAATGTTTATGAGGAGAAATGAGGACAGACACAATTTGGTCAATTGTTGTTAGATGTATAAAGTTGGTGAGGAATGTTTATATTGATTTCTTTAAAGCTGATTGAAGAATCGCCAAATCTTAGTACAGTTTAAGACATGTTGAGATCTGTTCTGAAGCTCTAGAGGAGACGTGGAAGATACTGTTTATTTTCAGGAGAAAAATCTGTCACTATTGGCTCTTCATTTGTTCTTATAGTGGAAAGAATTGGGATATTAAAGAGATCTCATTTGTCATTTTTCTTTCTTGTTAGCGAGATCTCTGCAGACCCTCCAGGAGGAAAGTTCTGCCATCATCTGCGTCACTTACTGTCAGAGCTACTGGGGTGGTTTCAGTTCTGACCACACAACGACACCTCAGCACACAGTGAGCAAACAAACACATACACACACACACACACACACACACTGACTCCTGTCTTATTGGGGAAGCCTATCAGCAGAAAGAGATCCGTTAGCTTCAGCTTTATCTTCAGCAGACAAACATCACACAACTGTTACACACTGATTCCAAGTTTTTCTCTGCCAGATGTTCATACTTAAGGCAAGTTATGCAGAGTGACGGGAAACAGCATGAGTGATTCATGAAGTGTTATTTTATGTCTTAATGGAATGTGCTGTTGGTTTACATATTTCAAACTAAAATAAATATACTTTTAGTCCACTTTTATGAACTTAGAAATATACTTTATGCACTCAGAAAACGAAGTTGTAGACTCAATGTTTACTACCGTTACGCAAAGTATATATTAAAAAGTGTACTGTTATAAACTAAAAAGTGAGCCAATTTAGTCCTAAGCATTATGAATAGTATACAGTATACTTAAATATAAAATATACTTTTTATGTATAGTAGAGAGTATAGAGAGTATAGAGTGCTGACATTATTCTTTGTGTTACACCAGCCAAACACATGGCCAATAAATACTGTTAAAAAATATTATTATTAACATATTACAGTAACGGCTGAATTTAACAGCTGTAGAAGACACAAACTTTAAAGTCAGTTTTATTTGATTTGTGAAGTTGATAAAGCTGACATTTATATTTGCTGTTTCTCACATGCTGAAGCTGGTTTATGTGAGGATGCCTGTTGGCAGCCCTGAACCGGTTCTAAATATTAATCCCACGTGACTGAGCCACAGATCAAAACAAACTTACACTTGAATTCAGCATCAGCTGTCAGTTTTCACGTGTCCACCACTTCTACATTAAACACTTCAGTAAACACTTTAAGATATCTTCAGGAATGAAGGATTTTCACACTCTACTGAATAAAAGCGAGCAGATTTTCAGTGTTAAACAAAACACAATGGCTCATTACTGCCGTCTGTTGTTGAAAATTAAACTTTGCCTTTCCGTAATGTAGCATTTTGCCTCATTATGTAAGCAGAGACACAAAACGACATCACTGCAGACTGTAGCATGAAACACATTAAACCCTGAACACAGCATCTGCACCCTTTTAACAGATGTCTGAACGCAGCAGCACAGTCTGCCAAATCAGGACAGGAAATTCAACATGTCCATGTGTTTGTTGTCCAGATGAATTTAACTGAACGTTAATGAGGAAATAAATGTGAGGGTTGGATTTCAGCTTCAGAACTTTCATTTGAGAGGAATGTTGTTTACGCACCAAAATGTCTGTCTGTCTGGCTTCACACACATTCACCTGTGCTCAAACTTATATATATACACACACTCACCTGTGCTCAAACTTATACACACACACACTCACCTGTGCTCAAACCTATTAAACACACTTATCTATGCTCAAACTCACCAGCAAACTTATTCACACACACACACACTCGCCTGTGCTCAAACTTATACATATACACACACTCACCTGTGCTCAAACTTATACACACACTCTCACCTGTGCTCAAACCTATTAAACACACTTATCTATGCTCAAACAGAAAAATAAAACACACACGCACACACCAGCAAACTTATTCACACACACACACACACACACACACACATCGCCTGTGCTCAAACTTATACACACACACACTGCCCATCAGTCCATTATTTATGTGTGTAAGAGAGAGCAGTATTTTTTGTATGTTTGTGTGGGTATAAGTTTGAGCACAGGTGAGTGTGTGTGTGTGAATAAGTTTGCTGGTGAGTGCGTGTGTGTGTTTTATTTTTCTGAAATATTTCCATCTTATTATAAATTCTCCTTGTTTTGTTTCCATTTCTCACAATGACAAGAGACTGACACAAACTAAGATTTCACGGTGACCACAAAACACAGTAGAACATCAGTCTATGTCTGAAACACTTTACAGTGGCTATATTTAAAAATTCTCCAAGTCCAAGATCAGATTCACATTCTGTAAGAGTGAGTCTCAGATCTTACTGAAGTCTCCTGCTCATCCAAGTACATCCTGTGACTGCAGTCAGACACGTTTCCAGATGATCTCCAGAGGGCTCCACAGGCCTTCAGTTTCAGTGTTGAGGAACTTTACTACAATGATTGTGATTTGTACAATACTCAATCAACACATCAACACACAACATACGTGCCAGAAATGTTAATAAAAATAATCGTTCGAAACACAAAATACAATCATTTGTATATTGTCATCAAGTAATTTGCTGCGATGTGCGCAGAAAACTGACTTTCTGTCTTTCTCTCAAAATGGAAAGAATAATGCAAAGAAACAAACCAGAGAACAGAAACAAATGGCAGTCGTTTCATTTGTTTGTTTGTGGTGTCTGCAGGTTCCTGGAAACTTCCGCTGCAAATGCAGAAATGTGCTGAGTAAGGAAAATGCACACCCCCCGCCCAAAAAAAACCCTGTTTTTGTGTGTCATCCCTTTTCTGTCTTACACCACATCCTGTCTCACTCCATCCTTATCTCTATGCTCTCTCTCTTTCTATCTGTGCTCCCTCCACCTCTCGCCCTCCATCTATCAATCTCTCTCTCTTTCTCTCACTCTCTGTGCTGCAGGTTGAGATTAGACATGAGAGAAAATAAGGAACTGGTTTTCTGAATGTCTTGCACACAACAACAGAAACTGCATCTTCAACAAATAATAAATAAATAATATAATATAATAAATGTAAAAAATAACAAAAATGTGGAAATAACAAAAAAATACATAAATGGAGAAATTAAAGTGTAAAAGTGAATTCATTTGAAGTCCTTGCAAGCCATCAGTGTTCAAATTCATAGAATTTCATTCGAAGAATAAAAAATGTAAAAAAATGTAATTAAGTTCCTCTGAGTTTTATATTGGGTTTGCAAATAAACATGTATCTGCCCAAGTACAAGAATATTTTGTTCATAAAGATAACACATTTCTCATAAGCTCACACCAGCTCAATAAAAGCAGAAGTCATTTGGCTTTTATCTGCACTGATCTCAGTGATAAACATACAAACACTAAATTACTGTACTCTTCCAGACATGTCCACTGTAATATGTTTTTTGAGTAGTATTATTATGTTAGGCATTTTAAACTAACTGAAATGGTTAAGCACAATTTCAAAGACTAGTGAACATTATACAGAAAAGTCTTATGGCAACAACATGATTTAAAAAGATCATGTTCACCAGTGTTAAACAGCTCTCTGTATAAGTATTTATTGTGAAGAAATCCTTAATAAAACCTTTATTTCATTAGTCACAATATTAAATTAGGCATTTGACTCTTAAAGTTTACAAACCATGCATGTTGTTTAAATTATAAACTTATTGTGGAAATGGTTTTCTTCAGGAATGGTTTTAAACATATATATGTATATGTATGTATACATATGTATATGATAATTCAGATGACATTTTTATATAGTTCCATGGACTATCAAAACACTGCAAAACACTACTGGTAATATGAAACATCTTTTTGCACATACAGTCAAAGGTCTTCAAGTGCTTGAACCCTGATAATTGCTGCTTGCAACTATTTCATTTGTGTTTTTTTTACATTTCTTTGTTGATTTATGTTTGTATTTATTTATTTTGGGGTTCCATACAGGACAGGAGTGATAACCTGCACAGCTTTATCTTTTATCTAAATAAGCAACAAACATGAATCTAAAAGCATAAATCAGTGATTCTAAACTTTTTCCCTTCAACTCAGATTTTACAGTAGACATCAAGCTGCAACTGAAAATATAACTGTGTAAGAACTCTTCTAATATTTACAGAACAATGTCTAAAAGGACCAAACCCAGATCTGAGGAGTGAGTTTCAAAATAACAGTGTGTTTGTGTGAATGTGTGTCTGGTGTGCGCACATGTTTTGTGGTTTCTGGCAGCAGTACGTCAGTGGATCTTGAAGGCACCAAAGAAGTTTTCTGAAGCTTCTCCATACACCTGTGAGTGATTATTGATGTGAACATACACACTGTCTCCTTTATTCATGTGGAAGATTCCGCCCAGGTAACTGCCGCCACGCTGAAGCATCGACTGCCTTTTGTGAGAGTTGCAAAAATACCTACACATGTCATACAACAGTCACATGCACAAGAAACAATCAGATTACATTGACTACATTTACATGCACCCTCTTAATGTGATTACAATGAGATTTAGGCAATATTGTGATTACATTTTAACTCATGTAAACAGAGCTTCTATCAGAACAATGTGATTAAGCAAGCATCATCGTAACAAGCAATTATGCTTGGTGTATGCAAACTATGTGGTGTTTGCAAAGTATGCATGTGCTTGAAATGAACACAGACTCTCAGACATTTTTCTTTCACTCTGAATCACTGATTTCTGTCAACACAACTCCCTGCTACAGGTCCTTGTTCTTAATTCATCCAGAGACTTTGAGAAAAACATGATGGCAGTTCAGGCAACCCTAGCTGCAGCAGCATTGTCATTACCTCATGTTCATTCCAGCGCAGAATAATCATGAGATATATCCATTTGCATTTGATTTAAATATATTAAAACAGTGGCCAGTAACTTTCTGAGCCCATGATTTGTGCACTGGGATAAAAAAAATAACCACAATTCTCAGCAAATAATCAGAATAAATTATACCATGATAAAAGATAATGTCATTTTTGTCAAATTGTGGTTGGCTTATTTCCCTTTGAGACAGGAAGTTGGGGTGGAAAAGTATTTTAACAGACTTTGTTAAAATAACCTTTGGTTTACATCGCAGCCATAAACATGATTTGCAACTATCACTCTGTCATTTTTTAAAATCTGCATTGTTTTGTGATTTTGTTTTGGAGAGCACCAGAAGATGAATAAACGTGGAGATACCTGGAACTCTGCATCAGCTGCATGGGCTTAAAGCTGTACCTCCCTGTGCGACACATAACTTGATGCTTCAGGAAACTGCAGTATTCCAGGTAGGAGATTTTGGAGAAGATGTAATAATATCCCTCCTGTTCAATGTAAAGACTATTATTCTTGAGTTTTAGACCCTTCACAAATGTGGGGAAAACATCAGATGTCCAGTAGAACCCCCCGTGTCCTCCTAGAGCAACACGATACATAACAGATATCACAAAAATCCTGATTTGAGGATTTTTTTTATCAGTGTGTGGAGCCTGAATGACAAGTTTAGTCTCTAGATAACCTCTACACATTCCCATGGTAGTGTCTGATTAAAATTGATCAATATTTTGTTATTGCTGTAACAGTAACATAAAACAATACACAGAGGCTTGTTTGTTATAAGAGCTGAATGTGACATCTGTGTGTGTTCGCGTATACATGTGTGAGTGTGCGCGTGAGTGTGTGTGTGTGTAAGGTGTTTCATACTTTGCAGAAATGCTGCAGGTTTGCTTTCAACTTGAGGACTTTTTCCAGGAAGAATTTCATTATAATCTGTTCAGGAGACAAACACAATGAATACTCAACACATTTAATAACAGGATAACACATCTGTGTGTGTGTTTACCAACCATATGTACTAGGATGTAAGTCCTTCTCTCCCTGTAAAAAATAAATGGATTGATATTAATATGATATACAAATGTTTGTTTAACACAAGCACACACACACCTGTAGGAAACTTACTTTTATATATTCCACTTTATGGATCTCTGATGATGCCTATGATGATAAAAAAAAAATATTATTTTACACAACCCAGTGAATTTTATTGAGAAATTACAGCTACTGTCTTTTTAATTATTTTTGATGTTGTGGATAATTGAGTTTAATATGTGGAGTTTGAGAACAACAGGGAATTTATTCATCTGTCACAGCCCTTAAACTCTCTTTGTTCTGTGCAGCATCTCAAACATGCCCAACAATAATTTGCTCAACCAATCAAAACTGCAGGACCAACAGTGAGCTGCAGGGATGACGTATTTTTGTAGGCCAACCTGGAAGTTAGCTTCACATGGGTTCCCTCGACAAAAAGTCAATGGAATTTTCCTATCGAATAGTATTTTTCCAACTCTTTTAAATTTAATAAATATGTCCCCTTATGAAGAGCTACTCTGTGGATGGATCTTCATTTACATTATTTGGGGAATTGTGCCCACTTTCCATTATTTTACAGATTTGTATGCATGATGACATGTAATGTCCCAAACAACATCTGTCTTATTTAGCAACTTAAAGAAAAGCTTAAAAAAGTCACAAGTGGGGTGTTACTGGTGTGTTTCATGTCGTAGAATAAAACGTGAAAATATTCTGATCTTGTGTTTACCACAGACCTTATTTTAACCAGAAATAATCAACCAAAATCGTTTAACCAAAAACACAATAAAAACCCATTGACTTTAGGACGAGAGAACTGGAAGTGATAAAATTCTCATTTATTTTCGGATTTTGCATACAGCAATACATTATCCCTGCAGCTTTCTATGGCAGATGTGTTTGTGAAACTGCTCTGTTTTTGTGTGTGTTTAGTGATACTAGTAGCACCTCCATCTGTCATGAACTCGGTTGAAGCTACCTCCACTGACCACCAGAGGTGTCACTCTCTGGAATACTAGAACTAAATTTCCCATAATCCCACTCACCTAGACTGATTGCTACACCTGTTTCTCACTACCCAATCGATAACCCTCCAGTAACTCTAATTTATAAACTCAGATTTACATTTATTTATTTAGCAAATACATTTGTCCAAGTCTTGACATCTACATAAAAACAGAACAAAAAAACAGGCAAAAATATTTTTATTTTATTAAATGTGACAACAAGGTGAACCTGGAAAATTTGCATAGACAATGTGTGTTTAACCGCATTAAACATTAATGTAAAATTCCTAAGAACAGCTCAGATCTCTGAAACAAAACAAGCATTACGCATCCTTAAAGGAAAAAGGTACAGTAATCCAAACTAATAAGCAATACACTGCGCAACTGGGTTGTAGCTTCAAGCATTAGAAAGTGATTCCCACTTGTAAATGTAACCTTGTAAATTAGACTTGTTGGTTTTTAGGCTCTCTCTTTGTAAGCCACTTTGGATAAAAGCATCTGCTAAATGAATAAATGTAAATGCAAGTCATCAATATGCCCTTGATCACAATGTTGATCTCTGATCTGCCTGAAGCATTTTCCTACGTTTCTAAGTTCGGGCCTACTCCTTCTTTAATAGAATTACTTTAACTATGTCCAAACCTTTCACATCAGTATGATCAAACAGATTTTAACCTATAAAGGAGTGTAAAGAAATGTTGAGAAACACAAGTTTACTGGTGGATACTGCCTGTGATGTTTAACTCAGCTTAACTTAAATTCACATTTACATTTGGGCTCCAGCAACCCGCAGCGGGAGAGTAAAAGATCAGAAATCTGCAAACACACACTTGCGTGAGCTCACCTCAAGTCTGCTGTAGAGGTAATAGATGAACCCAGCCTCTGTACAGATGCCCAGCAGGGCGACACCCAGCAGCAAGTAGACAAGAGAGAGCCAATGGGCGTCCAGCTTCATGGGTACCTGACGGGGGGTGGGGATCCCCAAAGCTTGACTGTCCACCACAAACATCTGAGGATATTGTCCTTTAACATCTCTGTCTTCAGTCTCAGCTGAGTCTGCCATGCTGCAGGCCCCTGATCCAGAACTGATGAATGATGCACCCAAGACCCCACCTGACACCCTGCAGACAGAGAAACCTCCTCAGCGTGTGCTCAGCATGTTCTCAGCGTGGCCCTGGTCCCTCCATAGATGTTAGTGAACAACTGAATGAATGAGGAGGTGTGAATGTGGTTCTTCTTCACTGAGTGTGTGGTTCTCCTTCACTTTAGCACCTGACAACATGAAAAACAGATTGTCACTCAGACATGATCAGGTGAGAATCTGACCTGCAACCTTGTTGGAGAGTTATTGAACTTGCTCTGACCCTGGTTCACAGAAGACTCAAGGTGCTGCTCTCAGAAGGGTTGTGCTTCAGACTGAGAAAGAGACTCTGAGAGAGAGATAGAAAGACAGAGGTAGAGACAGTAGGGAGGAGTTCAACAGGGGAAAGAAACTAAAATGAGGAAGGTTTTTTTTGCCTGTATGATGACAATTGTGTGTGTGTGTGTGTGTGTTCTGAATTGTAAAGCACTTTCTAAGTAAACTATTTAGTTGTTGGAATTCCTCATAACTTGTCCTTGTCATGTCTTGTGTGTCTTGTTTTCAATGAATATATATATATATATATATATATATATATATATATATATATATATATAATAAAATATGCATATGTGTAGTTTTCACAGAATATATCTTTTTTATTATTGTATTTTATTATATTATTTTAGTCTTGTGACACTAGATTTTTACTGGCAGGTTTTTCACAGATTCTTCTTCAAATCATCTGCCTGTGAAAACAAGACAACAATTAATAATAAGGAAGTGTAATTTGGCATTGTAATTAATACAGCATCTTAGCTACTAATTTACTCAACAAGAAATAAACAAATGATACATCATTTAATTTCTCCAAACAAAATCTAATGAAATGGCGAATATGTCTATTTGATGAAACTTCATTACGACTGTGGCACAGGTCCATATTTTTTGCATGAAAAGATAAAATCTGTTGTGTTTAGATGCATGAAGATCTCAAACACACACTACACACACACAATTATACAACAGTCCGGAAAGAACAGATTTAGGTGACCACAGTCTGTTTTATATGATGACCAAGAGTCTAGCTGTAGACTGGTATGCTCAGAAACCTGCGCTTCCTCTGCAAGTGACATCACTTGTAGGGTTTGGGTAGTGTTCAACTCATCTGTGCAAAACTCACTGTCACAGTTAGGGTGGTCTGATTGGTTGCTAAGGCATTCTGCACAGTTGTTAGTGCATTGCTATGCATTTCCTTAGTGTTCTGAACTTCTGGGTGGTTGCAAAGATGTTGCTAGGTAGATGTGAGAGGTTTTAGTGCATTGCTAGGTGTTCTGGGTGGTGAACATGTAGTTGTTTACTGGCCTTTAAATGTAGCCTACCCCCTTACTGTTATTTTAATTCTTAGGGTTGTATGTTTGTTACTAGACCTGCAAAGCCTTAATTCCAGATGCATGAGTTTTGAATAAGTGTAGGTAGCACTAAACATGCAGGTGCCCAGTAAGTCCAAACAAAGTTTAATGAAGTTTCTTAGTCTTAATGAAAGTAATTGACAGATGTTTTTATCCAAACCAACTTGATCAGGATGGTTTTCCTGGGAATCAAACCCATGACCTTTACATTGCTAACACAGTGCTCGACCAACTGAGCTATAGGTAAGCCTTTTAACCAAGGTTTTGAGTTCTGGTGAAGGTTCTGAGTTCTGGTGAAGGTTCTGAGTTCTGGTTAAGGTTTTGAGTTCTGGTGAATGTTCTAAGTTCTGGTGAAGGTTTTGAGTTCTGGTGAAGGTTTTGAGTTCTGGTGAATGTTCTGAGTTCTGATGAATGTTTTGAGTTCTGGTGAAGGTTTTGAGTTCTGGTGAATGTTCTGAGTTCTGATGAATGTTCTGAGTTCTGGTGAAGGTTCTGAGTTCTGGTGAAGGTTTTGAGTTCTGGTGAAGGTTCTGAGTTCTGGTTAAGGTTTTGAGTTCTGGTGAATGTTCTGAGTTCTGGTGAATGTTCTAAGTTCTGGTGAAGGTTTTGAGTTCTGGTGAATGTTCTGAGTTCTGGTTAAGGTTTTGAGTTCTGTTGAATGTTTTGAGTTCTGGTGAAGGTTTTGAGTTCTGGTGAATGTTTTGAGTTCTGGTTAAGGTTTTGAGTTCTGGTGAATGTTCTGAGTTCTGGTGAATGTTCTGAGTTCTGGTGAATGTTTTGAGTTCTGGTTAAGGTTTTGAGTTCTGGTGAATGTTCTGAGTTCTGGTGAATGTTTTGAGTTCTGGTGAATGTTTTGAGTTCTGGTGAATGTTCTGAGTTCTGGTGAATGTTTTGAGTTCTGGTGAATGTTCTGAGTTCTGGTGAATGTTTTGAGTTCTGGTAAATGTTCTGAGTTCTGGTGAAGGTTCTGAGTTCTGGTGAATGTTCTGAGTTCTGGTGAAGGTTCTCGGTAAAGTTTGACAGTGTCGCTATCTAGTGGCAGCAGGTATAAATAACATTTATTAGTGGCAGCACAAACACGTCGATGTTGAGTTACTGTGACATTGTTCATTGAGTGTCGCCATTCTTACAGTATTATGGAGAGATGAAATGATTGCAGTATAACAGCAGACGTGATAACACACATATTTATAATAATGTTTACGCGACACGCATCCCTGCGCGCTGATTGGCTGCTGGACAGACACTCGGTGTGCTCTGATTGGCTGGAAGAGCCCGACTGCGGAAGCGGAACAGATGCGTCGCTGGACGGAGTGTCGAGCGGGTTTCACGGAGCCGCTCCGTCTGGAAACGTTTTCCGTGTTTGAGGGCGGAGGACCGGCGGAGGACCGGCGGAGGACCGGCGGAGGATGTGTACGGCGGCTCTGCTCGGGTGTCTGGCGCTGCTTGTCGGCGCTGTTAACGCGTTCAGACCGAATATCGACAGCGAGTTCACGTTTGTTCTGCCCGCGGCGAGCAGACACTGTTTCTACCAGACGAGCGTCACCAACGGCAGCATCGAGATCGAGTACCAGGTTCAGTTCCGACCCAAACTCACTGACTCCGGCTGTTTCTACAGTCACCGTATATTTCCTTCTCACACAAACCTTCATCTTCAGATAGTGATAATTCAGATGTTCTTCTTTGCTTTAGATGGAGATGTTTATGACATGTAACTGTAGTAACTGTGACAGTGATGTTGGTTGTGCAGATGCTCTCCTGAGCTCAGCAGGTTTCTAAGCAGGTGAAGAGGGAGTGAGTTTCATGTCTTGGTTGTAATAGAGCAGCTTGTAATAGTGATTTCTTGCCTTAGCAGATAATTCACGTAATTGATTTTGTAAAGGTTTAAATAGATGAAGGATGTCATGTTGGGTGTCTGTATGTTTCTGCAGGTGATTGCTGGAGCTGGTATGGATGTAGATTTCTCCATCATCTCTCCTCAGAGCAACCAGCTGGTCTCAGAGCTTCGCCAATCTGAAGGTGTCCACATGTGAGTGTTCTGCTCTACCAGCCACGTGAGAGAATGTTCATTTACTGCTGTTGCTTTTGATGACTGACATCATCGAGATCAGTGTAAAGTCACTTCATTGTTTGATAGGGCTGCCCCCTAACAGTCAACTAATCTTTAGTCGATAAGAAAAGGCTTAGTCGAACAAATTCTAATTCGTCTTTTAGTCGCAAAAAAGTAAGACTGCGGGGTCATGCAGTCTGTGATGGACAGATATGTGGTAATTATGAAATCAAAGAATATCAAAAGTGTTAATTTCAAGAAGGTAATAAATGATCCAAAAAGGTTATTTGCAAATTTTGCAGGCAAATGTTCACTTAAAATTCATTGACTTCAAACATCATTTCCCAGCTAGCCGAAATATGTGACTGTTACGTAATGGCAGCATATTCTGATGACCAAGCGTTTGTTGTTGCAACCATAAAGTGAAATTCCTAGATTTGTGGCAATGACATAATTTTGTGATGTTGCACGGTAGTAATCCCAACACTGTGGCAACATCATGCTGTGGCTCACCATACAATCGTCTCCAAGCATCTCTGTGTCCGTGAATGTCTTTGGTGGGCAGGTTTTTTGGAATAAGACACTGTCTCAGTGGCTATTGTTGACATGTAATTGTGTTTAGGGTGGAGCCCACGGAGGGTGGAGACTATCAGATCTGCTTTGATAACACCTTTAGCAGGTTCTCAGAGAAGGTGGTCTTCTTTGAGGTCATCCTGGACAACCCATACAGTGACGCTGGAACAGATGATGAGTGGGCTGGACTAGGAGAGCCAGAGAGCCTGTTGGAATACAAGCTGGAGGACATACGAGTGAGTTCTTAAATCTACAATATCTGCATGAAACATGCACAAAATATTTCAATTTCAAATTTATCAGATGAGATATTTTTGTTACATGGTCATTTAGATTAAAGTATACAGATCTGTATGTTTGTGTTAAATGCTAATGTAAAATAATGCTTTATACCTAACACATTCTGTAACGTGCTGTCAGCTGTTACAAAAAATAATTGAAATTGTTTTGCAAAAACCTGCAATATTCTTTTAAAAATAAAATGAAGATTTCTGTTTTTCCTCACCTTTTCAGGAGTCGATGGAGTCTGTTCACCGGCGGTTGGAACGCAGTCGTCAAATGCAGACAGTCCTGCGGGCATTTGAGGCGCGTGACAGAAATCTGCTGGAGGACAACCTGTGGCGGGTCTCCTTCTGGTCCTGTGTCAACCTGATAGTCATGCTGAGTGTGGCGCTAACTCAGGTCTACACAGTCCGATGCCTGTTTGACGACAAAAGGAGAGTCTGCTCATAAAAACACGCCAATGTTGTGTTGCCTGGTTAGATACGGATGGCCATAGTGCTGGAGAACTTGAGAGAGAAGCAAGATATGGAAGTTCAGAGAGAACGCAGTGCCTTCCCCTCTTTGATTCTGAGTCCATGTGACTTGTTCCTGTGACTGGATTTAGTTTAAAAAGCTTTCTCATTGGACGATCACTTTGGACAATGTGTTTCAGCTGGAGGTTAATACCCAAATAACACCTAGTGAACTGTGGTGTTAAAATAATAATTAACTTAAATTAACTCCCTAACTCTTTATGGGAGTCTGAGCAAAGGATCATAAAATATAGCACAGAAAAATGTGACTGAATTTTAAATCACTAAGATAACTTTTTTGACCGATTTTATTTTGACAATTTTAATTGAATGTTCATTGTTTTAGTTGAACGACAGAACCAGTGTTCTGCTGTTTTGGAAGATTTGTAATTTATTTTGTTTAACCGTTTTGAGTGAGTTGAATGTGATGGTTAAATGAACAAAGGGAAAATTCTGTACAGTTGTTTGGTTTTGTATAGACTTTTACACAAACAGTTAATCAGATATTTTTATTTTCTGTATTGCTAGCATTCAGAGATTTTTTTCCTGACATTGTTCAACAGTCAGTCAACTGCAATAAATAAAACTCCTAATATAACAGGTAAATCAGGTGAACACTGTTTTCTGTTGTCACTGTGCAAATACAGTTTATCAATGAGATGCAGTTTAAATCAAATCAAGTTTATTGTCACGTCACCTCAACACATGTAGAGGTGAATGAAAATCTTGAGTGTGACTCCACACAGTACGATACAGTATGTAAAACAGACGTAACAGTAACAAAAAATATACATATAACAGTATGTAGTATATACAATGACAAAATGGACAAAATATACCAAATTACAAATTTACAATATACATTATATGCACATGGACATTGTAGTGTACTTAAAAATATGTACAAATATACATATGTAACAATTTACATTTGTACACAATATGTCCATTTACATAAATGTGTATATAAATATATATATATTATGTGCACAATATGTGCATTTACATAAATGTGTGTGTATGTATATATATATATATATATATATATCACACACACACACAGTAATGTACGTTTAAACGTTATCTGAGCTTTAAGTTAAGCAGGGTCTTTTTCTCAATGTGAAGCGCTTGTAGCCCAAGAGCTCTGATAGTCAATTAAGATCAACACTGACAACTCGAATCACACCAGTTGGAGTAAAATTAATCATTCTTAATCTACCACTAAGGCCAGACTTGGGTAATGCGCTTGTCCAGAGGCAGCAAAATGTGTTTTTTTCAACTCAAATCCAGTCAGCAGCAAAACTGTAAAATCCATCAACAAATTCAGTTCACACCACATTTATAAGTGATTTGAAATCCGAATAAAATGAAGCAATGAGGAGCATGAACTACCTCTAAAACTCTAAATGCAAAAATGACCAAGAGCACAGAAAGTACAAAAAAAATATACAGTATGTAGTGCTGGTCGACTGAAACATGCATGGGTTTATTATCCAGGTTAATAATGACACTGTTACAATGTCAGGAAATTAAATCCCAAATATGACAGGTTTATAAAAGAACCAACGAGAGAATATATGAAGAATCACTGTGAAACCTGCAGGAAATATTTAGATTCAAATCTCCTGTTGCACATTCACTGCAAACAAATCAGTATCAGTATTTCTTTTTTGTTTTCTTGTAAAAATAATTTGCTGTAATATATTGTGTAAAGCTAGTTTTCAGAGAATATAAGCATAAAATTTCAATTAAACTGTCTTATGCTTTACAAAGGAAATAAACCAATATCAATAAACAATTCTAAATAAATATTTTTTTAAATGTTTTATTTTACTTGAAAACAGCAAAAATATTAAAGAATATGATTTGAGTGTACAAACAACAAATACATGTATTAAAGAGATTTTCTAACAAAAATGTACATCTCAAACAGAGATGCCAAGACAAAGGCAAAAGTTACAGATTGCAGCTTTAATAGATTGAGCTGTGAACAGATATTGTGATGATTATGGGACAATTTGCTCTTTAGCATGTTTCTTTTGATGAGTCTGAAAACTTCCCAAATAAGCAAATCTCTCCCCACAGATAGAGCAGTGGTAAGGTTTCTCTCCAGTATGAACTCTCTCATGGGTTCTTAGGACACCTGATCGAGCAAATGTCTTGTCACACTGAGAACATTTGTAAGGCCTTTCTCCTGTATGAATTCTCTGGTGTTTCACTAAAGTGTCTTGTCGACTAAAACTCATCTCACAAACACTACAGTGATACGGCTTTTCTCCAGTGTGCACCCTTCGATGAATGCTGAAAGAACCTGGATTAGAAAATCTCTTTCCACAGAGAGAGCAGAGGTAAGGTTTCTCTCCGGTGTGAAATCTCTCATGGCAAATCAGCTGAGATTTATGACGAAAACGTTTATCACAGTGTGAACACTGAAAGAGTTTCTCCTCAGAGTGAGTTTTCTGGTGTGACTTTAAAGATCCTGAATCCTTATAGGTTTTTCCACATTCACTGCACTGATACGGTCTCTCATTCGTGTGTAAACGTACATGTTTCTTCAGATGGGGTTTGTGGTTAAATCTCTTCTCACAGTGAGGACACTTATATGGTTTTTCCCCTGTGTGAATTCTCTTATGAGCAACAAGATTTCCTTTGGTGCTGAAATTCTTGCCACATTCACTGCAGTGGAAAGTCTTTTCCCCACTGTGTGTCTTTAAGTGAGTGTTAAGATTAGAGAAACCTAGAAAATCCTTCCCACACTGTTCACAGTGAAACTGCTTCTTTACTTGGTGCACTTCTAAATGACGTTTCTTCTCCTGTAGGGTAGGAAAAGTGATCCCACATCTTCTGCAGGTGAAGACTTTTTGTTCTGTGTGTTTTCTCTCATGTCTTATTAAATTTCTCTGCGAGCTAAATGTCTTTCCACAGGTGATGTAGGAAAGAGTGTGTGCTCTCAGTCGCTGTTTTGATGTAGACGGCATTTCTTCATCACAACACGAATCACCGTTCTCATCTAAAAGGAACATCCATTTAAAAAAAACTATTACTTTAAACTTTTGAAAAATATAAAAATATATATATATTTATATATATATTTTTATATTTTAGGAATTAGACCAACACCATCCTTACTTGACTTTAAAACTTTAACTAATAGAAAACACATTTACGCATTTGGCAGACGCTGTTATCCAAAGCGACTTACAATGCATTGAAGTTATACATTTTCTTAATACATGTACTCCCTGGGAATCAAACCCACAACCTCTTGCGCTGCTAACGCAATGCTCTACCACTGAGCTACAGGAGAAAACACATAACATCAGATAAAATAAATGAATTAACATACCTGAAGGAACATAATCATCATCATTATTCTCATCTTCATCAGTCTGTTCTTTCTCTGCTATGATTTCTCTTCTCATCTCTATCAGGTTCCTGCAGTCCAGCAGTTTCACTGAACACATCTTCACTGGTGTCTGCAGGATCTGCTGTCCTCCAGCGTTATAAACAGAATCCAGAGACTCTGTGGAGGTTTGATCAGTAGATTCATCTTGCTGTAACCCCTGATTACTGTCACATACAGTCTCCTGAGCGTCTGTGGGGTTCGGATCAGTATAACAGAGTAAAGTGAGGCTGAGCTCCTGTGAGTCCTGTGTGTGTCTGGATTTCTGATCAGAGACTTCCAGCAGTGGCTGTGGTGTCCTCTGATCTCTGCTGCTCCACACTGAATCCAGACATTCTGTGGAGGTCCCATCAGTCACACACACTGAAGATTGACAGGAAACCTTCTCCAGCTCCTGAGAAACACCACACAAACACACATACTGATCACAACAGCCCATCACTTTCACTTTATAGATTTAACAATGTGCTTTTAATTTTGCTAATGAACCACTTTGAGAAGTTCATCAGATGTTTCTGACTCTGGTTTGGAAAAGAAGCATCATGTAAAGAATGTTGAACCTGTACAAACCTCTGGGTTCAGTCCTCCTCTTGCCCTCAGCTTTGCCTCCAGTAACTGCACCTCTTTCTTCAGATGAGAGATTTCTGTGATGAACTCCTCAATATCCAGCATGGACAGATCAGTTGCTACTGATTTACAGCACATCACATCCACCTGTTGTCTCATCATCAACATCTAACACAAAACCATCACAGTTACGCATTTATAATGGACAGACACTCAGGAAAACATTTTAAAGATTATTTTATTATGATTAGAAATGACAGTTTTAAACACTGACCCGTTAAATAAAGAAAATTACTTGTACTTTAAAATAACTGAGATCATATTAATATAAACGTGTTTTTTTGTATTTCATTTCTGTGCAGCGCCGAGCAGGAGTTTTGTTAGATAATATAATAGATTATATGCATTATATTATCATCAATTAACACATTCAGTCGCGGGATTTAATCAGATGATATGTTAGAAACAAAACATGATATTCTCAGTTTTCTGCTCGTTTTTCCTGAAATTGTAAATGATTTAAATCGTCCATCAGAAAACAGCGCGAAAAGGCGTTTATACAGTCATTAAAATGTTAAAAATGTAAACACCGGCTGACGTTTGAGCTCTTCTTCTTACTTTCCCTTTGTTTCCTGTTTTCTTTCTTTCTTTTGTAGTTTGTAGGTTTGTTTGTTTGTGGACTACAGCGCTGCAGAGCGCCTCCTGCTGAACTGGAGAGAGAATCTTCTCCACACTAGATACTGGGTGTGTAACAATCCATCGATATAGGTCAACGTATCGATCAAATGTCTAACGATACGATGCCATACATACAATATCAATACTTTTATATAGTAGCTACGCGTTTATACAGGTGCGTACAATGTAGGTACTTTTATTTTGACACCGTCCACATCTCACGTAACGTGACGTCCGCTACGCATTTCCGCCACAGCGCGTCTTTTCATTGGCTCGCTGTACTGTCCGCCTGCGCGGGAATATTTCAGACAGATGATCCGTGTCATTTATAAACACTCTGGAAATACGACGAACTTTTCTGATTGGCTGATTCACCAGGCCGTCCCCTTTGAGCCAATCACGATACAGAAAACTCAGAAAACCCGACTCACTTACCAGTAGCCCACAACTGCCCCACAGGTTCAGTGTGTCGTGGTCAAGCAGAATTACTGTTTGCAGAGTAACATTTAGTTTTAGTTGAAGACTTGTTTCAGTTGACCTGCTGAATTAAAACCATCTTAAACAAGTCTTAAACCAGAATCTGCTGGTCTGTTTTATCTTCTGGTTTTGTTTATAGTTTTGTCAGTCAGAGAAAGACACAAGAAGTCTTTATTTAAGCAGGGTCAGTAACCTGGTAAAGCAGATACAACTTTGTAGAGAGCCCCAAAAATGGGACATGAACTTCAAAAGTGGACGGTACCTCCAAAAGGGGATGGTTAGGCATAGGGGTGGGTGTGGGATTCAGCATGTTGTGTCTCTCTGACAGTAGCTGTGTTTACAATAATAATAATAATCTGATTGTAACAGGACTAGAAACACATCTTAATTGGCCAAATTAGATAAAAAATTCATTCAGATTCCAAGGGATGTTTAAAATCTTTTCCAATCTAATTGAGAGGACACCTAAATTCATCAGATTGAAAATGAAACTAGAAAGTTCTGCACATGTGCAATGACCTACAAATCACATAATGAAGTATGGCGCACAGCCGTTGTTGTCAAAGGTAAGGTGGTGACTAAGTTGGACTGTTGAAGAAACCATGTTGCAAAGACAACGTTGTTAACCAGTCTTTGCTCTGTACTGTCATTTACAGACAATGCTCTGGGCTTAGGAAGGGCCATTTTAATTGCATAATAAATACACAGCCCAGCACAAAACATCATGCGCTCGTCTTCACCTAATGGCTGAAATAGGTGAATGTTAAGTGTGCTTTTTAAAACGAAAAGTGGCAAGAGAGTGGCTGTTAGTATGCGCATCTTGAAATGGCGGGCAACATGTATTCATACACTATGTGCACGTCAAATGATCAAATTCAATTTTAAGCTTGTGTCATGTAAACTCTGGATTATTTCTGCTTCTAACACTTTAGCTTTATCAAAAACAGCCTGAAGTGTCAGTCATTATTTACTGAAAACCATTTTATTCACTGCACATTTCCAAACCTGCTGTGTGCTGATTGGTTCTGCTCTGATCTGTCTTCACACATCAACTTTGAATATAGAAAGTCAAACTGGTTTGGAAGGACATAAGAGCAAATGACAACAGAAATCTTAAAAAAAAACACCATACAGAATTGACTGTTACCCTGGTAATGTTGAATGGTACTGTGACAGCAATGTTTTTTGTAGGTGGGGCTGTTTCCTGCTAATTAAGTGGAGGAGGAACATTCAGTCCACTGCTGATCACCAACAGCTCCATCCGACTGAACATCCAGACACAACACTCCTAATACACTGATGATCCATGATCAATAGTTTAAATGAGAATCAACCGAGATAAAATCCATATCAACATGAAGCTGAAATCAGATTTTTCTTCTTTGGTGTTTTTGGTGTGAAATCAGATTTACACTGAAATTATGAACTGTGGTACAGCCTGTATGGTTAACAAGCCTGCTATAGAACTACTAACATCTGGTTAATAAGTGCATATTAATATCATTTGCTGAATCTTCTATAGACAATCACATTTACATTTTTGCATATTTTGTCAGTATGTTTACTGGTAATTGAACCCAAAACTTTCACGCTGTCAACGCAATGCTCTACCAGCTGAGCTACAGGATCACTGCCTTTCAGTCATTACTTTTTACTAGAATATTTAAATTCAGGTTTGGCTTTATTAAAGTGGAGTAACAACTTATATTATTAATGCTGTGCTGTATGTGTTTAAGATACTTCTGTTCTGAAAGTTTGATTAAAAGTTATACAATTCAACAAAGACAAAGACCGGACCACATATGTAGTATAAATGTGTTTTATTTTCAAATCACACCAGAAATTATTTAAACAACTATTGCCATCTGGCATGACAATGACAACTGTCGGTGTAAGAAAGTGAGAGAAATTCAATGCTTGTGTGTGTGTGTCTACTGGTAGTAGAGCTCAAGGTTCATGCCATCATGGATTTCATCTGACAATCAGAATCAAGGACCAAAGAAATACAGCAAGTTATTTCCTGATTCTTGAAATTAAGATACAGCAGCTGTGATGTAACGTTGATTCCTTCACACAATGAAAAGTTAAGACTTAACCCTCACTTAAATGCATGTTTACAGTACGTAACTATAATGGTAGCATTAGCATGAGTTTTAGCCAATACTTGTATCATGACCAGCCAGTGAAGTAAATCTTGTTACATTTGTTTGGTACCTGTGCAAGGATATGAAACACATACTAGTTTAACACTGTTTACATGGAACACACTCCACCTACCGGAACTACATCAACAACACAGTTTCAACACTAGAATGATTATTTAGATAACTTTACATTAGTCATGTTAATTAAATGTACAATGTTAAGTAATATTAACAACTAACACTTTTATACTGAAGAATGACTAGAAAACTCCAATACATTTGCCTTTTCCACTGCAAGTGCATTACAGTTCTTAAAAAAAGTGTAACTGATAGGAAGGATACAGTCCCCTAGTGATACATGGTCCTTAAATATGGTGTACCTGCACAGCAGACACAAACAAAGCACATTAGATGACATCATGTTCTGAACATAAGAACCCTCGCTGTGAATGTTAACTATTAATTTCATTATTTCATCAGTACGCTTTAGTAACTTTTCATTACATTACATAATGCTGTTTCTATATATTATAAACAGATTACTGGTTACAAAATAATGTAAATAGGATTCCTACTTTGTTTTAAATAAGTATTCACATTTAATTGTGCGTAAACTAGCGGTTTTCTCAGCATCACAGTTTCATTGATGTGTCAGCTGATGTTTGTTCTCACCATTTCTTCAGAACGATCTTGTCCCATCGCGTGCCCGTCTGAGCAGCGATCAGCTTCTTCAGGTCTCCAATAGTGTCTTCCTGACTACACACACAGTTAAAGCCAACACACAAACACTGTGTGCACGAACACACACGCACACCAGCCGCTGTTTTAAAGGATACTTGCATTTGACTCGAACTTTCTTTCCCAGCCGATCGTTACACACCACCTCAATCATCTCTGTGCAACCTTTTGCTCTGACGCAGGCGACAGTCGGCTTTTCTCAGCGCTTGTTTATGGCGTCGGCTGGTGTGTTCCTACTTTAACTCCAGCACTGTCAGCAGAACGATCTGGAACAATCAATAAATATCTCTGAACGTTAATATATTAGTATCTAATACCTCAATTATGAGCCACTATATCCTGTGTATTTGATTACATATTCCATGTTATAGTTTTCCTTTTCTGTGCTCTTTTCACGTGACGCTGCTTTGCAACAATGCAACACTATGAAAAGCTATATATACATACAATTTATAAAGTAAAATTATGAAAATTAAAAAGTGAATTATGACTGTTATTGTATTCTTAATTATGTTACGGATTTCTGTTTTCCAGAAGAATCTGTAACATTGTGACACGGATATCACCCTCTACATGTTATTTAAATGATTAAATGTGTTGATAATCATGAAAATGCGTCTCAAATATGTTAACATTCACCAGATTTTTGCCGTTCCTTAAACGCGCTCCTCTCAGCCGTGTGCCGTAAAGCAGTGCCGTGAAACTGTCTGCCAACGTTTGACCAATCAGAAACGAGGATGTTTGACTGACACCCGGTCCGGCAAATGATATTCCAGGCAGGATGCCGTTACTATGGAGAGTGCCGTTAATCGGTTTAATATGTTGTGATTGGTCGGAAAAATAACGTTAGGAGAATTGTTAATCTCTCGTGTATGTAAATGTTAATTCTCGCGTACATTTAAATCAACTCTTATTGTCTCCTCGCGTACATTTAAATCAACTCTTATTGTCTCCTCGCGTACATTTAAATCAACTCTTATTCGTTTTTATTCGTATATTGGTGCACGTATTGCATAAACCACCACCGCCACAGCAGCAGTGGAGAAGCGAGGGTTGTTACTTTTCTCAACGCTGATGACGATGGACCAATCACAGGAGTTTGTTTTCACTGCATGACTCGTTTTGTTTGAACAATTTTATAAAGATTGGTAAACAGCATCAATTCCAGAAATCAATAGTTTACAGATAATTCTCAGATTTAAAAGTTTACACTTGTAAGATTCCAGATGTCTGTACTAAGAGTTTTGAACAGAGATATGCCGCGCTCTCTGTCCGCAGGTTTGGTCACTGCAGGGTGAGCAGCAGCCGACGGTACATCAGTTCAGACCTTCACCGAACTGAACCGACAGATCAGAGATCATGTCTGATGACGAGAAACTGCCGTCCGGCTGGGAGAAGCGCATGAGCCGGAGTTCAGGTGAGCCTCTGCGGTCCGGGCTCTCATTCCAGAACCGAGTTTCCTCACGTCTGCATGTACGCATGCTAAACGAAACCAAACCAGAACCGAGATTATAACGAACATGAGAGACTGACAGCTGATATTAAACCAGATTTACGGGAGTGATTCATTGTTCAGTGCATGAGAGGAGCTCAGCCGAACAGCCGGGCCCGGTCGCATGAAAACCCTTCATAGACTAAGAACCCGTAGTGCAACACGGGTTGCAAGATTAAACCTAAGCGTCCATTTAAGGAACCCGAAGGCTGTCACTAAATATTTCCCCTTAACTGCTGAAGTGTTCCTTTAAGTTCTGTTATGCGTTGTTAAGAAGTCAGTAACAGTATCTCCTCTCATAATCAAGGGAGCAGCACAGCTTCCTTAAGCCTCAAACCCGATGGCTGATTTCACGTTAACTGAAGAGGAATACCGAGCGCATTCTCAGAGATCGCAATACAATCCTCGTAAAATGAAGTATCGAAACAAAATAAACTGGATCAAACCATGCGCCCTACTTTTATGTTGCAGTATATCCAGGCAGTCACGTTAATCAGTTGAACTGAAATAAAACGCCGGTTTTCCCTGATTCTTTTCATAGATGTTTATTTTTGTTGTAACAGTGTCAGTAATAATATTTGGCACCAAGTGCCCTATTTAGGGTGCACATTTCCGTGTAACGCAAGAGAGGAAGAACACTGCGATCATTTATTTGTTCCCATTAGCGGTGTAAATGTTTATTGTAGTAGTTGTGATCGCTTGAATAAACATACAGTACAATGTGTTTATGAAGACTGTACGCGCGAGTGAGATCGCTCGTGATTCTCTAGTCACGTGACTGTTCGCCTTAGCGACTTCTGTTCCGTTTACTGTGGGCGATTTCGTTACTATAGCAACCGCTTCTCGGCGGAGGTTTTTTGAACAGAAACGATCGTGAAACGCTTAATAGAAACATGTCGGTAACGGGGACGGTTTCGCCGTTTGCCGCAGTGCTCTTAAAGAAGTCCCTGTTTCAGCGATTTCCTCCCCGAATGATACTGTGATACTGGGCTTTCATGCAGCCGGGCCCAGGACGTCTAAATCCATTCAGAACGATTCCCATTGTGCGCACATTATAATGAATAAACAGTAAGATCTGATTATTAAACATGAACACATCTGACCATTAAATACACAGAAATCTAAACATAAAACACCGTTGATAAAAACAACTGAATACATATCTAATGAATGCATATTAAAAATGTAGTCCCACAAATATAAAAAGATCTGATTTACCAGGGATCTGCCAGCTCGGTGTTGGCTGATATTTAGCCATTTTTAGTTGATCACTGGTCAATAACATCACACAGCCCACACACAATTGATAATCAGTTTTGAAATAATTTTGGAACACCAACTGCAGGAAATTAGTGTTGACACTTGAAACAGTGTGAGAATGTGCAAGGTACGTTGCTCATTTGATGTTGTTAAGGATGCATTAGGAGCTTTTACACTAGAAATGCAATGTGTCCGACCAACTTAACATTGAGACCACTTTTGTGACTAGTTCTCCTCAAAAAAAGCAACTAGCAACAAATCTAGCAGCTTTGGACAAAGTTTAGTTTCTGCCAGAAGACAGGAATGAACATGCTTTGTTACACAGGAGGTAGTGCACTGTTTGAGAGAAACTAATCAGGGATGATGATTCTAACCTTTTCTCTGAGTGATCATTCTACATGTAAAAATATCCCACATAATTGCAAAATCACTATGACGTCATTTGATGACATACAGCAACCCTTTAAGCTATTTCAGCGACTGCAACACTGTGTGGCTCACTGACATATGAATGTGCTTTAAATAAGCCAATAACTGAGTGTTTGCATCTGTATCAATCACTTGTGATTGTCCATTAATACCAGAATTGAATAGATGAATCTTCTAATATTTGCCCATGTAACATTTCTAAATAAAATCAAATTAAATTATCTGTATCAGGCAGAGTTTATTACTTCAATCACATCACTAATGCGAGTCAGTGGGAGAGGCCGAGTGCGTCAGGTGCTGATGGAGTTGGGGAGGTGGAGAAGGTTCGCTGTTCTCACCTGCTGGTCAAACACAACCAGTCTCGGCGACCATCCTCCTGGAGAGAGGAGAACATCACCCGCAGCAAAGAGGAGGCACTGCAGCTCATTCACAGTAAGAACAGTGTGTGTGTGTCCATCAGCTGCTGGAGTGATGAGTTTGTGTCTGTCAACTGCTGGAGTGATGAGTGTTTGTGTTCAGCTCTTGCTGGAGTGATAAATGTGCGTGTATATAAACTTGTGTGTGTAGAGTACATTGAACAGATCAAGTCTGGTCAGGAGGACTTTGAGAGTTTGGCATCTCAGTTCAGTGACTGCAGCTCAGCACGCAATGGGGGAGACCTGGGTGTCTTCGGCAGGGGTAAGACGCACACACACATACAAACACAGACTATAGAGACTGACAAAGAGCATCACACAAAGAAATTGTTCAGGTGGGCGGAGTGCAGCTTTCTGCTCTGTGTAGATCGACTTATTAAAACACCTGTAATAAAATCTGTCAAGTCTGTTATTTCGCTTGTGGAATATGAATCAGTGGATCAGTCATATTCACATGTGTCTGTGTGTGTCTGCATCAGGTCAGATGCAGAAGCCGTTTGAAGATGCCTCGTTTGCACTGAAGGTTGGAGATATGAGTGGTCCTGTCTTCACTGATTCTGGAGTTCACATCATCCTGAGAACAGGATAACCACCCGATCCCCTGCAGATAACCCACACTCTAATTCCTGAAGAACTTCGTCATAAAGTCACATTTCCAAGACTGGAAACTGCATGTTATATGCACACAGTGTTTCTATAATCTTACTCTGTACAGTCCTTCCAAACACTGTCTTATCTTCTGTAAAGTGATTTACGGCTTGGCTCCCGCATCTGTTCCCAGTGTTCATTCAACTGCCAGCTCAGAGATTTTAGAAGTCTGCTCTTCTGCTGGAGCCTGATGGAGGATGGCAGATAGTCATGATAGTCATGAATCTCTCACAGTCATGAAGTCTGTCAGATCAAGTAACCAATAAAAATGACTGTGTCACTAAAGAACATTCTCCTGTTTTATGTCAACACATGAAAATATTCTTTAACCTTTGGTGAAGTTTCATTATTTCTTATGTTTCGGACAATTAAAAAATAAGAAAACCTTTTTTTAAAAAAAGAAGCTTTTTTTTGGTTTAAAATTGAACAAAATCAGTTATTGAGCAAGTACATATCAGTGTTTTGTTACTTTACTCCGAATCACAATAAAATGAAAAAAAAGGTCCTGTTCATGTCCTTATTTGCAAATTTTTTAACTAGTTATTAATATTCACTAAATGATAAATAGTTGAAAATGAAAATTATAATGGTACTATTACAATCTGAACTTTGTTCTTCTGTCTGTGCGTCTCCTCAGATTGTTTGTTATATCTACTTCACTCGGATCATTGCTATTCTGCTGAAGGTCACAGTGCCGTTCCAGTGGCAGTGGTGTCAAGAGGTCATGACACTCCAGATGTCTTTACCTGTTACTGCCTGTTGACTTTCATGTGACGTGTCTTACCGTTGCTGCTGGGAGAAATGATTCACAGTGATGTCAGTTGGGGGAGAAACAAATTCTCAGATGCATCACATTTTTTTCTCGAATGATTCTGAATTGATTTTTAAAAATGTTGAATCATTCTGCGTTTAATTCAAATCACAAGACAAAGAATAGATTCAGAATCAATAGCAAAAGAATTGCAATGCATCAGTGAATCCATTTTTCTCACCCCTGTGTAAATACTGTTGAGCTTGAATTTTTCTCTACATCTGCTGTAACTTCTGTCTTCCTCTCCATGTGTCAGTTTTTAGTGGAGGTTTCCACTCTGATCTTCTTTGTCTTGACAGATTTTAAGTTCCGTCCTGCATCAAATAACCCATATCTACAGCTTCCCCAGGATGAGTAGAACCAGGAGATGGATGAAGTGTATTTCTCTCTTTGTCTCTCTCTCTCTTTCCTACTGAGAAGCTGATAAAGCTAATGGGCTAATGTGACAAAGACAGGCTGCATTGTGAGGGTCATATCAAAGAGGGTGGAGCCTGGACATTTAAACCACAGCTTCACTATGCAAGTGTGATACGCCCGAAAGGAATAAAAATTAAGAGGTGCAAACATAATTCCGCTTTATTGTATGGATGCTGTTGCTTTGGTTTACAGTAATAATATTGTCAATCTCTCACTTCTCTGTATATTCATTTATTCTGTCATTCCAAAGATTTACACTCATTTTACTGTATGTGCCCAGAACATTTGATTTGTTTGGTTTTTATATTATAATTCTTCACCTCTATTATTTAACAGAAATAGCCATGGTTGATTTTGACTTTTTTTGTATCTTTTGTTTTATGTTTGGCATTAATTTAATGATAATGGGTGCTATAGATGCCTATAGGACAACCCTTCCCTCACACCACCATAAAACCAGCATAACCAAAGGTAATTTGTACAGGAACACAATGTTGTGTATCATAAAATGCATTGGGGATATAAGCTGTTTGCTGCACGATATTGTTCTTTAATGCGTGATTTTACACAGATGTCCAGACATATGCCGCTAAACTCTTACACAGACTGACTAGTTTTGCACCAAGTTAAATCTCTGGTGTATTTTGGCTTTTGTCCTCTTTGGAGAAGGATGTGTTTTTTTTTTTTAATTTGTAACATTATTCTGACGGTTCTATGAGTTTTCCTTGTATTTTACTCCAATAATCATTTGTAGCCTATGCCTAATTCAAATGTATTTACATAGCATTTTTAACAGTGTTGCATTTTTTCAAATCAGCTTTACATATAATGAAAAGAAAAACACAGAAACCAGGAAAAATATGAAATATGTATATAATACATTAAAAGAAAAATAAATGGTATTTTTATTGTTCATTATAAAATACATATAGAGTAGTAAACTAATTAGGGATACTAAGATTGTAGTTGGTTTATGAATATAGAGTTGACTGAACTGGTAATAACTACAACACATTCGGATTATTTAAATAAATAGATGTGTATCAGAAATACCTCATACCTCTCAGTGGTTTTTGAGAGGGTAATGTATTCAGACTGCCTTTTAAAACAGTGTGTACTTCTGACAGTGTGACATTTAATCAATTAACTTGATAGATGACAGGTATCATATTAAGCAAGACATGCCATTAAAATTTTATAGTGTAGGAGTATAAGGGATTTGCAATAATTCCATAAAATATCTGAACATTGCATAATAAAAGGGAATTTGAGACAAAGAAATGGTGATATAGTAGAGTCTTTAAGACTAGTTAATCATTATATTAAAAGCAATATTAACAATTTACAAAACCCTAAGCCAAGCTAATGTCAGCAGTGTCCCAGTAAGCAAGCCAACAGTGTGACAGTGGAACTAAAACTAATGATGTACAGAAGGAGACAACTTTGGGAGAAACCAGGCCAAACCGGGAGTTCTCCTCTGGCATGTTAAAGGTGCAATTTTTAATTTTCTTGTATAAAAATGAAGCTGATAATACTGCTTTATAATTTTATATTGATTTAAAAACTGTCGGGTCTGATTTTGTGACAAATGTCAGACACTGAGGAACATTACAAACAGATGACGACAGAAGCATAATGTTATTAATTGCAGCTATAACATCACACTGCTGTGACTAGGCAGGGTACTAAAATGTAGACTCTGAGCTGAGGTGTGTATGTAGACAATGGAAAGTTTGGTTAAGAAGCTCATCATATTCCCACTGATTTTGGGTGATCCAGAGTATGGCTTTAATCATCTTAAATTGGCATAAGGATGATCAACTGTCCTGGAAATGGGACTACTATCAGGTGGAACTGGAGCTAGTTGGTCATCCTGGTCTCAGTTGGTCTGTCTCATCCCATCTCCCTACCATCTGGTCTGGATAAAGTCTGGATCCCACTGACTACAGGGCCTTGGGGGAATGAAAGAAAGACAGTGTGGAGCCAGTACATCTGTTCTTATGGGAAGTGTCCCTAGTTCCAGTTTACCTTGTTTATGCAGCCTAACATCCCCTTAGAAGATTTGAGTAATAAATCCATAGGACTATGTCTCCAGACATATGTGCCCTCCTGCCAGCTACGGTCAGTCAATGAGTGACGTCTGATTGTTCCCCCACAACGAGGCATCAGATCAATCTGTAAAACTTTCACCTATTCTGTTCCTTTGTGGAGGAATGAACTCCCAGCCTCCACCCGATCCACTGAGACCATCACAACCTTTAAAAAACAACTCAAAACACACCGGTTTCACACACACCTGATTAATCCCTAATGCCCTACCCTATCCTCAAAAAAAATCTCCTTGTCTCTCTTAGTTCATTCTATCTCTAGTAGCAGATTACAATGTCCGCTTGTAAATTTAGCTATGTAGACTTGGCTTGTTGGCTTGCAAGGCAAAATGTTCAATGCTCTCATCGTTTGGTAAATCGCTTTGGATAAAAGCGTCTGCTAAATGTAAATGTATGTGTAGGCTAGATTAAAGGGGTGGGTCTTTAATATAGATTTAAACTGAACTGACAGAGTTGCTGACAGAACTGACAGAAAACACTGGGAAGACTGTTCCAGAGTTTGGGTGCCAAATATGAAAAGGATCTGCCACCCACATTTGATTTTGAACTTGCTGGAAGTTTTATACAATGCTTGATAGGCAGCCAGTGCAGTGTTGACAGAATCAGGCTGATATGCTCATACCTGTTCGTTCTCTTTGGTTGCTGCATTTTGGACCAGCTGGAGTAGTTTTGATATTTTTTAACATGACAAATGCAGTTTTACAATATATTGGAAATGTGTTTTTCAATGGCTACGGGGATATCGTCTGCTTTAGACTTCCCTATCATATCCTAATGAAGAAGAAAAGGTGTATGGAGCTATAAACATGCGACGCTGTGTTGTGCAGCTTAAAGCAGTCACTGTATTCTAGATGTAAACAATATGACTGGTTGTGTTAGTGGTGTTGCTCACAAACTGTTAGCTAACAGCAGTTAGAATACAAGCCTGTAAATAGCTAACGATATCTAGCGATAAACATGAACTAAAGCTGCCTTCAAAAAATACACCGTTTCTATAGGTTTGTATACAGGTTTGTGTGCCCTAAAGATGTATTTCTAACTGTGTTTTGCATAAATAAAGCAATGTTGGCTGAATGTGTTGTGTTTTTAGTAAATTATTACATATACAGGCTAATATTAGTATTAAGTATTTGAGATGTTGCAAGAAACGGCAACGTAAACTGTAATTGACTGTCGTAAAACTTTGAACGGCCGCCAGTGACGTCATGGTCATTACTGATTGGCTGTCAGTCTATGGGCGTGTCGCATTTGTTTCAGCCGCTCTGCTGCACGAGACCCGCGTCTGTTTCAGGGCTTTTAAATTGACTTCAAGTTGTCAGAGAAATTCATTCGTGCTTGATTTGCTTGGGTTTTAATGCGTATTGGTTATGCTGTACGTTTTAAATAAACACATTTATTCAGTAACAGGTAGATCGAATCGTTTCTTTTTATACAGAAGAAATAAGTTTTACCTTCGTCGCGTTCACACGTTCAGTCACGTCCTGTCAGTGTGTGCGCGCGCCCGGAGAGTGTCGTGAACGCGCTGCGATGCTGACGTGAGAGGCAGCCTCACTTCTCAAGCTGTGTGTGTGTGTGTGTGTGTGTGTGTGTGTGTGTGTGTGTGTGTGTGTCTAGTTTGTGTGTGAGAGAGTGAGTGTGTGTATGACTAGTTTGTGTGAGTGTGTGTATGACTAGTTTGTGTGAGTGTGACTAGTTTGTGAGAGTGTGTGTGTGAGTGAGAGTGTGTGTGACTAGTTTGTGAGTGTGTGTGTGAGTGAGAGAGTAAGGGTGTGTGTGTGTGTGAGAGTGTGAGTGACTAGTTTGTGAGAGTGTGTGTGTGTGTGTGAGAGAGTGAGTGTGTGAGTGTGTGTGAGTGTGAGTGTGTGTGTGTGTGACTAGTTTGTGTGTGAGAGAGTGAGTGTGTGTGTGTGTGTTTGTGTGAGTGTGTGTGTGTGTGTGTGTGACTAGTTTGTGTGTGAGAGAGTGAGTGTGTGTATGACTAGTTTGTGTGAGTGTGTGTATGACTAGTTTGTGTGAGTGTGACTAGTTTGTGAGAGTGTGTGTGTGAGTGAGAGTGTGTGTGACTAGTTTGTGAGTGTGTGTGTGAGTGAGAGAGTAAGGGTGTGTGTGTGTGTGAGAGTGTGAGTGACTAGTTTGTGAGAGTGTGTGTGTGTGTGTGTGTGTGACTAGTTTGTGTGAGTGTGTGTGTGTGTGTGACTAGTTTGTGAGAGTGTGTGTGACTAGTTTGTGTGTGTGTGAGTGAGAGAGTAAGGGTGTGTGTGTGTGTGAGAGTGTATGTGAGTGTGTGAGTGAGAGTGTGTGTGACTAGTTTGTGTGTGTGTGTGAGTGTGTGTGACTAGTTTGTGTGTGTGTGTGTGTGTGTGACTAGTTTGTGTGTGAGTGTGTGTGTGTGTGACTAGTTTGTGTGAGTGTGTGTGTGTGTGAGTGTGTGTGACTAGTTTGTGAGTGTGTGTGTGAGTGTGTGTGACTAGTTTGTGAGTGTGTGTGTGAGAGTGTGTGTGTGTGTGAGAGTGTGTGTGTGTATGTGTGACTAGTTTGTGTGAGAGAGTGTGTGTGTGAGTGAATGAGAGTTTGTGTGTGTGTGTGAGAGTGAAGTCTATAGAATGTCCCCATTTAGATGGACAAGATGACACTTCTAACCCTACTGGCACACACTAAACGGGTAACACACAGAGCGTCAGATGTGTGTAACAATATTGAATAGGTTTCCCTCTGTCTCAGTGTTAGCCTTGTGATAATAATAACCAGGCGAGGGGTTCGAGTCCCAGGAAATTGATTTGGATTAAAATGTCTGTCAAAATGCATAAAAGGTGGATGTTTATGTGTTATGCTAAAAACATTAATCTTCAGAATCCTCAATTATCAGGGTAAAACAGCCCACAAACGCCTGCATGAATCTCCTGTCAATACATTGCCAGAAATACATCTTTAAAGCAAGAATCTTATATGCTGTATATGAATATTACAACATTAACACTCCAAATGATTTTTATTTGAAAAATTCTTGCTCTCCACTGTTTTGGGTTAATGAGTATTTTATTAAGTCTGATACTTGCAGTAATAGATGCAAACACCTTCATGCAACTTGTTTTTCTGGTATAGCCTGTTGGTCAATAAAGACTTCTTCAGTATAGAGGCGTTTGATTTTATTTATGCTGAACACACAGTTATGTGTATAGTTACAGATTTAATTTCAAATGATTGGTCAAGCTCTGATCATGTTGATGACATCACCCAGATCCATGAAAAACCTCCACGATGGTAATGCAGGAGATCTGCCATATCATTTACCTGCACAAAGAGAAATAAAGATGGATTAAACTTCTTAATCATGTGTTTTCTTAGTTATTCTAAGTATTCTTAGTTCTCTTTAATATTGTTTTTGTTAGGTAGCTTTTGGTTGTACACAGTGGCATTATATCAATGGATATGAGGAATTTGAAAAGCCTCTCTACAGCCTCTCAGTCACAGGCCTTTATTGGTCATTCCCATAAACTAGTGCACTTTGTGTCCTCATGACTTATGTCTGATGTAATCACATTATCTCATACTGTAATCACATTATCTAATTGATAAATGTGACACCTTTGTATGCATTTGCATGTGTAATTGCATATGTTGTTCATTCATCATTGCACATTCATCTTGTAATGGTTTATGGTCAACTCACCAACTTATTTCGTCACTCATTCCTCAGAACCAGCAAGTGAAATTGTTTCCTTGACCTCCACAGTCTTTGGTAGTGGCTTAGTCGCGAGCACGGTGAAGTCTCCGGCACCCTCCAGCAGAGCTTTGTAAGTGTTGATCTCTCTTTCCAGTTGAACCTTGGTGCTGAGGAGCAGCTGGTAGTCTCGGCTCTGCTGCAGCGCACTCTCACGAATGGACATCAGCTCACCCTCCAGACCTCCAGCTAGCTGGCTCAGCCTGAACAGCTGAGACTGATATTGAGCCTGAACTTCCAGCAGACGCTGCTCTAGGTTGGATTTCTGTAGGGAGGAAACAACACCAGCCCAACAGTATTTACCTGCACTACCAGTATAATGCAGATATATACTATACACACACACGCACCTCTACGAATGCAGCGTCCAGGTGAGTTTGCAGCCCCAGCATCTGCTTGCGGTTCTCTGTGATCTCAGTACCACCAGTGACGGTCGTCTCAGTGACAATTGCAACTTCTGCTTGTTTCTTCTCCAGCTAAACAGAAAAGAAGCAATCACAGTGAAACATGTTTGAAATAAATGTGTCCCAGCTGGCAGTTCTCTCTGTTTTAGTTCACCTGTTTAGTGTACCAGTGCTCTGCCTCTCTGCGGTTCTTCTCAATGACCGTCTCATACTCAGCTCGGATCTCAGCCAGCACTCGTGACAGATCGGCACTCTCAACCTCTTGCACGTCCACAGTCACTGTGCCTGCAATCTGCCCACGCAGACCTATCATCTCCTACACAGTGGAGGTCAAAGGGCAGAGGTCAGTCACTGAATGCAGGTCAGGTACTACTGAACGCATTTTTCTTGGCAAATGTTTTTATTTTTAAATACCTCATAGAAGCTATATTTTAAAACATTGCCAAAACTTTTAAGTTTTAGTTAATAATGACTGAAGATGAAAAGTTCTCACCTGCTGGTGTGCATCTTTGATATTTTTCAGTTCAGTTTCAAGAGCATTGACCTCATGCAGCAGCACATCACTTGTTGCATGATACTCTTTCTTCAGAGCTTTTAGATTTGCTATATCTCCCTCCACAGACTGACGGATGCCCAGCTCTGTCTCATACCTGCACAATACAGTTAGAAATGCTGTCAACATTGTCAACATTATGATTGTAAAAAGTAAGGGTTTTAATTTTCAGCACTACTGTACTATCATGTTTTAATGTACATGGGTACATGTACATTAGCACAAATTACAGTAAGGTCTTGTTGCTTTTATTTGTATATCTAACAAAAGACAATGCCCAATACATAGTTAATTTTAAATAACCTTTTAAGTATTATTATTAATTATTAAAATAACCACAAAAAACTATTCTTCCATTAAATACTACAGTTCATTAGTCTAACTGTGGGCTGTTTGCTGAGCAACACTGCAATTTAATTTATATTTTATATTATAAATTTATATTTTACCAAAGCTTTAAATGTGGCTCATCCAATAATAAATAAATGTGGCTAATCCAGTTTAGAGGTAGACCTATATGTTTTATAGCAATAATTATAAAGTCATTTTATTAGTATGATGATGTTTCACTACAGGAAGCATTTTCTTGCTAAATTGTGTATGGATAAGATAATAATAATAAGGTAATAATATTTTGAGTAGATCATATTTTCAGAGAATGAGAAAAATTGATAATTCATGTTCGAGCAGTGTTGATGCTGCAGATATAACACAAACGTACTTCAATCTGAAATCTTCTGCTGCCAGTTTGGCATTATCTATGGCCAAAGTAATTTGTGTGTTTTCTTGAATAAGACCCAGAAGCTGAAACAGAAAACAAAAAGACATCAATACCATTAACTAGCTGTCTGTATGCACACTGTTTACAAATTATGACAAATTATCAGATACTTTCATTAAGAAAAAAAGTCAGGATACCTTTTCCCGCAGGGGCTTCAGCTGCATTTGGTAAGGCTCCAGGTCATGGGTAGTTTGAACTCTGTTAATGGTGAACGATCTGAGTTTCTCGTTAAGCTCACGGTTTGTGATCTCCAAACGCTTCACCTTCTCCAGATAAGTAGCCAGACGGTCGTTCAGAATCTGCAGCTGCTGTTTTTCATTGACAATGTATGCCATGCTGTCCATGAAAGAACCGCCACCCATCTTCAAACCAGCTGAAAGGGAACCTCCACCCATACCCCCAGCAGCTGCAATAGACCCTCCAACCATTCTTAAACCAGATGAGAGAGACCTTCCACTCGCTGCCCCCAAACCAATGCCTAACCCAGAGCCTAAACCTATCCCAGCCCCGCCGGACATCAGCGACTGACTATATGACTGATTAATTCCACTTCCATATCCTCCATATCCTCCATATCCAAGTCCACTTCCATAGCTAGAAAACGTCATGGGAGCCAGGGAGCGGGTACTGTAGGATCTGACGGAAGAGCTTCTATTGAGAGACATGACTGTAATCAGTGGCTGGATCAAAGTGTCACAGCAAGCAAGAATGATTTTTAGAGAAGGGTGCTGTGTGTCTTCAAGGCTGTAGATGATGTGTAGGTGGCAAAGCTTACAGCATTTTATAGTTGGTCTTCTCAAGCACCACTCCCTCTGTGATGGGCCCTTGGGCAAGAGGGAACAGGCCCCTGGTGACAGAGTAGTTTAATTTACTTAAAATGAAATAATAGCATGGAAAAATATTCAAATGAGTTTGATAAAGAACCATGAGAAAAGAAAGAAACTCTTTTCTCAGGGAAAGACCTGAAATCATTCAGGTCTTTCCCTGAGAAAAGGGGAAAAAAAATAATAATAATAAATTCACTTATAATCAATGCACATTCGAAGCACATGCTATAGTCAGAATTCAGCTTGTTACTACAGGATTTACAAGTGAGAACAGCAGGGGGTCTGAGTATTTGATTTTAAAAATGTTTTCAAACAAACAAATGTAGAAATAATAGACCATTGAATTGTGTAACAGGAATGCATACCTGAGCTGTGTGTAAACACAGAGATGACCCTCAGCACACAGTATTTTACAGATGCAAAAGTATATCACCATACAGTATATCAGTTAATACTGAATCATGTATTGCCATTAACATTAACATGAATTCAGACACGTCAGTTAAAATAAAAGCTCTGTGGATCTTGTCTCACAACAAGTCACAATTTACATTAACATTAACAAGGCAAATTAGTCAAAAATGAGACTTTTTTGCTCAAAAGCTCAAAAATCTGATTTGATTAAACAAAACTAGAGCAATTGTTATCCTCATCAGAATGTGTGGGAAAATCTGGATCTCACTGTTCTCACAGCAGGGTGCAGTTTTGTTGAGTATATATGGTATATGTGGGGGTATAGGTGGGGAATTTTTTGAACTTTATAAGACAACTGGGATCAAGGTGTTTGATTTGGCTGTTCTTAAGAGTTATGATAGGTTAGTTTAGACTCACATCCATTCTCTGAAGTACCAAACAGAAACAACAGCAAAATTAGAACTAAATTTAAATTTACAACAAAATATATAGAAATCATCACACTTCATTTATATAATGATATAAACCTTTCTGCAGATACGGTGGCTGCAGACTTAAATCATTTTATTCATCTAAAGTTTGGCCATATGACAATATGCTGCTGTGTCAGTGTGGCCAGTTTTTTTTATTTTCCTGCATCTCATCTAACCCATTCTTGAAACAAAAGATGTTCTATTGCTAAGGATACAGATTACTTAAACTAGCAATATCATACAAATCTGAAAACTGAGTGGCTTTTCAATACTGACCCAGATTATAAAGGCTACACAGGCAACTTTGATTAATACACATTCAGATGACAAAACAACAACGTTTAAATGTCAGTACACACACACACACACTGGATGTCTAGATGGTGAGTCTTTCTGGATCCATACAGACTCATTCCACTAGAAACACAGGTATAATCCAACAAGCGAAAATGGAGAAATGTCACAACTGTATTTTGTTTGGGAAAAATGTTGTCTCATCAATAATATAAAAGAAAATGTTATGAAATAATGAAAATAATGAAATTCTTGAATCACTCAGCAGCATAAATTACTATAACTGCAGTAGCCTTAATGTTGAGATAAAGGAAAATTGTCAACAGTTTGAATCTTACATACATACAAATTCAATTTGTGTGGGTGTGGTTTTCTTCCATTAAACTTTTATAAAAAGCTTGTGGCAAGTTTATGAGGTTTAACCCTGTTCACACAAAGTGAGAGAACAGGATCATTTAGTTGATTATTCACCTCATTGAATCATTATGGCAGACTGTTGCCTGTCCTTACTTGGTGTTTTTTAGAGGAATAGTACTTTAAATGCTGACACTTGGGTTAACACCACAGGTAGTGGTTGTAGTTCCTCAGACTGGCTACTGAGTGTAGATAACATGAAACTGAAAGCTGGAACCCGCAGGAGGATCAGGAAATGTCTGGCTGAGCTTCTTCTTTTTCTTTTTTTTAATATCATATCAAGTAACTTTAACAAACCTAAGCCTGGTTCCTGATGTAGTGTGCTATATGTTCAAAGTCTATGTTGAATATTGGTTTCTTATTACTGCAATCTACTATATTTTAAGGTGGAGTTCTCTGAAATCCATCTTAAAAGTGTTTATTTTTTGTAACATCTCTTTACCAGTGTATTCATTTTTGGAGACTGAAGAGGAGGCTTTGGAGCAGATTTTTCAATCTCTCTCACTTCTGTGATTGGCCAGCTGCCCTAATGATATCATCAGTATAGAAGGTAATTCTGAATGGCTGAACAAGTGAGAAATGAAATATGAAGATAAAAATGTTAAAAAACAAATCAGGATATACATCAAATGCACAGCAGAGAGATAACTCTTTTGTTCTTATACAAAAAGTGGTAATCATACGGGTATGTATCTATTTTGTACCCGTGTCATACATCCCCGTGTCAGAAAGGAAATTCATCTTTATTATTAAGAAACTGAAGGACACTTAGAAAATTTACAGAAATACCTTATTTGTTTTTGCTCCACTCGTCCTTCTACATGACAGCGACAGAAGGCAATAATTCACACAGTTCAATACAAATACAGTATTTATGCTTAATTTTGCATCACCAACTCACACATCATAGAAAAAATAGCCCTCATGACCAAGTACAATGTCCCCAAAATTATTTGGACGTCTAAGGCCTTTTAAAATAGAGTGCAGATGAACATGTCTGACACAAATTTACTGGATCATTTAGTTATTGTGATGATCTACACCTGTGGTTACTCTACACGCGTTTGAACTTACTTAAACTCACTACAATCAGCCACTACAAATCATTTTGACAACAGTTATTTAAAGGCATGGCAGAAATGACCTAGAAGAATTGTTAGTTAAATGTTTAAAGAAAATGTAGTTCTAAGAAAAGCTCAATTTCACAGTTGTGTCCCAGCATGCAGTTTTCACCAGCTGTAAAGGAAGACTGAGGCAGGAATGACTGCTTTAGAATGAATGACTCACTGCGGGCAGCATGTTAATGTGACGTGTGAAGCAGATTCTGAGTGTTTGTGAAGAAAGCATTACCTGTTGATGTTGCCATTGATCTGACTCATGCAGTTAAACAGATGTGATGTATTTGTAGAAGTTGTTTGTGCTTGGTTAAATCTAAATGCTGCCAGTGTTTTAGTGTCGGATCAAGTGTATTCACGAGTGTCTATTTTAGTCTGTGTCTGTTAGGTCCAGTGTGTGTGTGTGTGGGACCTTTGACAAAATCTGGTTTCTGTACTTTGAATGTGGCCAACATCTCTGACAGGAAGGACGTAATGTTCACCTTACATTATTACATAATTACATCATTACCAACAATCAAAAAATGTCCTTCACTAGTGATAAGTACATAAAATGAAGATTGTTGCAAATGAAGGGTTATCCTCCAGCTGTAGAGAGCAGCAGATCTTTAGATGACTCTCACAAAACTCTCTGTTCAGCTGCAGATTATACAAACTATCTGCCACGGACAGGATCTCCTTCAAACACATCTATAGAGACACAGAGCAAAGCAGAGTGATAAGAAAAAAGAGATTATTAAAGTATTAATGTGTGTGTGTGTTTTATCCTCCAGGGCCAGAATCTTGGGCCAAGACTAGACTAGACAGTTGGTATTGAAATGTATCTGTAAATTTTATAAAATATCACATTAAAGATCTCACAACTCTGACTACCATGATTATATCAGCAAACATTTCTTTAATATTGTTACATAATTCATGACCAACAAAGTCTTCACTCATATAAATTATAGACATACCCGTATTCTGAAGGCCCCAATTCAGTCGGCATACATGAAGAATACTGACACCAAAGTTTCTGAAGACCTGCTCATAAACATAAAGAAGCATATTGACATAAACATCTACTAAGCATATTAACCGAATTTCTAGACTAGAAAATTAGCTGAGGATGATCTAAAAAATTCTGAGCATTACATGTGCCATGTAAATTATTGCTTTAAAAGCAGAATTTCACACCATCAGCTCTGTGTCATTATTCATGCACATTCAAAGATCATGGAGCATGATTGTACATTACTAATAAACATTAAAAATGTTACGTGTACGTGTACGCTTGTGTATGTTTGGAAACGTAAACCAGTTCACTTTATCAGCTAAATCTAAAACTAACACGGTTTCCTTTATTGTTGTGCATGATTATATAATTGATTGCTTAATTGTGTTAGGGGTTTAAGTGTGAATGTCAATAATTATTAATTAATTATTGAATTTTGATTAACAGTGCTGACAAGATGCCGAAACATTAAAAGTGGGCGGGCTACTTTTTGGTTAGGGGGCTGGAACTTGGGAAGGAAATGAAATATGGTCACCAGACATCTACACATGTAGGAGTCTCACCTGTGGTAATGTCATGTGAAAAGAATTATGGCAATTGGCCACTTGATGGCGCAATATCATGTAAAAAAATTGTTATTCATGTAACTATTTCAATGTTAATTTAATCGGCTTGAAAATTGACAACTTTGCTCCTAAAACCACTGCTGTCAATAGAACTGCTCTTTAAATATTTGAGAACGTTAAAAAACCAGCGAAATTCAACTCATTCAACATCAATAAAGCCAATGCGGTAAAATTCAATGGCCTGTCTAAGTCTTGCTTTTGGAACGATATAAGAGCGTCATTTAGAAAGCCTGAAGTGCCTGAGCCCTGATAATGTCTGTATTGTGAATAATATTCCTGCATTTTATGTAAATGTAAGTTTAAGTTCACAGATACTTTTAATATGTGGAAAACCAATCCGAGGTAACATGCTAAGTTCATCAATGTTTGATTAAAGCGGAACTAATAGTTCATTTTAAATGATCAACCATTTTATCTCCATTGTGTAGACTGCAGTTCCACATTTTGTCCACTAGAGGAATTAACATGCAGGTACGTCTTTATAATGACAACAATCTCTTGTAACAACAGCTCATTGGAAGCTGTAGTCATTTGTCTTATGTGGCACTCAGGAATGAGACTGATGAGGAATTAGACACCGTCTGCAGCTGCCATAGTGTCCCGCCACTAACAAAGAGACGTTCATAATGTCAAACCACAGAAAGTTCTTCCTCTGGCTTTATACTGTGCCAGCCATCTAGCTCTTAAAGTAAAAGTGATATTTGTCAGATATGGTAACTCATACCCGAAATGTGACCTCTGCATTTACCATCACTGGTGAGGAGTGAACACACACACAGAGCAGTGAGCAGCGGGCAGCACTACTGTGCCCAGGGAGTAATTGGGGGTGAGGTGCTTTGCTCAAGGGCACTTCAGCTGGTACCTGCCAGTGGTGGAATTAAAGCAACAACCTGCTGATTACAAGCCAGACTCACCAGTAGGCCTCTTGAAGTTTCATCTGCCGATGAGAATTGATGGCATGCCACTAGTACCAATGGGAGTAAAGAGTATCGCTGATGTAATCCATGTCTCAACCAAACTGCTGTCAGATCATCACCTGTACTAGTTAATACGAACACAAAAGGGATGTTTATTGCTCTGACATTTGTTGCTTCCTTCTCAGCAGCTTCCTCACTCCTTCCTCACCTCCTCAAGGTGCAATTAGAGAACTGAGATGTTCTTCACAGATGGCTTGTTTTCAGCGGTTTTCAGATCACAGGCTAGAGAAGTGAGAATGTCGATTTCAGTATTGAGAAGCACACAATGTCTTCTTTTAAGAAACTGTGTACGGCTTACTTCATTTGTACAAACGTAGATGTTTCCCGTCTGCTTACCTCATTTTGACAGTCACAATCTTTACTTGGTACTTTTTAGTGTTTAACTCCTAATTTCAAGCAATCTTGTTTAAAAGTAATTAAGAACATCTTTGTGGTCTGGCCACTCGGTGTGAAGACAGAACCTGCTGAAGTTTTGTATTCTTTATAACTGATCATTACTGATGAAACCCACCTCATTACGAGTGATGTTAAGAGTAACTCATTAAACACATGATTCCATCTTATTTAGTGTGGTTTGTACTGGTTAATTTGTCCCACAAAAATGACACAATTAATGCTCTTCTATTTTTTTAAATAGATTTATGGCTTCCATGATGTGTTTTATAACCAGCATATGAAAAACGTCCTTAGTAAAACTTACGTTTTTACAATTAATAAATTCACAGTTCAATCTAACACAGTCATCTAACAGATACAATGTTCATATAAACACTCTTATACTTGTTTCTGTACATTGTCATTTCCATGTGGCGTTCAACAGCAAACACTTGAGGCAGCTTTAGTCAGGACAGTCAGTTTGTTAACAGTAAATTAAAGCTCATTTAGCCAATCACATTGCTGTGTGTATGTCTACTGAACCAATCACAAGACTGTGGTAGATGGGGGTCCTGGAAATGGGCGTCCTTTTTTGTTGTTAAGATATATATAATATAACATGATGAGCTGATCAGGTATGCTCTTCCTCTGCCTATCTCTCTCAGCTGTCAGTGGAGTCCAAAATGTTCTCAGCATCTTTGAGCACAACCTGACCTCCATTAACCTGTTCACCAGCATCACAGTCACGTGCTCTACGAGCCTGAGAGAGAGAGAGAGAGAGAGAGAGAGAGAGAAATTCTAGGCTGCAAATAACAATTAACTATTAAATGTGTTTGTATGCCTTCTTCCTGTTCATTAGCAAATCAGGTTTTCACAGTGTAAAGGTGATATAATTCAAGCAGGTGATGTGTCGTCTACAGAAAAGAAAGCATCTAGACATACGTAAAAGCATTTAGAGATACGTGAAAGCATCTAGAGATACGTGAAAGCATCTAGAGATACGTGAAAGCATCTAGAGATACATGCACTGCATAGAACAAGTTTGTTATACACTATGGGAACTCTGAGTCTTTCAATAGTGCATGTATGTCTGTAAGCAAAGTTGCTGAAGCACAAATGTAAACACAGAAAGAGCCAAACTTTATTACAGATCCTGCCTGCTTCCCAAAACATTCCTCATTGCAAATTAGGGATAACTTGTGGTGATGAAGTCTTTGAAAATTTGGGCTAAATCTCTAAGATAAAATACTACCATGAGTTAACCCTAACCAATGACTTTATTACCATGACTATGACATAACCCCTAACTCTCAAAAACATGAACATGAGTTAACTTGCAAATCCTTGATATGATCATGGCTAGTTCTAGTAGGTATTTTGTAGATTCTCTGAGGACTTCATGGTGAATTTATAAAAAACAATGCCCTCATTCACAAATTTATCTTTGAAAGTGACGAGACACTGAAAGCAAATGCTGAATCAGTTTAGATTAAGACTGTTTATAGACTTTATAGATTTAGGATGGGGGGAACCCAATCACAGTTTATTCTGAACACCAGACCTAAAGAGAGCAGGCAGAGATTTTTATTTCTGGACAATATAAAACCTTAAAATAATTTCTATACAATAATAATAGGATGCTAAAGGAGAATAAGTGGAAAAACAGAGCAAATGTCAGTCCCTGACTACTACACACACATGCACACACACTTCAGATTCTCACATAAACATGGTTATCATCATACACAGCTCAAAACTTCAGCACATAACCAATCACACTCACTTTATCTCTGGGGAAACACTCCTCTCTTTTTTAGTCGCTGTGACTTAAATGACCCCAACCCTCTTCTTAACATAGAAGCAATTGTTAACTCAACATGTCTGTGTGTAGTCTCTCTCACCCCTGGAGATTACAAACAGATGTTTACATCCAACCACAGAGTCATTTCCTTAATGCTTATCACACACAGGTAAATCTCACAAAGAAATGTCAACAAACACAGAATGAGAAAACTTCACATTTTGCAAAATGTCGAAGGCAAGCCTGTTTATGAGAGTTTTTCTGCTTTGTGAACTACACATTTCCCCACCTAAAACTGATTTATTCCACTGACTTATTGCATGGTAAAGTAATGAATTCATACTGTAATTCAAAGTCATGCTGTCCAGACAGTATCTAAAATAATCTAAAAAGGTGTTTAGTGATAATGCGGCTCAGGTGCATCTTTAAGAAAAAGAAAAATGCAATAATTACCTACATTGATACAATTGTAAAAAACTAAAAATCTAACAAAAAAACAAAAAAAACAACAAAATAGGTACATTTTATTCTTGTCTGAACGGTGTATAAACGTGTCTGCATGAAGCATGTACGTTATTAGAAGCAGCATGCTGGTAAGTTAGTTTTCGCATATTGACATGCAAAAAAACGCAGTTACACTAACTAGAGGAAATAAACTGAAGGCACCTGATCGTGTGAGTGTGTGGGGCGGTGGAGGGCTCATCCTGTTTACGTGCACCACAACATTGAGAAATGTGCAAATATTTGTGTGCACACCCACACAGGAATGAGTCACAAACATGTTACACATCTGTTAGCCAGAACTGAGAGAGAACTGTAGATGTACGCTCACTAATGTCTGTCCCAAACAGACTCATCAATCACAATAACATCATCTATCAGAACCCACTGCATGGCTTCAGCACAGCAGCAAACCCAAACCAGACACCATATCAGCATTATCCACCGCCTGCAAAATGCATCAAACCACCAGTTCATTTACCTGTTAACCGTTAGTGAAGCCATACATATTTCAATCTCTTAGGTGACAGGAAGGAAATTGTAAATTGAAAGGAGGTTAAAATAATACAGATTTGATTATCGATTGAAACCAGTCGAGTCACAAGTAATTAAATGCAACCAAATCTACATACGACCCAAGACTCCTGCAGAACACGTCGTCTCCGCTGAACACAAAAAAGTAAACACACAAAAAAAACAACAATTAGACAACAATGAGCAAAGCAGCACAAACTAAACACACATGCATTCTCACAGAAACAATAATGTTTGAAAGTACCTGGAGTGATGTATTACCGACTCAATGTCTTTAAGCTGTTAGGATGAAGACAGACTGTTTTCTAACTACACTGTAAGCTTTTTCTAGATCCTCAGTCAAGCAAGATTTTTATTTTGTTAGCTTTAGCCATGCAGTCAGGTCAAGTTAGTTAGCTGTTAGTAGCTGAGATTGACTACATTTCTAGCTGACTAGACACATTTTATTTTTATGTTCATGTATGTTTCAATTTTAGGTTATATTCATCACAGTTAATGTTAGCTTGTGGTAGATAAGTTTGCACGGGAATGTCAAAAGCTTCCATGCCTCTTTCCAAAGCCCCCACTGAAAAAAAATATTTCAGTGAAACACTTTGCTAGACATTTCAAATGCAAAAGGATAATTTGTTAGAATTAGCCCTGTGCGTTCCTTTCGAAGTTGGCAGAAACAACAGTCCTTAGCCACTCTAAATATGTGAATGTCAATACTCTGGAACTGGAAAAAGTTCTGGCTGCCATAGTAATGCACGCCTCTGACTCAGCAGAGGCTAAAAGGCCCGCTGGCCACTGGGTTTGACACTGGCATGGTGACTGTGGGATCCGTTGCTCTCTGACAATACCTCTTGCTCGAGGGTGTTGAAGCGCACACCCGAGTGCTCCCCCTTCTGGTGAGGCCGACACATGAAGCAGAGGATCCGCTTGAAGGTGTTGCGCATGTCTTTGTCCCGGTAGGAGTAGATGATGGGATTCATGAAAGAGTTGCACTCGGCCAGCACCAGAAAGAACTTCTCATAGGTCAGAACCTCACATTTGTCACAAAGGCCATCCAGCAACAGAAGCACCAGGCCAGGCGTCCAACAAATCACAAAGCAACCTGACAGAAAGATCACAATGACATGTAGCATGTATGAAATATGGGCTGTATACAGTGAAGTCACACTGGGATTGGGATGTTTTTTTCAAACATTAACAACATTTGTAATGTTTCCAAAATCCTAATCCTTTAAGAAAAGTGATTTCTTTTATGTGTACACACATATCCCATCTTAATTTGCATATAAAAGGTTAAAAGGTAAAAAACAAGTTTATGACCTTGACACAGCAACACTGGCTTAACCAGTGGCGTGAGCTTGGTTAAGGGCTGTTTGTTTGATGGACAGGGTCAGGAAACCTTTGGATTAGTACTTTTGGAATTCAGGAATTATACACTTTAGGATTCTGCACTGTTTCTAGGTCACTAATCAAAAAAACAAATATGGCATTATGTTATCATCTTCCTTCCACTAAAGCTCACAAGATGTTCCTCATAACATCCTCAGACCACGCTGGAGAAGATCATAGAGAACGTCATGGATCTTCAGGTTTTTGGTGATGCAGCTCCAGTGCTGCTATCAGTAAAGCAAATGCTGAGACATTCTCAAATTCATGCTAATTTCAAACAAACGTCTTGCTCGAATAGCTGATAATATTGTGTGCGATTAAATATTGTGTTGGAAATTAAAAATGCTAAAGACTGTGTGTACACAATCTATCACAACTCAAGTGTATGTGTTTAAGAGCTACATCCAGAACTCCTTATAGCAGGAGCTTCCAGGAACTCTGACAGAATGTGTATGTGACAGATTGGCTCTTTGTCAGGGCATGCACACTCACATGCACATACTGATCAGCAGAGGGAGCGCAATAAGACCATGAATCAATCTCACACACACAAATGATATTTGTATGTCACACAGGTTTGTTTTATTGTCTTTGTTAGGACCAGTGTGAGCAGTTAGACCAGTAGAGTGAGTACAGAGTAAAGTGGGACATTTTGTCTGATCCTCACTTTCTGACACCCCTTTAAAGGCTGTTTGGTGTTTAGGTTTAAGGTTGGGGGCTAGAGATTGTATTGTCAATCAATGTCCTCACAAAGATGTACAAATGAGTGAGCGTGTACATGTTTAGCTATATTTGTGTGGGTCAGATGTCTCAAATGTTTCACTAACATAGTGGAATATAATGACAACCAACTTGTGAGACAAGAAAAGGCTCTCTCTCTCTTGTGTGTGTGTGTGTGTGTGTGTGTGTGTGTGTGAAAAGCACAATGGAAGAGTGAGGTAGGGAAAACATGCAGATCCGGTTAAACAAGCCCGGACAGGTGTTCCTCCCTCAAATCATCCAGTGCGTGTTTATGAATGTTGACTTCCTTTCAGCAGACAACTGCTGCGTGTTGGACTATAGAGTGTTTATAGTGTACACAGAGTGTTTACTGTTAATAAATCACGCCTGCATTTATAAACCTACAAGAATTGCAGCACATGTATCTCTGTGGGCCTGTTAATTTATCTGTGTGTAACAGTGTCCCAACCAGCCATGATAAAGAATCAAGCGATTCATTCTGTGTCAAGGGCCAATCACAGCATCTCCTGCCCCAGTAAATAGATAACAAGCCACCATCTTTCATGTCAAGTTTTCAATCTGAATTGAATGTGACGTGACGAGTCTAATAAACCAGTTTGTTTAATAATTATTAAAAATAACTACTCACTTAACATGTCAGCACAATTACTTGATTAAAGAGACAGTTCACCGTACAGGTTACAATGTTGTAAATAATGTTCAATTGTTTGCATGGGCCAATTGTTTTACTACATAAAACCTAAATATATTGTCAATTTGTGTTGCTTATATAATTTTTTAAATCTTAAACAGCACTTTCATTTTATGAATCGCCAAAGATCGATTTCAGCTAAAAATCTTTTTTGTTGTTTTACTAAAATAAAAAAAGTCACCTACACCATGAAAAGGCTGAGGGTGGGTAATTGCTAATAAAAATATTAGCAAAAATGTTCAGGGTAAACCTTTCCATGAACATCTGGGCACTTCAATGTTGGTATACATGTTTTACAAAACAGTTTTATTGTATTAAATGCATTTTAAATATATTTTCAATGCTGCATTAAATATGTTCAGATTAGACACACTTCCACTGAATACAGAATGTATTTGAAGTGACGCGGGTGGTCAGGACAATGAGTCAGACACAACGAGCAAATGCGTGTCTATGCCTCTTACCCAATATCATGATAACAGTTTTCATGAGGTTGACCACCGTCTCCCTGTGCTTGACCTGAGAGGTGTGCTGGCTCATCCGGTTGTTCTTGCGTCGGACATAGACAAAGATACGAGTGTAGACGGCCACCATGACCATAAAGGTCAAGAGGTTCAGCACAGCCCAGAAAATCAGGTAACTGCGGCTGTACAGCGGCGCCATCTGTGAGCACTGCTTGATGTTACACAGACAGTTCCATCCCATAGTAGGCACCAAGCCCATCACTATGGCGATAAGCCAGATGCCGATAATGAGAAGCACAACTCTGTGGTTGGTCATCTTACTGTGCAGCTGCATGGTGAAGATGGTCTGATGTCTCTCCAGAGCTATAGCCATCAGATTTATCACAGATGCTGTCAGACTAGTGTCTATCAGACCCTGAGGGAGAGACAGAAAGATTAACAGTATAGACAGAACATTCAACGCTTTTAGTTAATATTGCATTTGTGAGAACGTGTTTGCGTGTGTATATTGTTTAATAGTCACTGTTCTGTGTGACAGTAATCAGAGCACCACAATGTTCTTCATCATGTTGTCTCACCTGTCCTCAGATCATCACACAATAATTGACACAGATCACAATTTAGTTTAAACTTAAATCTCAACCTTTGTGGTAAAAATGATCATATGGAGCATGTACCTAACAGATCAGTGTTTAACACAATATCTTTACTTTACCACGACCTGCAAAAGTATGTTTATAATAATGATTTACAATTTGAGCTGTCTGTCCAATTTCCCAGGAAATGTCAGTTTGACTTGTGGTTACATCACGTTTGTAAACAGAAAGAAGATCCGGCTACTAAACTATATGTGTGTGGGTGCTGGAATGGTGAAGTGTTTGTTGCTTGTTCTTAAAACTTCACAGGTACCCTGCAATTCTGTTTTAAACACTGAATACAGAACCGCGATACAGATGCTCACGCCCCAGCGAAGTTCTTTTTCCCAGAATATTCAAGAAACATACAGAAATCAAGCAGCACAACATGCTCAGCTTCACCTGCAACTCTGCATGCAAACAGAAGTCTACAGAAACATTGATAAACACTGTGAACCTGCTGTCCTGCTGAACAGTTAATCTGTCTTTGCTCCTGCCAGCAAAGACAGACTCCTGCTTTGAAAGGACATTCAGGGCTAAAATCTAAATCATACTGATGCTCTGACTTATTTCAAATAAGTTGAGAAGAAAAAAACAAAAATTGAAGATTTTACACACACGCACGAGTCAACATTATCTTCTGAAGGAAAATACTGTCCATAGATACTGATACTGTTCATAGAATTTCAATTCAACATTCAATGGCATTTACAACTCAATGTTCAACAAGACGAAATAAAGCTGTGCAGTATCTTTGGAGGATTGATTGCATGATAAAAAAAGATTCCTTTCTGAAACTTTCTGGCTACTGGTTGACATCATTCAATGGCTATGTGGCCTGGATGACATGAGTCAAAAAGGACAGTCGTTTCAGAGGTGAAGTTATTTTGGAATTAGTCTTGTTTTAATACTACTAATACTTGACTAACTGGGGCCCAGGTCAGGAAGCAGACAGACTGGCCTAACTCCAAACTTCTCAATAGCAATTAACTCAATGTTAAACAAAAAAAAAACATAATATAGACAAGGCTTGCTTTGCAGAATATTAGATCTCTCTAAACAAAATCACTTTTTGTAAATGATATGATCACAGATCATAACCAAGATGTGCTCTGTTTGACAGAGATGGCTAAAATGGGACGATTACATTAAATTTAGTTGAGTCCCAGTTTGAGTCCCAAAATTACTGTTATAAGCATGAGCCTCATCCAAAAGGCAAAGGGGGAGGTGTTGCTGTTCTATATAGGAATATTTTTACCCAGAGATCTGATTTCAGATACAATTCTTTTGAAGTGATGGTGCTCAGAATAACATTATCATAACATAACATAACATTACGTAAAGGATAAATCGAGTCTTTTCAGTTCTACTGGCTGCTGTCTACAGGCCAGCAGGACACCACACAGACTTATTGAAAGAATGTGACTTTTTATCAGAAATAGTACTGACCATAGATCAAGTCTTAATTGTTGGTGATTTTAACATTCATGTGGATAATGAAACAGATGCTTTAGATTGGCTTTCAAAGACATTTTAAATGTTTCAATGTTTATATGTTTCACATCATGTCACCCAAACCATCTCTCAGCACCATGATTGCCTTACCTGTCGTACAAACCACTGATATATGTTAAGCTTGATGGTCCATGGGCCTGTGTGGAACATCAGATACATGTAGGATATTCCAGAGAAGAGGTCAGCAGCTGCCAGGTTTCCTAGCAGGTAGTATATGGGGTAATGGAACCTGCGGTTCATGAAAATGGCCATCATAACCAGGATGTTGGCAAAGATCACAAAGCAGCATACAATCAGTCCAAGAGTGACAACTACAACATCTTTGGTCCTCCACGTATCACTAATGTTTTTCTTGCTGTGATCATAGAAGAACTTCACGGACTCATTGTAGTGGCAAATGTTTGCAGCCATTGCAGCCACTGGAATGTCAAAGTAAGTGCAATAGGTGACAGGTTGGACCAGAAGTCTCTGACAGGTGGAAATGAAGGTGTGTGGTCCTCAAGTTGTAGATATCATTAACTCATGGAGCTTTGGCCACAAATGTTCACCAGGTGATGTCAGCCTGGTCAATTTGCCTGTGAGATGGAGAAAAATTAAATGGGTAAATATTCGTATACTATTCACTATCACTTTTGAATTATCAAGTACACAGACACGTAAATATCAAGCTGGGTCAAATATCTTAACCGGTTCACAGGTGAATCATGCCCAGGGCATGTTACAGGGAAATAAAAATAGTCATTAAAACAATAAATAAAAAAAATTCAAATTAAACCTTCAGCAACCATGAAATCAATCATAATAAATTATATAGACAGTCACATCTATATCAAACCAGAATGTAGAAAGCAGGACTGAATTACTGCCTCAAAACAGGAGGCGGGTGAGAATGCAACCGGTTAAATTCCATTTTATTATCTTCCAATTTACTGTTTTTTAATAGTGCAGAATGATTTTAACAGTTAAACACAAGAATGTGTTTAACTGTTCTTGAGATACAATGTGCGAGAACAGTGCTGTTTATGAAAATAAAGGACACCTGTTTTCAGGATCAATAAGATTTGTTGCACTGTGATGTCATAATTATGAATTAATTATTACATCAATAAGAATTTGCATAATTGATTTGTTAAGTGAGATTCGCTAATGATTAAAATGGCCTGAAATACACACACACAATATTTAACTAAACATACAGTTAAAACACACTGATGAGTCTTAAGTCCAACACACACCCAGACACACACGTATATGTGGGTTACAATGGCTCTCCATAGACGAAATGATTTTTATACTGAGCTAATAAAACTTTCTATCCACTTCCCCAACCCTAAACCTAACCCTCACAGAAAACTCTTGCCATAAAATATAAACATCATTCAGTGTATTTTTAAGCCATTTGGTTTATGAGGACACATGAATTGTTATACACGGTCAAAAAAAAAAAAAAAAAAAAAAAAAAAAAAAAAAAAAAAAAAAAAAAAACACACACACACACACACTCACACACACACACACACACACACACACACACACACACACACACACACACACACACACACACACACACACAGTAATCTGACCTGAGCTGAAATCCAGCAAAAACATTTCCCATAGAGATGGAAAGAGACCAGCACTTCACAATCTCCCAACTAATGGCATTCTCTGCAACCCTTCAGTCACTTCCTGGTTGGCCCGTAGGGCTGTCAATCTCCTGCCAAAGCAGACAATTTCCAGTAACTGACTGTTATCATCTCACGAACCTCTGATCCAACACCCACACTGCCAAACATCTCCCCTCATTCTGTCAAATGTCTATCCTCTGCAAATGTCTGTTGTAAGTTGCTGTGTTTTCTCTTATAAACACACAAATCCTTATTGCACTCTAATATCTAACAAAACACCTTGTGTTTGTGAAGTACAATTCACACAAACACCTCAGGAATAAGAAGTCAGCACAGACCTACAGCAGGTAAAATATTCTACGCAAGTACACTAATACAAATGCTTTGGCCGTTGCACGTACTTAACATCAGCACTGAAACAATAAGTTGACGTAATCAATGACATCAACAATTAAAAAGTCAACAAATACTTATGTCATCAAATAGTCAGACTTCTGCAAAAGCTTGACCAGTAGAGTGCTGTAGCTCAAGACGGCAATGCAGGCGTCAACAAGCCACATAGTCCGAGTGTGCAAAACTTTACAAAACATATATCAGTTTTGTCATGCAAGAATTATATTTTATGGGAACACAAAATTCATGTTGGCACTGTCAAAGAAGAAACATCACAGCGTGTGAGATGGAAAGAGTAATAGGTAATTTGTTTATATTCAAACCTTTTTTGTCTGTAATGAAGCCGATTTATTTATTTGTGTGTATTTTGCTTCCATTTAGGGGAACAAAATGAGTAAAACAATGGTAACAGATCATTTGTTTGTTATTCTGAGTTGGAAAAATCAGAAAACCTGAAGGAGGTTGACATTCCGTTGACTCGAAGATCATTATAAAGACATTTTTAAGATCCTGTCCAAGTGATTTTTTTCATTTATTGGTTAGAACAGGTATTTCATCTCAATACATAACTCTGTTTTAATTAACTGCAAAAACTGAGTAAAATCTACTGAAATAATTTATGATTATTTGATTGTTTGTTCTAATAATAGAATATTTGAATATTAAAATAACCATTTGTTGCAGCCCTAACTAAAATGCATTCTTGCATTGCCGTGTACTTCAGTTTCCTTCGAACATCTGTCATTATATCAGAGAACAGAAGCTCTGCCATGACAGAACGGCAAATTTGACATTAACTTGTATTAAACAATGCATACTTGCATTACATTGTAAATTGCATTCTGAATGCACTGCAAGTCACTTTAGATTAAAGTGTTAACCAGATCAGCATCATGCTTACGTTTGACATACACAGATACGCTGTCTGACACACAGATCTAATTTTATCACTCTCAAGTGTGGAAGTCTCTCAGAAGACCACATTAAAAAAACGAAAAGGAAACGTGAGCAGTGTGAACAGAGCCACAGAGACCTGTGGACGGACTCTAGCTAGTGTGTTACAAAATTTTCAGAACACCTAAACAATTGTACATGCCATCACCGGACCAGAGCACATTAGAACTGAGGCAGCAAATGGCATTAAAATAAAGTGGGAGCATAGTTTGTGAAGGAATAATGGCCGTAAAACAAGACTGTGTTTTGTGAAGTCTTCAGAGAGTGATGAAAACACTCAAACTGCTCGAAAGCTATAAAATCACAACCTGAGTCAGAGACAGGAAGTATCAAGAATAAAACAAAACAGTTCTGGTAAGACCACAGAGAACAAACTTTAAACAAACATTAATGAACCTTACACAACACAAACTGTAATTCACTTTATAATGATCTTTCTAAAACAGCCACAAATTTGTGTCAGTGGGTATTAACAGAGTCAAGTGAATGTCAAAACCCTTGTATTAGTTTGTGTTTCATTATCGATGTAGACACACCCTTTAAGCCTCTCTCTTTCAGTCAAGTTTACACTGCTAGTGCTAGTAAAATCTGTTGATTTTAGAAATCCTTGTGGCATTATATAAGCACTTTTTGTGCATCTTGAGACAAAACAATGACACTTATGTATTTTAAGATATGTCAATGCAAGTTGCTTTCAGTTAAGACAGCTCAAACACGCTTTTTAGTCTGGAAGGCTTAAGCCCTGTCTGTAAAACTGAGCCAAAAGTTCTTCAACTAAATGACTGCGTCATTTAGTATATAAAACAGTTACATCTAGTATTATAAAACAGTTACATCTGTTTTATAATTTCAATTAAAAAATTTAAAATAGCTTTCATTTGCTAATGTATAACAGCATACATTACACACACACACATAATTATTAGCATAACAATGTGAATGGTTCAGTGTTTAGGTGAATGGTTCTGGGAGTGAATGATTCAAATAAAAAATGAACATTTATTAACAACCCTAAAGCTGCAAGAACAAATCCTGAAGATTTGTGATGATCTCCAGCAAAACCTGATGACACTGTGAAGAACTCTCACTCTCATGAGATTCAGTAGAAGAAAGGAAATGATTATAAGCTCAGTGTCACACCAGTGCTAACATTTTAGTAGTGACCTAGAAACAAGGACGAGTCTGAAGGATTTCAATGTCACCTTATAATTCATTTTGCATTTCTTTGTTTCCAGGTTTAAACAAAAAAAATAAATTCCAGATTTCTCACACGGTCAGTGTGTGTGTGTGTGAGTGAGTGAGTGAGTGTGTGAGTGAGTGTGAGTGAGATAAGATCCAGGAACAGTGAACTGGGTGCGCCGCCTGAATGCTTAAAAACACTCACACTGTACAACTACACTGTACAACTGTACAAACACTCACACTGTACAACTGTACAAACACTCACACTGTACAACTGTACAAACACTCACACTGTACAACTACACTGTACAACTGTACAAACACTCACACTGTACAACTGTACAAACACTCACACTGTACAACTACACTGTACAACTGTACAAACACTCACACTGTACAACTACACTGTACAACTGTACAACAACCAAACTCCATTCACTGAGCAACGAACAACAACAAAACTACACATCAACTCCAAAACAAACACACACGTATTAAAAACAGCCTCTCACACACGTTGAAAAGCTCACACTGACCAGAACTCCCCTGAAGTTGCCTCAGATCGGCGCTCCAGATCTTCTCATGTCTTCACTTTGTAACGCGCTGAATGTGACGCTCAGTCTAAACTCCTGATCATCTCAGTCTAAACTACTGATCATCTCAGTCTGAACTCCTGATCATCTCAGTCTGAACTCCTGATCATCTCAGTCTGAACTCCTCATCATCATCTCACGTCTCTTCGTGCTCGACCGTCGTGGTGAGAGCGCGTCCCCGAACCCTGCGCGTTCCTGCTTGAGTGCGCGCACTCACCTGTGAGACTCTCCTGCTGCTGGAGGGCGTGGCCGGGGAGGAGCCCACGCTTCCTGACAACGCAGCTGATTGGATACAGGTGATGTGACTGACCAATGAGAAGCGGAGAACGCACATAAAACTTTTCAAAAGTTCAGACTGAAAACAAAATGTGAAAACTAAAATGGTTGTCGACCAATTTAAGAAAGCAACTTATAAACGTCATTTTTATTCTTATAAATTGTGCAATACAAGAACTGTTGAGCAGTTATTGAAGCTTTTCATTATTTGCTTTAACGGAAAGTATGAGTAAGTCGTGTAAAGATTCTGTAAACGTTACACGAAATGTTTATAAAACATCTCTCACACATCATGTGAGCTGGAGGGTGTGAGTGTGTGTCATGTGGAGCTGTTTACTGTCATCTGGTTTAAATGTAAGGAGCAGGCCGCTGAAATCTCACCCCTCTCCCCACACACACAGTCAAAGCTATATTAGTGAAGAGCCCTCATACACACAACTCACACTGTTTTCATACTAAGATCATGATCTAAACCCAACCTCCAAATCCCTCACGCAAACCTGATGACATTATTACATTCAAAGTAAAATACGATTCTGAGAGAGAGACCGGAGTGTTGTTGGATTTTTTTAAACATCTGTACCCATGAGAAATGACAACATTCATAATGAATGCCAGACACACACATTCTTACACACTTTTAAAAAGAATAAAACAACACATAATAACACACTCGTAACACAGATACTCCTGCGGCCTCCAGTAACTCACACACTGACATTCAGTAAATCCACTAAGGGTGTACTCACACTATGCCCTCTGACCACACCAGAGCACGTTTGACCCCCAAATTCTGATTTGTTAGACCAGTGTGATCACTCAGAACTGTGCCTGGGCACAGGTGGGTTTGGGGGGGTGACAAAATCATAGCAGAAAAAGTGGGACATAGAGAACAAAAAGGGAGACAATATTATAATATTCAGAAATCAATTAATGTCAATGCTTTTAAAGGAAATGCAGAAGACAAGAAGTGATTAAATCAAATAAAGACTTGGACATACTGGTTTAAAATTAACCCTAATTTAATGGAAAAATGCATATCAGATGAATGTGATGCTTGTAATGTTGGATAAAATGTGAAGTGTCATAATAAGGTCTAAAAATATAATTCAGAAAGGAGCATCTTGCAAGATAAGATATTTGAGTTGGAGAAAGAATGGAGTTTTAGGGGGATTTGGGGGAAAGATGGGAAAATATGGGAATGTTGTACATTTCCTAAAGATACAGGATTACAGCACAATATATAGTTTTGTTTTTATTTAAAGTATATGAATCCATAAAGTTGCACACCCAGCTACAGTAGGTGGCGGTATGCACCTGAACAAATTGGTTTGTGACCACCATTAAACCAAGAAAGAAAGAAAGAAAGGAAAAAAGAGAGAGAGAGAGAGAGAGAGAGAGAGAGAGAGAGAGAGAGAGAGAGACTTTTCATTTAATGAAGACCAGTAAAATGTCTCACAAAGTGGTTGTCATTATATTCCACTATGTTAGTGAAACATTTGAGACATCTGACCCACACAAATATAGCTAAACCTGTACACGCTCACTCATTTGTACATCTTTGTGAGGACATTGATTGACAATACAATCTCTAGCCCCCAACTTTAAACCTAAACACCAAACAGCCTTTAAAGGGGTGTCAGAAAGTGAGGATCAGACAAAATGTCCCACTTTACTCTGTCCTCACTCTAATGGTCTAACTGCTCACACTGGTCCTAACAAAGACAATAAAACAAACCTGTGTGACATACAAATATCATTTGTGTGTGTGAGATTGATTCATGGTCTTATTGCGCTCCCTCTGCTGATCTGTATGTGCATGTGCTTCTACATAGAACTTTTTTGTTTAGTTACTGTCTGGTTGTTTATGCAGGACTAATATTGACATTGTATGATATTGAGATTATATGGTATGTAAAGCACAAGCTAGTTTTCCAGTGTTGTGTTGACACCAAGGGACTTGTGATAGAAACCGAAGGCAGTAACATGGTACTTTTTATATCTATATACAGTATAAAATAAACTTCAGGTGAAATAGTAATCCTATAGTTCTTTTGGTACTGTCATGAAAAATCTAAAAATCTGAGTTTCTGAGTGTTATCCGAGACATGACTGAAACTCAAATAAAATAATACAGAAACATGTGACTGAATACCTATTTTCTTATTCTATTATGTATTGATTTACTATTTCATATAGTATTTTTCGTTACATTTACAATTTAATTTAATGTTAGGCCTGTATTGTCTTCACAAGCAGAGATAAAGTAACGTCTCAATGTTTTGACAATACCTTACGGCAGGAATTTTCTGTCTGTACACTTGATTAAAAAATTGACATTTCCTGGACAGAGACATCTAGTGAGACCTAGTGAACTGGACCTAAACCCAGCATGTGTACGTATATATCTGATAGATGAATTGAGAGCCTCTGACAGCTAAAGCCGTCTAATGTTCATTACTGCAACGCAAAAACAAAAAAAACCCCAAACAAATCACTTCACAGACATTTATTTCATTAACCCAAGAGAATAAGTGACAAATTGAAAAATCATACAATCATCTCATTCCTGCTCTACACTGCAACATCAACAAAAAAATACAAAGGATGAAAACAAGAAATTAAATTATAAATCACAACCTGTCAATCTGTTTACAACAGACAAACTCATTGAAACACCACAGTTCCGCTCGCTTTTAAGATGTACTCTGACAAAAATCATATCAAAGGCTCATTACCAGTTACATATGTTTGATGAAACGAATAAACTCACATTAATCATGGACTGTGCGAGCACTGTGGAGCGGGGCAATGCTGTGCTTGGCTCTACATAAGACAGGGCTTTAGTCCAATTGGTTCACTAGCTGCAGAGAACATTTGGGATTTTGCCCTCATCCATTCAGGTTTCCATCAGGTTTAAATCTAGAATGTTTAAATACTCACTACTGAATGATTTAGAACTCGTGCTGATCCTCGATCTGGTGTTTACTGTTACTCGACAGCTACGATGTCAGAGCCCCTGGTTGCCCCTCCCACCACAACATCATTGTTGACCTCAACTTCTTCCTCCTCACCCACCTCCACACCCTCTACTCCCTCCTCTCCTGCTTCACCCATCTCCATCTTAATTTCTTCATCTTGCCCTTCTCCGATTCCAACGCCTTCCTCTGCAGTCCCTGCCTCTTCCTGCACATGCCCCTCTTCTTCCGATTTTACCTCCTTCAGGCTTTCAGCAGTGAGATCTGGCTCCAACACCTCCATCACCACAGAGTCCTCAGGGTCCTGGTAGTCCTGGTTACCGTTAAATGGGTTTTCACCCTGAGATACAATTTAAACTTTAATACAAGCACAAATCAAGCAATTTCTCCAAAATAACAATCAATATGCTAAAGGATCTTAAGGTTTAGAATTTCTTCATATAAGGGGTCATATAACATGTTTTCAAGCTTTTCTTTTCTTTAGTGTTATACATGCACAAACAGCTGCACAAGACCTGCAAAGCCTCCCACAAAATGATTTATTTAAACTTCTAAGCAGGCAGCTCACTGCACTCACTCCATGGACAACTCGCTCTCCTCAGTGGGCGAGCTTGTTAATTGATAACTTGGTGCTTCTGAATCAGACTCTGTAAACTATTTGTTTCCGATCAATCGGCATGATCATCTGCATTTTCTGGATTTTTTTGATCTGATGTAAAAGTAAATCTGATCTGTGGTAAAAGTGACCACATTATTATCTGTCAATGACTTTGGCAGATAAAATTCGCAACTATAGTAAGGGACAGAAAATGTCTGTCCCTTATATGGTATAACAACACTGAGTGAACTTGTGCTGGTCAGATGAAGTCAGACTGAGCATTGAGAACACAACTAAGATTATTTAATAAACTCATTTAATTCCATTAACACTTCATCTCCTGCCTGCTGTTTCTCTACCCATCTCTGAATCTGCCTCATGGTTGAGTTCAAGTGTGAACTCACAACGGTTGACTTTCTTTAATTACCAAACAAAATTTCTCTAAAGAGACCTAGTGACCCTGACCTGTACCTTGAGTGTTTAAATTTATCAATACACACACTAACAAACAACCTGTATAACTTGGGCCTGGACTATTATCAGTTGATGGTTTATTTGATATCAACTCTCTCCATGTGACCGTACAGTCAGGCTTTGGTCAGTCAGGTCTTTTCCACAAGAATTGACCTGAATAGAACCTGTGTTAAATTGTCTCATAACCACAAGGCCAAGAATGAAGCAAAACGAAGTTCCACAACTAGAAAGTTGTCTGAGCTCATCCATCATCAGCAGTGAGATGAAGTGTACTGGAGGCCAGCTCTGCAGTGTGTAAGCCTCACTCCCTGATCTCAAGAGGTGCTCTAGCGACAGACGCTAGAGGTCATGGCCTTTAGCCTCCTTGTCAGAGTGCACAACTCCCATACTAGACGTAATGCCAACTTGTAACAGGTGCAGCAAACAAAGAGTGTCTAAAGAACAGAAGACATACACAAACCTTCAGGTAGCTCTCCAGTTTCTTGCTGATGACCTTGTGGTTGAGGATGCTCCGTGCCACAGACAGACTGGCCCTCTTGGACTGCTCCATCATACCCTGAGACAGCAGAGTACACATCAGGTCAACAGACATTTAGGACCTTCACTTCAGTGGGAGATGTTTCAGACTGCTGTGTGGGTGTTGATGGTGGTGGGGGGGTTGGTACCTTGCGGTTGTAGTTGTGGTCGTGTGATTTGAGGTGTTTCTGAATCAGAGGGTACTGCATGGGGATGAAGACATCACATGCTGCGCAGTGAGCCGCCTCAACCTTCTTTAGGAAGTGCTCCATACCGATATCTACACACACAGATAAACAGGAAGTGACATTATGAGAGAAAGTACAATAAAAAAAACAGACAAACGATTACCTATGGAGGAAGCACTTCTTTCGATATTTGGTCCTAACATACTATAAGATCTATAACAACTAAACATGCATGTTTTAAGATCCACTGAAGTGCTTTAAAAAGCACAGCTTTATTTGACGCAATGATGTAACTTCTACTAACAGAAAGTCAAGGCGAGACAATGTGTGGCTCTTCCCCCTTCTTAATCTTATAATCAGAAAACTGAAGAAAAGGCTGTTGAAAAGTATTAGAACAGCCAAAGACACGTTTACAAGCCATTCTTGCAGATTTCTGTCCTCTTCCTCAATGGTAACTTTGGCAAGGTGATATTTACAATGTTGGGGGCGGTACGCTTAAGCGTCTCAAGAGCTTTTGATTGGTTAGAAAAATCAGATAAGAAGCCAAAGTGCAAAATTATGTCATTAAAATCATTGATCCATATTGGCGGAAATGAGAAGGTAAAAGTTTATAACTACGCTAAACGCTAATATATTCATTCTGAAAGCCAAAAAAACATTAACATCTGACTATCAAGAACTTTGTTTATTTTGCATCATGAGGTTTGGTAATGAGACTCACCGCGTGTCAGGTCCTGCTCTTTGAACAGCTGGCAGAGGGTGGCACTGTGATTTTCCATCTGACTTACCCTCTGCTCAGTCTTCTTGAACTTATTATTTAGGTAATCCTTAGAACACACACACACACACACACACACACACACACATCACCTGAACACACAGAGTCCACATTTCCAGGAGAAACCAACCAGTTCAAGAACAACATTCAAAGTAAAGCATCTATACCTGCAGGAAGTCGGTGGTGGGCTTTGACAGCTGACTGACCAAATACTTAAAATGTTCTTTGTGGAACTTGCTCTCCAGGTGGATAGCCATGTCCTCACTGTAAAACGAGCGAAACTTGCAGACAGAACAAGCGAATGCAACCCTGAAGGATGACGGAAGAGAGTGAGCTACAAACATGCCTCAGTGAAAACCCACATTCAATAGACAGATGGACATTCTGACCTGTGAGCCGAGACTTTGACCCCTGACCTTTCAAAAAAGCTCCTCCTCTTCCTGACTTTGGACACAGAGGGTGAAGTCTGTTTCCCCTTTATCATGGACTGAGAACTTTCCTCCTGACTGGATGAAGCTAAAGAGAGAGACAGACATAAGACAGAGAGGAACAAGAAGCGACAATCTACCACACAAAAATAGACCACAGTAAAGGAGGAAGGAAATCTCAAACATACCGACAGTTTCTCCACCGTCACCTGTCTTGGAGTCCTGTAGAGCAGAGTTTGAATGTTATGCTTTAAACATAAATATGAAATGACATAAAAAAAATCACATTTCCAGAAGAGCAGCTATTCATCAGACTCACAGCAGCTGTTGTCTTCCCCTCCTCAGAGTCTCGCTTCTGTTCTCTGCTCGCTGTCTCTGAAACATCAACGCATGTCTTTAACAAAGACACACAGACACAGAAGGTCTAGGACGTACAGAGTGTAACACGGGGTACATGTGGCTCATACCGTGGGCTGTTTTCTCTCCCACGCCATCGGTTTTGCCCATCTTTAACTGGGGCTCATCTGAGGCAGCTGGAGTCTGTTTCCTTTTCTTCTGTCCTTCTCGCTGAGATCTCACCTGCTGCTGTCAGGACAACACAAACACAGCATCACACAGTCATTAAACAACACACTTCACATTTAACACAAATGCTCAACGCACCAGTATGTCCTGCCCTGACAAATCTTTAGGGTCCATCTTCTCACATCAGCGTTCAGGACTTTCATTCAGGACTCACCCTCACATCATCACAACCTGCTGGACTTTCTTATGAGGAATACATTTGTGCATTTATGAACTAACGCACATACAATATAGCTTACAGTATATTATTATAAACACACCTTCACATCACCCTGTTTTCAATCATGACCATCAGTCCTGGGCCATTTAATCAGACACTTTACAATTATCCCTATTATTGTTGTTTTCTCTAATTGTGTAGTAGGTTATTTGGGGGAAGTGGCAAAAAGAAATTAAGAAAAGGCCCAATCAGGAGCTGGGGCAAAATGGGGCTGCGAAGATCACTTCTCCATTAGGGTGGGTGCAGATTGGGCTGGCATTTGATCTACATGCAGGGGTGAACAGTGGTCTCTCAGCTCTCCTGTCCCAATGGCAGGGAGTGTGAGGTACTTACTCTGTTGAGGGGTCTTTTGCGGCCTCGCTGTTGGTTGGCCCTTGTGCCCCCTCCAAAGTTCCAGGCAGAGAAGTCCTGGGGCTGGAAAGCCCCGCTGTCGGGGTACATGCGATTGGCCAGGAGCGAGGGTAGCTTTCCTCGCCCTGTGGGGGAGTGGCCCTGGCCTCCACCCCGCCCACTTCCTCCACCCCCAGAGGAGTCCTGTCTGCGGCTGAAGCCGCGACCCCCGGCCGCTCCGCCCCTGTGCTGGGATCTCTGCCCCGCCCCCCAGCTGGAGCCTGAGAAGGCATCTCGAGTCGGCCGCATTTTGGCAGATCCGAAGGCAGGGGCGGAGCTGTCAAAGCCTCCGCCACCCCCTCCTGCTCTGCCCATGACCCCATAGCCCACACCTCCACGCTGGGCCATCATGTCACCCCGGGAGTCACTGTAACCAAAGTTACTGGATCTGTAGAGATCTCGGGGGCCGAGGGAGGCGGAGCGCGAGTCGAAAGACTCGTATTGGTCAAACCTGCAGAGGGAGGCGCAGAGCAAAGGTCAAGCAGTGACCACCTTTCAGGCGTCAGCTGTATTCTCATCATTTCTTAGATGATGTTACAAGCAAAGTTTGTATTATTCAAATACATGTAAGATGGGTGACAAAGTGCACTTAATTATTGATCATTCAAGCCATTCCACAGCCCTGTTTCTCACTAGCCAGTCAATAGACAAGGGATGCAAGTGCATTGTGGGAAGAATGCAGAGGGCAGTATTAGCTGTGAGGCTGTGGAAAAGCTTCAGAACAATGGTTGCACAGACAGACATATAAGGCAATAGTAAGAAAGCCACACATTTGGCCTTAAAGAAAGTACTGAGGTTGTTTGGAAGAAGCCCATATGACATCACAGGAAGAGAATTACGGGCAGATCCTCAGGGGTTTGTGGAGGCAAGATTAGCGTTACTGAGAACAGCAAGTTCTATCAACCAGGTGTGGTTTTAACAATGTTCTCTTTGCGTTTCAGTAACAACACCCTCTATAGAAGACAGTAACCAAATCTGGTGTGACTTTCAAATCAATAACCAGCAGAGAAACAGGCACACTAGCGTTTTAAGCTACACAGCAAAGCACAGATGTTTTGCTACACTGCCTGAACGGTTTAATCAATAAAATACCCACAAGAACAACTAACTACCTGCAATCCAGCAACACTGTACAACATTCACACAGCTGATGGTATGAGCTAGCCCTGAGAATGACATCTAGTGTGTAGTGGCAAAAACAATAGATCTTAATAACTATGATCTACAGTAAAGAAACATTTACCATAACACTAACAGAATCAAATAAAATAACATTTAACCAGGAAAGAACAATAAACAGATTCATTCAATACAAAATAGCTCAGTTTCGAACAGGTGTTACTCACAGACCTTGTTAGATCAGATCAATACCAGTTTTCCCTCCAGATTTTCTCCTAACCAACACACAAAAACCTCTAAATGCCCGCAAAAACCACTGTATCCTACATTTTAACTGGAATTTAATCCACACATATTTCCAGTTATCTTGCATGAGTTTTAGGCATAACTATATGACTTCATGACTCTAATGGAGTAGACCTTGAAGCCCAAATTACTTTGGTTATGGAGGTGTGCCCTGGTTAACCTAAGTGTGTATGTGTTACCTGTCACCCCGAGCTCCACTCTTCATGCCCCCCTCCAGCTGCGTCAACATGTCTAGACGCTGGTTGATCTTTGCAATGACTTCATCTGCGTTTGAGCCTGTGGAGGACAGCAGAGATCCTCCAGACAAACCCCTCTTCATCCGGTCGCTACCTCCATAACCACCTCCTCCAAAGCCCCCTCCAACAGACACAGAGTCTTTATAGCCGTACAGATCATAACTGCCCGATCCTGAGATTACAGGAGAGAACAGACCACACACAACACACTTGGCACAGCAGGACCACCATCTTAGACGAAAGATCCAAATCTGGAACTGCCATAGTGCAGCTCAAACCAAGGGAGGTAACACTACAGATTTGGCAAAGCACCCAAAAGACAGACATGGCGATCATTTCAAAGAATTTAGTTTTTATTAAGTCATATTAACACCATACATAAACTGTAAACCTTCTGACCTTTAGCCTGAAACAGGCCCTATACTTTATCATTTTAAGGCATTTTGTTTGAACAAAATGTAGGCTAATGTCAGGTTTAAATAACTGTTTATGTTAATAGTTTTAATAAATACTTGCTGCCTGCCTCCATGTCAGTGAATTTAAACTAATGCTTACATTCAGAGTATAGGTGTGTGTGTTTGAGTACACATGTAGCCTCTACTGTTTTATTAGTCATTGTCATGCATGCTTGAGAACAAAATCTCAGCCAGAGAAGGATGCCTATCAGGACATGCAGGAGCAAATATTAACACAGCCACCATTAAACTTAACAGATGCTTTCTGAAATACTTGAAGGCCTTGCGCCACTTTTCAAGAAGCCATGACTTTAAATGGCTGGGTATTACAACAGTACAGCTGGGTCTCAAAAGGATGTTTTGTTGAAATGGTTAAAGGTAAACAAGTATTATTGTTCTCTTTTTTTACAGTAGTTCTGACCTGGGTATCAAGTATTCTATATTTTTGGTGGTATCAGTACTGGCTACTCGATTTTGTCATTTTGACACCCAGGTCTAGTTTTCCTCACTTTAGTCTTTTTGGATAATTGAAAGTGTTGATGTTCTGTACATGTGATATTCTCACCTCTGGATGATCCTCCTCCACCTGATCCTCCCCAACCTGAGAACCCTAAAGTGTTTAAAAACATAACCTCAGTAGACAAATTCAGCATTTAAACCAACGCAAAACAGCACGCCCCTGAGCGCCAGATGACGTCATCGTTAGATCGCTATATTTTAGTGAGTTTATCTACTCTCGGTGAGTACATGACCTCAAAGGTAACAATCATAAAACTGCGATGAATTAATGAAGTCGTTAACATTTCTGAGAGCTGTAAAATTGCTTCTGAAGTCCAAACCTAATCCGCTTTCACACTTAAATCTTCGAACAAGAGTAACAGGCGGCACACGGCAGCCATTTTACGACATTAAAACGCCTCCGATTTAAGCGATTTAGGTTCACGTAATGCAAATGGATCAATAAATACAGACGACTCTTCTGTCGATTCACAATGACGCGAAGCAGCAGCGGTGAGTCGTGCTCGATATAAACGCTGGCATAATGACCTTTATTCACCGGGGACTGGCCAATCTCTTCATTAATAAACACCACAGTTAAAACCATGACATGTTTTCCTTATTCTAGAAACACCACCGCTTCCTCCAGCGAACAATGCATTGGGAGGTTGGGTTCAACAATAATTGATGAAATGAAAATATTTTCAAAATTATCTCGATATAACTTTGATGCTTATTAAATCATTAAAATAAGCAAAAAGAAATTTGCGCACTCAGGAACGACCAAAGCATCTGATATTCTTTAAAATACTGTCTAGCATTTGGAGAAATACATTCAGATTTTTTTGAAGGAAACAAAGAAAGGATAAAACACTTGCCTGAGGAATATCCACGATCCATGCTGCAGTAAATACGCGACTGTGATGATGAGGATGATGATGATGATGATGGACTACTTGGCGTGAAGCGCGCGGATCAGCAGCAGGCCGCAATAACCACGCCCATGGGCGGAGCTAAAGATGACTGGCGTGTCGACGGTGCAATGAGCAGCCGCTAATGAGCGGTTACAGTTTCCTGTCGACGCGACGAACTGAAACGTTTCAAAATTAAAGTGCGCAGCGACCGCTACAGTCAGATTCCCAACCGGAGCGTTATAACAAAGCAGCTTTTAAGTACTTACAAAGGATTACTTTGTTGTACATAACACATTAAAGGATTGAAATATCAAAATCAGTTCTCCTTTTAAGAAAGGAAAAAGTTTTGTACACCTTGTTTTCCATCCACAATATCGATGTTTTGTTGTTAGGTAGGTTGTTACTGAGGCGTGCCATGACTTTTATAAGCTATCGGGTGTACAATGTTTTAGGGCGTACGAAGAAATGGGCGAAACATTCCGTACACTTAACATTGGGCTGAACTTAGTGACGTCAAAGCTCTGCATCAGAGTGTCTTAGAGACTTGGGGGTGGGCTCATATCGCTCGGCTGAGCAAGCCACAACAAATGGTGGCATTTCAACTTCACAGCCACGCCCTAGCAACCACTTACAATACCCTAGCAACCGCCCCACTGACTTTCTTTTAAAAATGGTAGAGGCATTAGAACATCGTAGAGACAAGTGGGTGCCCTCTTTTGACTCAGGCCGGCAAGTAGTCTTTAGTTATTACCATGAAAACTGTCCAGCTATGCCCTAGCAACCATTTAGAGCAAGCTACAACATGATAACATCATACAAAAACATGTTATCATCATGATTACATAATCAAATTAGCATAATGTTAGCACCACGCTTAAACATGTTAGATTTATGTTTAATCATGCTGACATCATGTTAAAATCGTAATATTCTGGCCTAAATTTAGCCGGGGCAAGCACTACTCACAATTTCTTCAGAAAATGTAAACTACCGGTCAGAAGTTCACTTAGGATCGCATACTCAATGTATTTGAATGATAGTAAACTCATTAAAACCTTTAGATAACACAAGAGTAGTTTTGGTTATGTTGTGACTAAAGAAAATTCCAAACAAATCAAACAATTTTAAATTTGAGCAATTTACTGTAGCCACACATTGCCTAAAATTAGCAAAAATGTTCTCTTGGCATTTTACCATCTAGTTATTTTTAGTTATTATTATCATTATTGTATTAGTAGTATTATATGTAGTATTATATAATACTGTAGTATTATATATATATATATATATATATATATATATATATATATAATATACTACAGTATTATATAATACTACATATAATACTACTAATACAATAATGATTTTAATAATAACTAAAAATAACTAGATCCAGAGAATGAAAACAGTCTCTGGAGTATATATTCTCAGAATATAGCAGGAGGGTTGCTATGGAGATGGCAAAGATTAAAGAGTGATAATTGAAATCTCAGGACTTCATCAGTGGAGGGCGGATTTTCTTCGTTGCCTGTTCTTCCACTGCAAATGTGTAGTTATACTGCAGAGAAACAGCAAACAGTGTTTCAAAAGCTGAACTATACAAAAACTACTACAGACAGTTACAGTGCCACTAAAGGGGCAGATTCAAAATAAAAGTCCCAAGCTAGTACTAGTAACAAAAAAAACCCTAAATAATGTTATCAGTGGGTGAGCTGAGTTAGAATATAGAGTTATAAGACACAAATGACTTAAGATCTCACCTCATTCGCAATGTCCTACACTGACTTTATTTGGATATCACTCAGTGTCCTTATAGACACCTGACAGACACAGAAACATCAAGTTTAATATTGAGTATATCAAGTTTAATATGTTATTACAGGGAATGTTTCACTCTAATTGTGATTAGATTGAATACTTCAGTCTAATTAGTTAACAGAAGCATTCTGCAACCCAATATTTGTGTATGAGGACATTAGGCTGCAGTTAGTACATTTTGCAGAAGCAAAATGTAACCTCTGCCAAGCATTAAAAATGGTTATACAATACACCCGTGGACAGAAATCTCCCTTGACTCCATTTGCTTTTCTGGGGACCTCAAGAAACTCAGACTTACTTATTTTGCCAAGTTGTCATGCAATAAGTGAAAAGTTCTTGATATCAGGGTCTTGATCGCCCTGTCAGGTTTTTCTTTAACATAGTGAGCAGCTGACTGTACCTTCTTCCTTACACACGAGTGATACAGTGACCTCTCACCTGTGAGTTTGACTGACTCTCAAACTTCGGGTGGAGATTGAACGGAACTTCATCCATTGCTGAGAAAAATCAACAATGAGAGCATTTTACATTTCAGCATGGCAGTACATTTTATGCTTATTCACCTGTGCAGGGATTCGACTAACATACCACGAGTCTTCACCTTAAGTTGATATGACTCAATATCAATACGAACATCTTAATATATCAATATCGTAATATGAACACAAAACTGCAGATCTTGAAGAGCTCTTTGTGTTTCTCTTACACTACCAGTCAAAAGTTTGGAAACACTTTTTCTTTGTTCATATTTTTTTAATTTATGAATAATAGTAAACTTATCAGAACTATGAAATAACACAAATGTAACTTTAGGAATTATGTTGTGACTAAAGAAAATTAAAAATAAGGTAAAACAGGATATATTCTAGCATATTCAATACAGTCACCCTTCGTCTAGAATTATCAAACATTTTCTAGACATTTTCCATCACCCAGTTTCTTGAGGAATCATCCTGAGAAGATTTTAAAGAGTTTTGAAGGAGTTCCTCTATCCTGCGCTCTTATTGGCTGCTTTTCATTTTGCTCTTCATTATTTGGTCCAAATTATCTATTTCAAAAACATTTTTTTAATTGTAGTTTTCTAATAACAAACATTTAATTGAAATTAATATGTTGGTACAATTATATTATATTTTTGTTTTTACATTTTTAACGTTTAATCAAATGTCTTCAGATTAAAAGATTTTTAATCTGATATTTCAGTCAAGTGTTTCCAAACTTTTGACTGGTAGTGTATATTAATCATTTGGTTAGTTCATCTATTTGCTGTACTTGTAGTGCCATAGATGTTACTATGGTTACCACTGTCACACACACACACACACACACCCTCCAGTGTCTTGTTCATTTCTAAGTTAGAGCGGCGACAGATGACTTTTGGTGGGCCAGCAGGAGGGTTGCTATGGAGACGGCCAAAAGATAATTACATTTAATAATTAAAGGGTGAACACCCTAACAACCATTAAGAACACAAATCTTCTTTACAATGTGTTCACACTTAAAAACATAACAAATGTTCACTATATTCATGTGTTGTTCACAATGAGATTATACCTCGCTTGAGAACCTGTACCTGGGTTTGAGGGGCCGTGGGGATCTGGCTCCTTCTAGCGAGAGACTGCACACATCCAGACTGACTTTACGAGGCTTGGCCTGTGGCACCAGAGGAGAGAACTGGCCCTTCAAACCACAAACCCATTCATGTCTCTTTAAAAAAACAAACACATTTACACAGTAAGTGTTTAAACAGCCTACAGAGCATCTGATTGTAGAGCAGATGTAAAGAGTGTCTGTCTGATTCTAAAATAGATGTAAAGAGTGTCTATCTGAATGCAGAACAGGTGTGTGAGAATATCTGTCTGGTTCTTGTACAGGTGTGTAAGAGTGTCTGTCTGATTCTTGTAAAGGTATGTGAAAGCATCTGTCTGGTTCCTGTACAGGTGTGTGAGAGAATCTTACCCCAGGCAGGTGTACTGCTGCAGCATGGTCTTGTTCTTGGCCGTCAGTCTGAGCTCTAGAACAGCTGTTGTTACGCACACAGATGCGCTCCTTCTTCCCAACAGATGCTTCTGCACACACACACACATAAGTGCTACACACATCTGATTTAATGGCACAGGTATCAAAAGAAAACTATCGAAATCTTGAGGATTGATGCTTAAAACAACCACATTACTGCAAGAAGATAGATTAAACATACAACTATTTGCAGTGTGTTGTCCAAGCATTTGTGGACACTCACACCCATTATACTGTAGATCTGGCAGATTTGGGAATAGACATACTGTGTTCTAGATATTCTGGGATGTAGCAATATCCATGAGGAATTGTCTCTATCCGAAATCACCTGCACATCTGCCACAACCATCCCTCCAGAAAGATCCTACGAGAGAGACAGATGAGAGTGTGACAGATGGAAGTGAGACAGGAAGAATGGAGTGACACAAGCAGATGAGAGTAAGGAAGACAGATAAAAATTAAGTGAGTCAGGCAGATGAAAGTGAGTCAGGCAGATGAAAGTGAGTCAGGCAGATGGCAGAGGGCCAGGCAGATGGGGGTGAGACAGACAGATGGGGGTAAGACAGACAGATGAGAGTTGGTCTTTAGCTCTCTAAATCATTACACTAGAATGATGTAATAATACGTTTTTTAATGTTCTTGTTATTATTCATGTTGTTTCAAACCATCAGCAGGTATTTGTTCAGTGGAACACAGAAGCAACTCTTTCTATACAGCTGCAGCGAGCACTTCTGTCAAGTCCCAGAAATTACTATAGGGCTGCATTTACACCACAAGTCTTAATGCTCAGATCCAATCTTACATCCATATTCAATTTTTGTCCCGCCTGTTTACACTTACGCCTCATATCTAATGCGTGTTTGCATTAGACTCACGGCCAAATATATTCCAGTCGTTCACTAATATGAGCGCCATGATTGACCCTCGAATTGTGGATGGACTTTTCTAATTCACCTGCTCAAAAGTCAGCAAAAGTAACCCAACAGCAATCAATTAGACACACACTCTGTCACACAATCACACAGAGAGAGTGAACGTCCTGCTGTCACACACTCACACAGAGTGAACATCCTGCTGCCACACACTCACACAGAGAGAGTGAACATCCTGCTGCCACACACTCACACAGAGAGAGTGAACATCCTGCTGTCACACACTCACACAGAGTGAACATCCTGCTGTCACACACTCACACACACTCACACAGAGAGAGTGAACATCCTGCTGTCACACACACATACGAACACACTCACACAGAGAGAGTGAACATCCTGCTGTCACACACACAGACATTCACACAGAGAGTCAACATCCTGCTGTCACACCCACATACACAGTGAGTCAGTATGTGATTGTGATACTCAGTGAGTCAGTATGTGATTGTGACACTCAGTGAGACAGTATGTGATTGTGACACTCAGTGAGTCAGATTGTGATTGTGACACTCAGTGAGTCAGTATGTGATTGTGACACTCAGTGAGTCAGATTGTGATTGTGACACTCAGTGAGTCAGATTGTGATTGTGACACTCAGTGAGTCAGATTGTGATTGTGACACTCAGTGAGTCAGATTGTGATTGTGACACTCAGTGAGTCAGTATGTGATTGTGACACTCAGTGAGTCAGATTGTGATTGTGACACTCAGTGAGTCAGATTGTAATGGTGATACTCAGTGAGTCAGATTGTGATTGTGACACTCAGTGAGTCAGATTGTGATTGTGACACTCAGTGAGTCAGATTGTGATTGTGATACTCAGTGAGTCAGATTGTGATTGTGACACTCAGTGAGTCAGATTGTGATTGTGACACTCAGTGAGTCAGTATGTGATTGTGACACTCAGTGAGTCAGATTGTGATTGTGACACTCAGTGAGTCAGATTGTGATTGTGACACTCAGTGAGTCAGTATGTGATTGTGACACTCAGTGAGTCAGATTGTGATTGTGACACTCAGTGAGTCAGATTGTGATTGTGACACTCAGTGAGTCAGATTGTGATTGTGACACTCAGTGAGTCAGATTGTGATTGTGACACTCAGTGAGTCAGATTGTGATTGTGATACTCAGTGAGTCAGATTGTGATTGTGATACTCAGTGAGTCAGATAGTGAAATAAAAATGTATATACTTTTAATTACAAAATATGCGTTGGCCTTACTCTGTAATCAGCGTCCCTGAACTGACATTAGCATTACGTACTCGCATTGGAAAGAAAAAACTTTAAATAATGTTTCTGTCAGAAAATGTACATCCTGCGAATCCATACACAACACAAAATACACAAACATTCTTACACATCCATTCGCATATGAAAGGCTAAATCATCTTTTAATGTTCCCAGCGTAACTCGTAGTAATTGCATTTTTACTAGTAAGAATCGAATTGGCGAGCTCTCTAATTTAATTCGTACTAATAACAATTACAACTGGAGAGCTCCATAATTCATTTTTTACTAGTAACAATTATGACGGTCCGGCTGCAGAAAGCCCACAACAGTGCCAGGCAGTAATGGTAGAAGCTGTGGCTGCGGTTGAGAATGGTTGATCTAAGAGAAGCTCATAACAGCAGTGGCAGGTAAGCTCGTGATGTGTGTAGACCTCATGACATCTTTCACCCATGCTGCTAAGAATCACCCAATCACAGTCACATGTGATTACTGCACAAGATTTTTCAGATCTTCACAGATTCATTTGTATACACCTAATATATGTAAGTGATAATTGTTTATACATATTTCCAGTGAGGCATTAATCTTAGTGAGATCTTAATACTTCTCAATGGAGACTCAGCTCTTTGGGCCTCACAGCGCCACCTGCAGGAGGAATTTAGATACGGGAGTTTGGTGGAGTATTTCCGGCGGCAAGGGTTAAAGGCCTAAGTGTGTCTGTCGCTACTGTGCATGATGGAGGTGATGAGACAGAGTAAGACAATGAATCTAATATCTGAGTAGTAATATCTGAGTAGTAATATCTGAGTAGTAATATCTGAGTAATAATATCTGAGTAATAATATCTGAATAAACCGAAATATCAGACGATATAAACGCGTACACACGCGGCTGCGTATTAATGCGCCGATTTGCCTTTAAGTAAGTGTGTGTGTGTGTGTGTGTGTGTGTGTGTGTGTGTGTGTGTGTGTGTGTGTGTGTGTGTGTGTGTGTGTGTGTGTGTGTGTGTGTGTGTGTGTGTGTGTGTGTGTGTCTGTGTGTGTGTCTGTGTGTCTGTGTCTGTGTCTGTGTGTCTGTGTGTGTGTCTGTGTGTGTGTGTGTCTGTGTGCTGTGTCTGTGTGTGTGTGTGTGTGTGTGTGTGTGTGTGTGTGTGTGTGTGTGTGTGTGTCTGTGTGTGTCTGTGTGTGTAGATTTCAGAGAGGCTCTTGCTGAGGTGTGTGAAGCTGTAGAAGAGGCAGATTTTATCTCTATAGATGGAGAATTTACAGGTCAGTTATTACATAGACACGTGTGTGTGCGCTTGTACATCTATCTTTGTGAGGACCAGTGTGAGCAGTTAGACCATTAGAGTGAGGACACAGAGAGAAAAAAAGTGAGACATTTTGTCTGGTCCTCACTTTCCGACACCCCTTCAAAGGCTGTTTGAGGGTTAAGGCTAAGATTAAAATAAGGTGCTAGAGATTATATTGTCAACGAATGTCCTCACAAAGATAGCTCTGCAAATGTGCTTGTATGTGTGGATGGTGCACTTTTGTGTGTGGACTGCAGGAATCAGTGATGGACCATCAGTCAGCGCTCTAACCAATGGACTCGACACACCAGAGGAGAGATACAGCAAACTGAGGAAGGTAAGCACACACACACACGTCTCGCACACACGCCTCGCACACACGTCTCGCACACACGTCTCGCACACACGTCTCGCACACACGTCTCGCACACACGTCTCGCACACACGTCTCGCACACACGTCTCGCACACACGTCTCGCACACACGTCTCGCACACACGTCTCGCACACACGCTCGCACACACACGTCTCACACACGGCTTTGGTTGAAAGCGTATATTAACTGATCTAAATGATGCCTGTGACTTTTTCATGTGTGTGTGCACTGAAGTGAGTGAAGTGTGAGTGCTCACCAGTGCTGTGTTGACGTCACCTGACAGTATACTAGATGTAACCTTTCTGACAGTGCTGAAGTTCTTCAGGATGGTTGAGTTTGACGTGCTGAAGGTTCTTCATGTTTTGGTTCCTGCAGCACTCCATGAACTTCCTGCTCTTCCAGTTTGGCCTCTGCACCTTCAGATACAACCAGAGTCGGTCCATGTGAGCAGACCACACTGACAACAGATGAATATCACAGCTGCTGTCATGACACCACTGTCTAAAGCACATCAGATAGAGCTGGTTTTGTGTCATTCAGACTGTGAACATGTTTAATTTGTAATATTGCAATTTAATATTACACAGTTGTTATGTGTGTAATGTTCAGGTTGAAACTCTGATAAGCACACTGCTGAATATTTTAGCTGTAATGTCAAATGTATCTGTTCAGCTCTGTCCTTCAGTCAGTATCACACACCACATGTATTTTCTGTTGTACAGATACGTCACTAAAGCCTTCAACTTCTACATCTTCCCTAAACCTTTCAACCGTACGTCTCCTGACATCAGATTCATTTGCCAGGTGAGAGATTGACTGTGTGTGTGCGTGTGTGTCCTGCAGGTATAATTAACAATAAACTGATACAGAGATCAGACTGATAAGTGATCTGACACTGGGTCTTTTGAGATCTCTTGCAGTGCTCATAAACTGTGTCTGTGTGGGTGACTGACACACTACTCATTTTTCAGTTTAATTAGTTTGAACTAATTGGTTAATAAACTGCTGTGGGTTATATATTATTATAATGCATTGCATAAGAATATTACATAATGCTGTAAATTTTCTTTTGTCTTGTTTCTCCTCAGAGCTCCAGCATTGATTTTTTGGCCAGTCAGGGCTTTGACTTTAACAAAGTCTTCTGCTGCGGTCAGTGAGTGTGTGTGAGTGTTTCCACAGATAATGTACCTGTGACTGACATCCGTCATGTCTGTGATTGCCATAGGTATCCCATATCTGACGCAGCAGGAGGAGTCTCAGCTGAGAGAGCAGTATGAGGAGAGGCGGAATCAGATCAACAGCATGGGTCTGACTACATACACGCCCACATCTGTGATTGGAATCAGCCATGTCCCTGAAGAACAAAGAGGATTTATCAAGACGGTGGAGTGAGTTACACACACACACACACAAACGCTGCATATCTGAACAAAAACAACTGTAAAGCATTATTTATCTGAACATCTGTGTCATTATAAAACACATGTAATGCTGCTCATGTTCTTCTGGGAGGCTGAGGTTTATTGAGAATTTATAGAGGTTGATGTCAGGAGTTTAACATCTGAAGAGTGTGTGCGAGGAAATATTCCCATCAACCAGCTGCTGTGTGACGTTCCAGGACAGTGTTCCTGGAGCTCAACTAAAGAGCTTTGTGTAAGCAGCACAAAGATCACTGGTTGGATTCCCAGGGAACACACATACTGATTAATTGTGTAGCTTAAATGCACTGTCAGTTGCTTTGTAGGTTGCTGAATGCGTTAATGTAAGTGATGTGCACACAAAACCATCACAACGTGTTTGTGCAGAGAGAAGGTTGAAAAACTTCTGAAGAACTCTCAGAAATCTCTGGACCTGGAGACCTGCACAGGGTAAGACACCCATCCACACCCTCACTCATACACACACACACTCTTTCTCTCTCTCTTTCTCTCTCTCTCATGCTCTTTCTCACACACTGTGATGTTCTGTGTGTTTCAGCTTTCAGAGAAAACTGATCTATCAGACACTCAACTCAAAGTAAGTGTTTGAGTGTGTGCGTGGACTCTCTAAAGACACGTTCACTCAATCATTTAGCACTAATACAGTGTTATGACATGTCTGCAGTTGAATGATGTCATTTATCTCATCTGTGTGTTTCTGTAGATATCCTCAAGGACTTCACGTGGAAACGCTGGAGACTGACAAGGTACAAACACACACACACAGTAAACAGATCTAAATCGTGTGGGTCTATCAGGAGGGTTTTATTTAGATAGATATTAGATTAGATTAGATTTTATTGTGTGTGTGTGTTGCAGAAGGAGCGTTTCATTCAGATCAGTAAGGTGGATGGAGAGGAGAGGAGGAGGAGGGAACAGCAGAAGCAGCAGAGAGAGCAGGTGCTCCCTAAATAAACAGCGTTTTACATTCACACTTCTGACTGGAAATCTCATTTATTCTGCATCACTGTTTGTGTCAGCAAAACAGCATAACATTCCACCTGATCACACACACACACATCCACCCTCACATTCACTACATTTTCTGATGAGTGAGCTGTCTACATTGTGTGTGTGTGTGTTTTGACAGGAGGAGCTGGATGATGCTGTGGGCTTCTCCAGAGTGATTCGAGCTGTCTCCAAGTCTGTACGTTTCTGGTGTTTGGTGTTTTCTCAAACCACACTGAAGACATCAGAGTGATGTCTTCAGTCTGTGAAGATGCTCTTAATACACAGACAGATCCATTTCCATCATCCACTGATAAATATTTTTTAAACTAATTATTATGAATGTGTGTGTTAAATTCAGGGGAAACTGATAGTTGGACACAACATGTTGCTGGATGTGATGCACACTATCCATCAGTTCTGTGGGCCCCTGCCTGAGGTAACCATAGAGGCACATGAGCTGGGAGATTGTTCTGTCTGATCACAGTGTGATAAAATGTGTGTGTGTGTGTGTGTGTGTACAGGAGCTGGATGATTTTAAGGAGATGGCAATGTCTGTGTTTCCCAGGTAACCTTGATAACACACATGATCATCCACAGTTCTGCAGGTGTGCACATGCACTACCTTACTCTCTCGCTCTGTGTGCGGGGGTGTGTGTGCATTTTAGGCTGTTAGACACCAAGCTGATGGCATCCACGCAGCCATTTAAGGTGCGTCACATCTGTGTTATAATCCAGTCGTTGTGTGTTTGTGTCATTCATCATTGTGTTTCTGGGTTTGTGTATAGGAGATGATTAGTAACACGTCACTGGCAGAACTTCACAAACAGCTGAGAGAGAAACCCTTTAAACCCCCCACAACTGGTACTGATGCTGCAGGCACGCCCAACTGCCATCCAACCACATAACCACTTACACAGATTTATGAAGCACAACCAGAAATAAATTGTAATATGATTGTCTTATTAAATTATCATATTCAATTTTTTGTGTGTGCAGAATACCCTAAAGGTTTCCAGAGGTATGACACATCAACAGAACAGCTTCATGAAGCTGGTTATGATGCATACATCACTGGACTGTGTTTTATCTCTATGGCGAACTACCTGGGTGAGTGAGTGTGTGAGCGTGTGAGTGTACATGTGGCTGTTTTCATACATCTTGTTTTTCTCTCAGGTTCTTTTCTCACTCCTCCAAAGAATCATATCTCTGCTCGCTCCAAACTTCTCGAACCCTTCTACAACAAGTGAGACACACACACACACACACACACACACACACACACACACACACACACACAAGTGAGACACACACACACACACACGTTTACTTCTGTCTGTGTCGGTTCTTTGTGTGGTAATGTCTGTGTGTTTTGTAGATTGTTCCTGATGAGGGTGATTGACATTCCATATCTGAACATGTGTGGACCAGACTGTAATTCACACACACACACACACACACACACACACACAGAGACAAATACACACATAGGATACACGCATACAGCTGTCTGTCTTTTTGTCTGTTGTAGTGCAGCCTAAGAGAGATCATGTTCTGTATGTCACATTCCCTAAAGAATGGAAAATCAGTGACCTTTACCAGCTCTTCAGTGCCTTTGGTAACACACACACACACACACACACACGCCTGCCTGCCTGCCTGTCCGTCCATCTGTCTCACTGCTGACTGTTTCTGTGTGTTTGTCCCAGGTAATATTCAGGTTTCATGGATTGATGATACATCAGCCTTTGTCTCTCTCAGCCAGACGGAACAAGTCCAGATAGGTACCCACACAGTTTATATCTCACACACACACAGAACGTTCAGATCATACACACACACTGTATTATTGCTCCTGATGTGATGTGTATGTGCAGCCATGAACACAAGCCGTTATGCTGAGAGTTATCGCATCCAGACATACGCAGAGTATCTGCAATCCAAACAGAGGAACACTAACAACAAGTCCGCTGACGATGGGTGGGCGGACACTTCCTACAGTGCTGCTGTCATGACGACCACCTTAAGCCAGGCCCACAGCTGGTGAGTCTGAGCAAGTTCTTCAGACCCAGATGAGAAGATAATGACAGTGTGTTACTGTGTAACTGTGTGTAGGCAGCAGGCGGTGAAGCGAAGCATCAGTCCATCTCTGGATGAGCAGAACTGTGATGATGAGGGCAGCTGGACTCATTACAGCCACATGAAGAAGATAAAGACAAAGGGTGAATTTCAGAAACTTTGAGACTGACATGCAGGAGATTGATGTGCTCTGTGACCTTTCAGCTACACTGACAGTCACCACAGATGACCATTTTATATCGTCCGGACAGGAAATTCCTCTATAGCACTAACAAAATCTACAGGGTGTAAAAGTACAAATGTGAAGTTTGTACATGAATTTCTGTTTTGAGTTATGAAGGTTTCTGAAGTGGTTGTAGGAATAGTTTTACTTGTCTAAATGGATGACGTTCTGTTTGAGTTTGATGAACAGGACAGGCATCTTCACATCTGATATTGACTGGCTTCTGACATTATATGTTGTGTGTGATAACAAATGAGACAATGATGAAACAGCTCAAATTTTACACTTATTTCCTGAGATGATTTGAAAATAAGTTTGTTACCATGAACTGCAGTAATACACATATTGTAAATTACTTCTTGTGTCACAGTTGGTTGTTCACAAACATACACTGACATCACCGGTTCTAAAGTGACAGATTGGATGGGAATACAGTAAGTGCCCTGTTTTCTTTTCAGCCATTGGCTGCCTCATTTGGATGCCATGACTCTGTAATCTGCTTTGCTGCTGTGTTTATTTAGGCCAGATGAAGGCAGAGCATCTGTGAGCCCTACTCATGAAGAAACGAGGCCTGATGAATCCTCAGCCAATCAAAGCCAAGGTAAAAGGAGCCACAGGCACAAAAAGAGGAAATCAGATGATATTCGTGTACAGAGTTATTTCTCTTAAATCTAGTTGTTTGAAATTTATTGTCTTTGTCTCAGCCTCCAAATTGACGCTGCCTGCGCTCTTTGACGTTCCTCAGGTCTGATAGCAAGAGCTCAACAGCCAATCAAAGCAGTCCAGTCCAGGTGTAATTAACAGCCAAACAGAAGACTGCACTTAACACATCTGATACCATGTGGCACAGCAACTTCCTGTGACCACAAACTCCCCAATATTATGTGTGGCGGAAGTTTAGTGTTTCAAAGGTGCTGAAGTTCACTGAGCCATTTACTGTATGTGAGGTCCTGTTGTAGTATTTTAACAGTTCGGAAGTGTTCCCCTTGTTTTTTTAATGTTTAGTGCTGAGCATCCTGCAGGTTTATTTATTTCTTATAAGGCTTACTCCGTCTTGTTCTTGTCATTCAGATAAAGAAAAAATTGTTAAAGAATGTGTAATGTTTTGAGGAATGTTTAGTTTATAACATTGCTTTTGTATAATGAAATGTTAAATTCTTTCATCCAGTGGAGATCAAATTAAAGAATCCTTCTTAGTATGTCTGCGTTAATGTTTTTTTCATCCTGATATCCATCACATACAGAAGATTCCTCAGGGTTCACTTATGTTCTAAAGTCCAGATCTTCATCTAAAGGGAATGTGATCAAATGCACAGACGTGTGACAGTTTTGTCCTTTCAGCTTGAGATCTGGATGACAGTGTTTGGTTTTTAAAGTATGATGTCTACACAACTGTAAAAATTAACACTGACACACACTTGGGATACATGCTGTACAGATTTTGCTGTTTTAGCAGGACATTGAAACTTTAATTTACAGCCAATAACAATATATGTTCGGGAACTAATATTGTGATAAGTGATTATTACAATTTAGAAAAAAATGTTCAGAACCTCTTAAACTACTCATTAGTTCTCATCAAAACATGCTTTATGTTCAGCTCTGCAGATCTTCAGCATTCAGCCATCAGTTTGTTCAAATACTCAAGTTACACTTCATCTCATGGTTCCTGAACAGAATCTATGGCTCCAAAACTGATATGAACTGAACTGTGGCATTGGTATATCGTTACACCCCTAATTTCTAGTTGTTTAGCTTATTTAAAAAAGGTTTTGTCTTAATTGTAAGTCGTCTTGAGGCCGCCTAGTGGGCCTGGCTCCTTCGTTGAGAAACACTGAATTACAGTGAATTAAAACTAAACATTTATCCATATGTGTGTTCTCTTGGACTTAAACCCATAACCTTGGTGTTGCTACGCACCATGTGTTATAAGCTGAACACTGTAGAACCCAGAAGAACATTAATTTCTCAGAGTAATTTTCTTACAAAAAATACCATGATTGCGACAGCTGTTATTACTCCAATAAATGAATACGTTATTTTATTTCGTGGTGTTGTTTTACCGGAGCTGTCCAGCAGGTGTCAGTGCTGCGCGTTAGTAATGTGATTGCACGTCACAGAAGCAGCGCAGCGTCGCTCTGGACTCGTCTGAGTTTGGGTGACTGATGATGAGAATGGACCCGCTAGAGGCGGTTCTGGATGAGGTGGCTCTGGAGGGTTTGGACGGGATCAGTGTTCAGACTCTCTGGATGAGGTTGAGGACGCGGCAGCCGGAATTCGGCTTGAATCTGGATCCGCTTACGCTGAACTTTATCTGGACCTACTTGGGCCGAACTGCAGAGATCCGCTTTTATCTGCTGCCGGAACCGAGGAAGCCCGTCACGGTGTACGACCGGTGCGTTCCGCTGTAGGCGTTCAGTGTCATAAACATCATACCAAACCGTTGATTTAAATGAACAGTTTTTTATTTAACCAAAACTGTACATTTTTCTTATTTTATTCGTTGTGTTTTGCAGTTAAAGCTTCATTCTAAATGTAGATCGTAGAGTTTTTGTATGTATTTGATTGCTGCATGTGTCTGGTAGTATCAGGTGCTGTTAGTGCGGTAAATATTCACGCGAGGAAAGCTTCACAGTGGTTAAATTCCAATAATTCATGGACGAGTCCTCAAAGGCTTCAGACTTAGGGTTTCACTCGTGAAAAACTCAATTTAATAAATTATATTTTGCATAATGAAAATGTAGCATTTTTAATATAATTTCTTTATCGTTGTGATTTTCATGTAAATTTTGCTTAAAAATGGTGTGTATGGCGAACGGATTGAGAAGTGCACCATGGTTCTTGAAGCATGTGTAAGGTCTTCTTGTGTGGGAGCATCTTTGGGCTGGTTTTGGATCACTTGGAGATGTTTGAATGACAGTGTGAGACGTTCTTAATAATCTTCACGGTCCCTGCGTATCTTTTCAGGTTTGTGGAGGTGGATCGTAACACAGGCATTCATGAGATGCGTCAGGCTGACCCAGTGGAGCCGTACCCGGTCAGCGTGGTGAGTGACGACCCGGGCGGCATCCAGGGCTCGTGTGTGTTTTACAAAGAGCGCATCAACATCACAGAGCAGATCCGAACGGCTGAGCTGAGGCCGCTAGTGACACTGGAACAGGCCCAGACCCAGTGAGGCACCGGCATTATGATGATGATGATGTGCAGGCGTCACATCCAGGCCCAGACTGACAGCTGTCTCTGTGCTTCTGTTCAGGTGGGGTGAGAAGCTGGTGATAGTTGCCTCACAGGTGGTCCGTTATCGAGCTTTGATTGGGCCAGAGGGGAACTCGGAGCTGACGCTAAATGACTTGACCTATTGCATCCTAGAGCGACTGGGCCGAGCGCGCTGGCAGGGTGAACTGCAGCGAGAACTTCACACACATATTTTCAGGTACAGTGAGATCAGCTGAACGTCTTCCTGTTACCCTACGTGATCATTCATGAGTTGAACATGATTTCATGGTCATGTTACAATAGTGTATCACACACGTTTTAAAATCTTTATCTTTACATACTGTACATTCAACAAACTAAATATATAAGCAGTTAGCAGTAGGGTTGCACAATATAAAGAAAATATTTAAATATTGGCAATACTATACAATACTCTAGCATTCTATTCTGAGCAAATAAACTGTAGGTATGATTAAAAAATGTTAAGATCTGTTGTGATTGGTCAGAATGGATGCAGGTAAGATACATTATCTGAGAAGGGCACTGGACAGAAATGGTCTGATCACCATACAGTCGCATGTCTCCCGGCTGCCTTCCGGAGCACAACAGCACTCCCTCCTGCTACTGCTCCGACGCTTTCATGTGGACCGGTGCGCTCCCAAACCTGCACACATCTGTAGATAAAAGCATTTTTAGTAATAATTATGTATTTCTGCTGTATGTCTCATAATCATATGTTTGTGGGTCAGGAGGAGTAAATATGATATATTGATGGAGTCCACATCTAACATTCTATCTGAGCTTCCCAGTAAGATTGCTGTTATGATCAAACTTAGACAACAGCTGGTGAGTAACTCTTATGTCAAACATTGAAAGATTAAACATCTGTGTGTTTAGTTTGTGTTAATGTTTGGTTAATGTTGTTTTGGTGTGTGTCGTAGCGTGTCAGTGAGCGAACCTTCAAGCGTGTATGTCAGTACATGACTGCAGCTAAGATGGTCGGCGTTGTGAGGATTCCACTAAAAGAGCTCGACCCAGACGGAGGACCCTTTAAAACCCACCGAGGTCTGAGATATCAAGTTCAAGTTTACTTCTATAGCGCTTTTCACAATGGCAAAACTCCAGTTATGTATAAATGGAGAAAAAACCTTGTGAGAAACCAAGCTTAATAGGGTGCTAAGCCATCAACACTACAATATTTATGTCACACCATCACTACAGCATCAGTGCAACATCACTAAAGCATCACTACAACATCTAAACTCATGTTTCAACAGCTGTGCATGATGTGATTTGCTCTCATTAATAATTCTCTCATTTGATTAGCTCTCTGTCAGATTTCTCTCATGTGATTGGCTCTGTCTGATTTGTCTTTAGGCACAGATGTGCACGTTCGTTGTCTGAAGCTTCTAAAGCCATATGGACAGAAGGATGTGGAGGAGGATGAGGATGATGAAGTAGACACTGATGGGGCCGTCAAGAGAAACGTTCTTGCGGTGCCTCGCATCATCGAGCAGGATGTTCTCACACAAGCCTACAATATTGGTTTGACCATCTGCATGCTTCTCCATTACAGATTTTTGTGTTTCTTTACCTCTCATGTGTTGTAAAGTGCATTTCTCTGTGCTGTGATTGGTACAGTGATGTCGACTGGGACCAGAGGGATCTCTCAGTCAGTGCTGAGAGGGCGACTCAACATCGGAAAACTAGAGGGTCGAATGATCTGTAGATTACTGGAGCGAAACGACATGATCAAAGTAACACACAACAGTGCTGCTTTGAAACAGTGCATACTGGGAAAAGCTCTATAGCAATAAAATTTAATTGACAATATTATTTGTGTGTCTCTCAGGGGTTTATGGAGGACGAAGGTCGTCAGAGGACAACCAAATACATCAGCAAACACTTTGTGGAAGAGAGTCAACTCAACCTGCAGTTCACTAAAGAACTGCAGCGCAGTCAGGACCTGCGTGGCACACTCCACGCTGAGCCCGAGCCACATGCGCCTGCAGGGGTCACTCAGCTGGATGGGAGCACTTCTGGAGGGCAGGAAACACAGCAGGAAGTCCAGATGCCCCCACAACTTACACAGTCTAAACTCAACTTTAGCAAGCGTGACAAGCCCCTTAAAAGTGAGTGACAAGCACAGGAGCCAATCACAGCTTGATGACACACATAATTTCTTGTTACTGAATGAGCTTTAAAATTCGTATTTAATGGATCGACTCTACATTTGTGAGTCAGCTGGACCCTTGTTTGTGCACTATTGTACTACCCACACCGTAGTTTATATTTTTGATGTACTTTATTTTGCATTTGTTTTGCACTGCATACACTGCCGTGTCTGGTGGACACAATCACTCATCATGACAACATACACAATCATTCCTAAAGTTACAGATTTCTTTCTGACTTATTCAGAGAAGTCGTTCTCTTCCCCCAAAATGGGTGGGGTCAAATCCTTACGAAAGACTGAAGCCAAGCAAGACAGAGATTATTTGTACCCTAGCCCCACTGACCACGCCTCCATCCCAACCACCAGCCAGTCACATTGTGCTAAGGACACACAGCTGGTGGTGGAGGAAGTGCTCACAGAGGTCAGTGTCAGTCCAGCATGTGGTGAGTCCATCTCAAAGAACTTCTTTAAAATGATTGATGGTGTTTTTTAACATTAGACAAAGAAGGCGGAGGTTCATGAGACATACAGACTGCTGAAACGCAAGAACACAATCATAGAGGCTGTTAGATGCAGCAAGATCATCGAGGGCTTCTACTCGTGAGATACTCTTTATACCCACACTCATGTGTTCTGCTCACAGAGAACATACACATAAACATGAAGTGTGTGTGTCAGTCTGCAGAAGCTGCTGACGGATGAAGAGAAGAAAGATGGTGTGAACACTAAAGTGTGTAAGAAGAGTGTTATGAGACTCATCCGTTCGCTGTCTAGAGAAGGTTTACTCAAACTTTACAGGACTATTATCATACAGGATGAAATACACAAGAAGGTACATACACATTTAAACATGACACATGGTACCCACATTAGAAACACATGACAAATGTCTCTCTTTCTCAGGTTGAGTTTGTAGTTCATCCATCTGTTACACCTGACGATCCACTGGTAAAAAGTGCTATCGAGCAAATCCGCATGCGCATGTCCAGTTCCATCTCTGCAGCTCGGTGAGAACCATCACTGCACCCGTAACACTCCCCTGCACTCCCAACACACTCCCCTGCACTTGCAACACTCCCCTGCAATACTCCACCATACCTGCATATTTACTATGTGTGCACAGTGTGGGTGTTATATACAAGTGTTGCTGTAAATCTTAAAATCGTCTCTGCTGTTTGTTCTGTTTATCAGCGTTGAGCCACAAGCTGAAAAAGCAAAGTCAGGCACTCAGGGTGGAAAGGAGATTAAAACACCAGCTTCTTTACGCTCGTCTCAAAGTAACGCTCCAAAGAAAGTGAATGAGAAGATGGGTGTCAAAACCCTCAAATCCTTCAGACCTGTAACTGGTAAAACTCCTGTCTTACACACATCAGACAGCAATGAAGTCAAAACACCCTGCAGAACATCAGACTAACACATCAGACTAACATTCATAGCAACTGTTACTCTCCTCTGATATTGAGAACTCAAAGCTGTGTGAAGCTCTAGGTCATCACCTATATCATATATGACTTCTGTCTTTGTGTGTGATAGTTCCTGGACTCGGACGCTCTTTAGGATTCCAGCCCAAGATGCCTCGTTTGCACATTGTTCACGCCTTCCTGTGGTACCTGATTTATGGGCATCCACTCAGAAGGTCCAGCCAAGCTGACCCTGTTCCTGACACCCAGGCCCAGTCCAACATGGAGGCTGTTTCATCTTCCAACCCAAATGACCAGGTGGAGGAAGATGCCTGTGTGACTCACAGGCAGCAGTTCAGGGGTAAGTCTAGTGTCTGTTGCTCTAGTGTAAATGAATAAGTGTCTGCATGTATAGATATAATATCTGTGTATCTCTCTGTAGTGTATGTGAATGAGTGTAACTGGAAGAGATTTATTCCTCCACTACCTCTGCATAAGGACTTTGGTTATGGATGGGCTCTCATCAGTGATGTCCTCGTATCGCTGCCACTTAGTGTGTTCCTGCAGATCTTTCAGATCAACTACAAGGTACAAACACACATACATATAAAGCAAAATTTAGGTCAAGCTATTTAGAAGGGTGAATTAGTGATGTTGTGGTAATGTTGTTTGGAGCAGTTATGTTAATGTTTTCTATAGGTTGACAGGTTGGAGGAGTACATGAATGATTCAGTGAAGCAACACTATCTTATCAGGTTTCTGCCTGTAGACATGAAGAGACAGCTGCTACACATGAGGTAAACACACACCCACAGACAAGCTGTTACAGAGAAACATAGTTACCACCTGCTGCCATGTTTCTCTTGTGAATGTGTTGTGATTTCATGGAAGTGCACTGTCTGAGTTGCTTAGATGCTCACGACTGCAGACCTCCTGAAACACTGCTGATAAAGGGTTAATTCATGCAAAAATGAACATTTAGTGATTATTTACTCTCCCTCATGTTGTTCGCACCCCTCATGTCTTTCTTTGATCTTAAAAACCGAAACACAGATATTTAAAGTGTTGTTATGGTTATGTTTACAATGGGAGTCAGTTACCGCCTCTTCTTAAACTTAAAAACCACACAAAAGAATAAAACAACTCAATGGGACTCATGCCATATGCTCCTGAAGCATACAAACGGGTTTGATAAAAAGAATGTAAACAAACAACGCAGTTCATTTTTCTATTCCTGCTGTGGATCACGCTGTTGGTATGGTTTCGCATTATTTCAAAAAACTAACTTCCATTATAAACAGAAAGACTAAAACAACACTTTCTAAATATCTGTTTTGGTTCAGATCATCAAATGAAGGCATAATATGACTGAAGGACATGAGGGTGAGTAAATAATCCCTTTATTTTTGGGTCAACTATCCCTTTAAAGGATGTCTGGCCTGATGTAGTGGAGTAGAGCTTGTCAGCAGCTACATCACAGAGGTTATCTGCCATTTCTCACTCACTCACTTATTAACATACACCAGCTGTGACTGAATTTCAGCTGCTCATGTTAATGTGGTCCCTCACACAGGAAGTACATCTTCAGTTTCCATGAGAGTCTTCAGAGGTTATGCTACATGGGTTTGCTGCAGTTTGGACCTACTGAGAAGTTCATGGACAAAGATCAGGTGTGCACCAGTGACCCTGGTGATCTTTTCAGCATCACTCCTCATGATGCTTGTCTTAAAAACACACCCATGTTTGTTTCAGGTGTTTGTTTATCTGAAGACAAAAGCCACCATTGTGGATACGACCATCTGTGAGCCGCACTATAATATGGCCATTGAGACCATTCGACCATTTGAGAGGAGACACTACGTGTTCCGTTCCGCACAGAACGTAGAGAATTACTGGTTTGACCTGCTTTGTGTGTGTCTCAACACACCTCTAGGTAAAACAGTCACACAACCTGTGTCACGTTTGCCAGCGTTCACAGAGGTGTGCAGCTGTAATACCGTATAACAGCTGCTGTACCTTGTACGTTAATTCTGTGAACACGCTGTAGGTCAGACCAAACTAACACAAACTCACTGCTGTTATACATTGTTTTGCTATATAGTGTATATGTGTGTGTGTTTGTGTGTGTTTTAGGAGTAGTACGTGCACGCTCTAACGAAGGTGAAGCAGAGGAGGCCGGGTCTGATGTCATGGGAATAGAACGCTGCCCAAGGCTGCAGCAAACATTACAGTGAGTCGGCTGCTGCTTTTGATTAGTTCAGGCTGGAAGTTGTGTCAGGTGGTGCATGTTGGTGCTGATGTTGAGCGTGTTGGCCTGTAGGGGCAGCTGTAATGTGGTGGACGATGGTGTCACCCCGGGCGATGGGCAGGGCGCTGGTGGACTAGACTCCACCTTTTTCAGCCACCTGAAACGCAACTGGACATGGACCAGCCACCTGGTCAAAACACAGAGACAGGTGTGCACACACACAGATTCAATTCAGTTTTATTTATGTAGCGCTTTATACAATGTTGCGCTGTTTGTAAAGCAGCTTTACATATAATTAAAAATAAAAACGCAGAAAATAGAAAAATTATCAGACATGTATATCATAGAATACAGAATACCTGGTTTTATTGCACATTTATATTGTTCATTATAAGATGTACTGAACTGATGAGAATTACAACACATTTGGAGCATTTGAATAAATGGACATGTATCAGAAATACCTCATACCTCTCTCAGTGGTTTTTGAGTGGGTAATGTATTCAGACTTTTACTTCTGACACTGTGCGACATTTTTTTTCAATTAACATGATAGATGACAGGTATCATATTAAGCAAGCTATGCCGTTCCGGCCTACGTGGAGTACAGGACTAAAAGGGATTGCAGTGATACCGTAAAATATTTGAACATTGCATAATAACACTGCATTTTATCTTGAATAGAAAAGGAGAGCTGATAATACTGCTTTATAATTTTATATTGATTTAAAAACTGTTGGGTCTGATTTTGTGACAAATGTCAGACACTTAAAAATGTTACACATAGGAGATGACGAGAAAAGCATAATGTTATTAATTAGCATATGATACTCTGAGCAGTGTCTGAAACTTGTATTATGAGCACTTATTGTGTCTAGTTGCCTCTTCAGGTTGACTCGCTTGTTGTATTCCGCACTTGTAAGTCGCTTTGGATAAAAGCGTCTGCTAAATGAATAAATGTAAATGTAATTGCAGCTATAACATCACACTGCTGTGACTAGGCAGGGAACTAAAATGTAGACTCTGAGCTGGAGGTGTGTAGTATATGCTAGTATGCTCATACCTGTTTGTTCTTAAGAACTCTGGCTGCTGCATGTTGATCCAGCTGGAGGGCAGCCACCCAGTAAGGCATTACAAATAATCTAGTGCTGATGTTGGTGTTTGACAGAGAGAGCATGTCGTCGATTTGATGAAGATGAAAAATGCAGTTTTACAAAATATTGGAAATGTGGTTTTCAAGCACAAATTTCTATCAAATAGGACAGTCAGAGTCTGAGCTGATGAAGCAGGCTTTATAAAGCATTCATCAGGAGTAAGACAGTATTCTAGGTTGTGCATACACACACAAGCCCAAACCAGAGTGTTGCACTGTATATATTTCAAGTTTCAATGTCAGTAGTGTTTTAGAAGTGCTGATGTGAACTGATGGTTTCAGAGCACTGATGCTAAAGGAGCCTATTCCACCATCAGGCTGAGAAACCTGCTGTCCAGACACCCCCCACCAAAACCTGCCATGCAAAACGGTAACTGACAAAAACACCAGAATTCAATAAATCATGACATTAGTTCATAAAATGGATAGTTGTGCTGCAGGATGCTAAAATGACCTTTGTATTTTATAGCTTAATAAAAAATTATAAACAGCTCTTAAGCATTTAACATCATTTAGTCCAACCGTAAGTGGTGTTGTAGCTATATAGACGTACTTTGTTTATATGTGCTCATAGCTGTCTCTTCAGTTTCATCCAATCAAACTTCCAATCAGAGTATTTCATGTGTGTGTGTGATGTTTGTAGTGCTCCAGAGCGGAGTGAAGGTGCTGCCCTCTGCAGTTGTGGAGGAAGAGGTGCATATGAGCCAACAGCCATCCAGCAGGAACGAGGTGGTGCGTGGAGGACGAAATCTCAAACGCAAACGCCAAAAGAAAGAGATTATCAAACCGGCTTACAAGAAGAGGAAAGGTACAAACAGTGCTTTAACGATTGTTGCAGGTTCTCTGTGTGAACACATTTCTCATGAATATATATGAATATATTAACTTTTACCTAAACGATGTAAACACAATATTGTCTAAGCCGTCTTATGTCGTTTTTATATAGAAATTAACAGAAATGTACAAAATCCTAACCTTAGCTAATATCAGTAGTCTCTAATACCAGTAAGCAGGCTGACAGTGGTAAAGAACCATAACTTCAGTAATGTGTAGATGACACATTGACAAAAAAACCTACATGACAAAATGACACATGACAAAAAACCTTGGGAGAAACCAAGCTCAGTTGGGAGGGCCAGTTCTCCTCTGACATCTTTCAGCAGAATTTTGTGTGTAAAATATAAAATGTGTGTGTCAGTGGCTCGTGTGAGGAAACAGTGTCAAGCTCAGGATGAGACAGATCGCAGAGCTTTACTGCAAATGACCAAACAGAGAGTGACCTGGACACATCTGGAGGACAGTCTGCTGATGCTGTGCCGAGTCGCCAGCCACTTCCTTAATCGCAAGGTACACACACATACAACCATGTGCACACAAACATGCATACCCAGAAAATGCAAACACATTATTCTGTTATTACATTTTGTAATTATCAGTATTTTTCAGTATTGTTCTAACACTTTCGAAGTACAAAGGATATGTCATTATATTAGAAAGTCATGTACTGTTTGGGGTTTGCTTTATTTAAATGACCGATGAGTTTCTGGTTTGTGGTGTGTTTATATATGTGTTTAGTTGAAGAAGCCTTTTGTACCATGGACAGTGGTCCGGGATGTTCTCCATGCAGAGTTTGAATTATCACAAGACAAAACATCTCTTTCTGTCAGTCGACGCTCACGCTACATCATGAAGAACCCACAGACTGACTTGAACTACAGGTACACACACAACATACACGCACACATACTCGCAGTACAGTGATACAGCAGCTGAATTTGGTTGGTTGTCACTGCTATATTGGAATGATCAATGTGCTTGTGTTCACACACAATACTGTAATTGAACTTACACCTAGAGTGAGCAGCTGTGCGTTTGTGTCTGCATGTGTGTGTCTGTGCGTGCATATCTGGCTGTGTGTCTATGTGTTTGTGTGTGTGTGTTTATAGGATTTGTTTGGCTGAAATGTATCAAGATAAAGAGCTGCTGGCAAAGTTCATAAACAGAACCGAAGACTATAATGATCTCAGAGTAAGAAACAAAACCGTGTGTGTCAGGATTGTGTTCATGTGTGTTTGTGTGTGTCAGGATTGTGTTCATGTGTGTTTGTGTGTGTCAGGATTGTGTTCATGTGTGTTTGTGTGTGTCAGGATTGTGTTCATGTGTGTTTGTGTGTGTCAGGATTGTGTTCGTGTGTTTGTGTGTGTCAGGATTGTGTTCGTGTGTTTGTGTGTGTCAGGATTGTGTTCGTATGTGTGTGTGTGTCAGTCAGGATTGTGTTCATGTGTGTGTGTGTGTCAGTCAGGATTGTGTTCATGTGTGTGTGTGTGTGTGTCAGGATTGTGTTCATGTGTGTTTGTGTGTGTCAGGATTGTGTTCATGTGTGTTTGTGTGTGTCAGGATTGTGTTCATGTGTGTTTGTGTGTGTCAGGATTGTGTTCATGTGTGTTTGTGTGTGTCAGGATTGTGTTCATGTGTGTTTGTGTGTGTCAGGATTGTGTTCATGTGTGTTGTGTGTGTCAGGATTGTGTTTGTGTGTGTCAGGATTGTGTTTGTGTGTGTCAGGATTGTGTTTGTGTGCGTCAGGATTGTGTTTGTGTGTGTCAGGATTATGTTCGTGTGTGCGTGTGTGTGTGTCAGGATTGTGTTCATGTGTGCGTTTGTGTGCGTCAGGATTGTGTTTGTGTGCGTCAGGATTGTGTTTGTGTGTGTCAGGATTATGTTCATGTGTGTGTGTGTGTGTGTGTCAGGATTATGTGTGTGTGTGTGTGTCAGGATTATGTGTGTGTGTGTGTCAGGATTATGTGTGTGTGTGTGTGTGTCAGGATTATGTGTGTGTGTGTGTGTTCAGGATTATGTGTGTGTGTGTGTGTCAGGATTGTGTTTACCCTTGCAGTTGTGTGTCAGGATTGTGTTTGTGTGTGTCAGGATTGTGTTTGTGTGTGTCAGGATTGTGTTTGTGTGTGTCAGGATTGTGTTTGTGTGTGTCAGGATTGTGTTTGTGTGTGTCAGGATTGTGTTTGTGTGTGTCAGATTGTGTTTGTGTGTGTCAGGATTGTGTTTGTGTGTGTCAGGATTGTGTTTGTGTGTGTCAGGATTGTGTTTGTGTGTGTCAGGATTGTGTTTGTGTGTGTCAGGATTGTGTTCGTGTGTGTGTGTGTGCGTGTGTGTGTGTCAGGATTATGTTCGTGTGTGCGTGTGTGTGTGTCAGGATTGTGTTCATGTGTGTGTTTGTGTGCGTCAGGATTGTGTTTGTGTGTGTCAGGATTATGTTCATGTGTGTGTGTGTGTGTGTGTGTGTGTGTGTGTGTCAGGATTATGTGTGTGTGTGTGTGTCAGGATTGTGTTTGTGTGTGTGTCAGGATTGTGCTCGTGTGTGTCAGGATTGTGTTTACCCTTGCAGTTGTGTGTCAGGATTGTGTTCATGTGTGTGTGTCAGGATTGTGTTCATGTGTGTTTGTGTGTGTCAGGATTATGTTCATATGTGTGTGTGTGTCAGGATTATGTTCATGTGTGTGTGTGTCAGGATTGTGTTCGTGTGTGTGTGTGTGTGTGTGTTTGTGTGTGTCAGGATTGTGTTCATGTGTGTTTGTGTGTGTCAGGATTGTGTTCATGTGTGTTTGTGTGTGTCAGGATTGTGTTCATGTGTGTTTGTGTGTGTCAGGATTGTGTTCATGTATGTGTGTGTGTGTGTGTGTCAGTCAGGATTGTGTGCGTGTGTGTCAGGATTGTGTGCGTGTGTGTCAGGATTGTGTGTGTGTGTCAGGATTGTGTGTGTGTCAGGATTGTGTGCGTGTGTGTGTGTGTCAGGATTATGTTCATGTGTGTGTGTGTGTGTGTGTGTGTGTGTTCAGGATTGTGTTCATGTGTGTGTTTGTGTGTGTCAGGATTGTGTTTGTGTGTGTCAGGATTATGTTCATGTGTGTGTGTGTGTGTGTGTGTGTGTGTGTGGATTATGTGTGTGTGTGTGTGTGTGTGTGTCAGGATTATGTGTGTGTGTGTGTGTCAGGATTATGTGTGTGTGTGTGTGTCAGGATTGTGCTCGTGTGTGTCAGAATTGTGTTTACCCTTGCAGTTGTGTGTCAGGATTGTGTTCATGTGTGTGTGTCAGGATTGTGTTCATGTGTGTGTGTCAGGATTGTGTTCATGTGTGTGTGTCAGGATTGTGTTCATGTGTGTTTGTGTGTGTCAGGATTGTGTTCATGTGTGTTTGTGTGTGTCAGGATTATGTTCATGTGTGTTTGTGTGTGTCAGGATTATGTTCATATGTGTGTGTGTGTGTCAGGATTATGTTCATGTGTGTGTGTGTCAGGACTGTGTTCGTGTGTGTGTGTGTGTGTGTGTGTGTCAGGATTATGTTCATATGTGTGTGTGTGTCAGGATTGTGTTTGTGTGTGTGTGTGTGTGTCAGGATTGTGCTCGTGTGTGTCAGGATTGTGTTTACCCTTGCAGTTGTGTGTCAGGATTGTGTTCATGTGTGTGTGTGTCAGGATTGTGTTCATGTGTGTTTGTGTGTGTCAGGATTGTGTTCATGTGTGTTTGTGTGTGTCAGGATTATGTTCATATGTGTGTGTGTGTCAGGATTATGTTCATATGTGTGTGTGTGTGTGTGTGTCAGGATTGTGTTCGTGTGTGTGTGTGTCAGGATTGTGTTTGTGTGTGTGTGTGTCAGGATTGTGCTTGTGTGTGTCAGGATTGTGCTTGTGTGTGTCAGGATTGTGCTTGTGTGTGTCAGGATTGTGTTCATGTGTGTGTGTGTAAGGATTGTGTTCATGTGTGTTTGTGTGTGTCAGGATTGTTCATGTGTGTTTGTGTGTGTCAGGATTGTGTTCATGTGTGTTTGTGTGTGTCAGGATTGTGTTTACCCTTGCAGGTGTGTGTCAGGATTGTGCTCGTGTGTTTGTGTGTGTCAGGATTGTGCTCGTGTGTTTGTGTGTGTCAGGATTGTGTTAGTGTGTGTGTGTGTGTCAGGATTGTGTTTACCCTTGCAGTTGTGTGTCAGGATTGTGTTCATGTGTGTGTGTAAGGATTGTGTTCATGTGTGTTTGTGTGTGTCAGGATTGTTCATGTGTGTTTGTCTGTGTCAGGATTGTGTTCATGTGTGTTTGTGTGTGTCAGGATTGTGTTTACCCTTGCAGGTGTGTGTCAGGATTGTGCTCGTGTGTTTGTGTGTGTCAGGATTGTGTTCGTGTGTGTGTGTGTGTGTGTCAGGATTGTGTTCGTGTGTGTGTGTGTGTCAGGATTGTGTTCATATGTTTGTGTGTGTCAGGATTGTGTTCATATGTTTGTGTGTGTCAGGATTGTGTTCATATGTTTGTGTGTGTCAGGATTGTGTTCATATGTTTGTGTGTGTCAGGATTGTGTTCATATGTTTGTGTGTGTCAGGATTGTGCTCGTGTGTTTGTGTGTCAGGATTGTGTTTACCCTTGCAGTTGTGTGTCAGGATTGTGCTCGTGTGTTTGTGTGTGTCAGGATTATGTTCATATGTGTGTGTGTGTCAGGATTGTGTTTGTGCGTGTGTCAGGATTGTGTTTGTGCGTGTGTCAGGATTGTGTTTGTGCGTGTGTCAGGATTGTGTTTGTGTGTGTGTGTGTGTCAGGATTGTGTTTGTGTGTGTGTGTGTGTGTCAGGATTGTGTTTGTGTGTGTGTGTGTCAGGTGTGTGTGTGTGTGTGTGTGTGTCAGGATTGTGTTCATATATGTGTGTGTGTTTGTGTCAGGATTGTGCTTGTGTGTTTGTGTGTGTCAGGATTGTGTTCGTGTGTTTGTGTGTGTCAGGATTGTGCTTGTGTGTGTGTGTCAGGATTGTGTTCATATGTTTATGTGTGTCAGGATTGTGCTCGTGTGTGTGTGTGTGTGTCAGGATTGTGTTCATATGTTTGTGTGTGTCAGGATTGTGCTCGTGTGTGTGTGTCAGGATTGTGCTCGTGTGTGTGTGTGTGTGTCAGGATTGTGCTTGTGTGTTTGTGTGTGTCAGGATTGTGCTTGTGTGTGTCAGGATTGTGCTCGTGTGTTTGTGTGTGTCAGGATTGTGCTCGTGTGTTTGTGTGTGTCAGGATTGTGTTCCTATGTGTGTGTGTGTGTGTCAGGATTGTGTTTAGGTGTGTGTTTGTGTGTGTCAGGATTGTGTTCATGTGTGTGCGTGGCAGGATTGTGTTCATGTGTGTGTTTGTGAGTTTATGTCAGGATTGTGTTTGTGTGTGTATTGCAGGTGAGTGTGTGTGAGGATTGTGTTCAAGTGTGTGTGAGAGGGTGAGGATTGTGTTGGTGTATTAGAGGTGTGTGTCAGGATTGTGTTTGTGTCAATTGCAGGTGTGTGTGCCATGACTGTGTTCGTGTCTGTGGGTATGTGTGTGTGTGTGTGTATGGTAGGTATGTGTGTGCCATGATTGTGTTCATGTGTGTGTGTTTATTGCAGGTGTGTGCTACAGAGTATAAGGAGTTTGTAAGTGCTCTGAGGTCAAAGTTCAGTTCCAGCTACGGTTCTAGTGATGTCATCATACCAGACACCAAAGAGGAACTTTTCAAAAGGTAAACGCGCACACACACACACACACTCACTTTCAGCAGATGTGTGTGTTTTAGTCTAAGGTTGTGTCTTATGTCATTGTTCTCAGGTTTAAGGTGTACACAATTAAAGATGACTTACTTGAGCGTACCAGAGACATTCTCCACAGGTGTGTGTTTGTGTGTCTGTGTGTTGGAGTATTTGTTGTATTGACCTGCTCAGCTTTTATCATGTGTTGTGTATGGTGTAATGAGAGTGCGCATTTTACTTTACCACCATTAACTTCTTTATACCCTCATGTCAATAGATCTATTGTGTGACAAACGTATAGAATATTCAGTTTTAAAATTAATGTTGCTGTGTGTGCGTGTGTGTTTTAGGCAGGAGGATATCCATGTTCTGGTGTTGTTTAATTTAATTCAGAGTACTCTAGTGCTGACAAACACGCAGATGAAGAACTACAGTCCCTTCCAGGTACAAACACACTTGCATACAAACACAGATTCCTTCATGTTATATTGTACATGGTTAGAGGGTGTGTGTATATATTGTACTGTGCATTTTATATAATATATATATAAAATGCACGAAGGAATCTGTGTTTGTATGCAAGTATACATATATTTATTTATTTTTTGGCATTTGATTAAATAGTAGCTAGTACATTTTCAACATGTAACGAGCTGTTTTTCCTAAATATTATACAACAGGGCCTGAAATGTAGTGCAGGATTGTAGGAATTGCGCACATCTTTATCTTTCATATGAGCTTTGCGCTAAGAATATTATATATATATATGTAATATTGCATACAAATTTCCTGTATATTGTGGTTATATTCTAATAAGGACACTGAGAATTAATTATATATGGTCACTGTAGTAGTGCTTAAACATGTATAGATTTGTATGTGTATATATATATACTATATATATTTATGTTGTATAAATGTATTTAACATATACATTGTTATATGCTGTATGTCATATGGTAAATCATATTATTTTTCATATAATTTATCTATTTAGTTTGTGCATTTGTGTTTGTCAGACGTTTTGCCTGTACACACAGTACAGAGAGCAGGTTTTGTCTCAGGCCTTTCAAACCTGTCGGAGGCGGGCCTTAGTGAACCGCCGCCGCCCCATGACCATCTACGGTCTGAAGAAGTGCCACGCCCTCCCCTTTCTGCCCATGTCCTATCAGCTCTCACAGCATTACTACAAGTACTGCACACACATATACATGGCTTTAGAAAGTCTCTCATAGATACAATGGACTCTGTATATAGTTTTATAACAATTATACATTTATAAATTTATAACAACTGTTTTATAGCAATTTTTGTAAAGTTTTTAATTTGTTACATTACATTGTTACATTACAAGAACATAGTGTTTTAATAATTAATACAGAAAATACAACAACTTAAAAGTTTGCTTCTCCTTTAAAAGCTTGAAACTATTATTTATGTTACCAATCTGCTGGTTCTGCAGGTTCTTCACTTGGCGTTTCCCCAGCACCATCTATAATGAAGCGTATGATCTGCTGACGACTTTATATGCAGGTGGCAGAAATGACAGACCCGACAACTTCTCCTTCCAGAAAGACTCTGAGAGCGACAGAGATGCCAACAGAGACAAAGAGAGAGAGCAGGGAAATGAAGAGGTGCATGAAGAGCAGAGAGGTGAGGAGGTGCAGAGGGAGGTACAGGAACAGACAGGCGAAAAGCAGCAGATACAGAGAGGTGAGGAGGAGCAGAGAGATGAGGAGCAGCTGGAGCAGAGACACAAGGAGGTACAGAAGCAGAGGGAGGTGCAAGAGCAGAGACACAAGAGGCAGCAAAAGCAGAGAGATGATGAGGTACAGGAGGAGCAGGGGGAGGAGCAGAGACAGGGAGGTGCGTTCTCTGCAGACACAAAGGACATGCTGCAGTTCCTCATGGATGCTCCTGGTGGGGCGAGTGTGTGCTGTCTGACTCTCATGAGTCTGGGGCTGCTGTTTTTGGATGTCAGTATACCACAGCAGATAGTGATTGTAGACAGCAGTATGGTGGACAATGAAGTGGTCAAGAGGTAAAACAAACACATAGCATAAATAGCTTCTGATCTGGCCATTGATTGAGAGAGACAGAAAAATGTGTATCCTGTGTATTTCAGTCTCACCAAAGCACTGGAGGAGGAGGATGAGGATGATGATGAGGAGAGGAGGAGAAAGCTGGAGGTGAAACCTCACCAAGCATCTCACACTAATTACCTGCTGATGAGGGGATATTATGCACCTGGAATCCTCCGATCACAAACACACAACTCCAACAGCACTGACAACATTATGGTCAACACCTGCATGGTCCACATAAAGTTGCGACAAACTCCCAGACACAGACTCTTCACATCTGAGGGTTAGTGTCTATTATGGTTGCAACAATATTCAAAACCGTGATATATCACCTGCAGTACGTACCTCAGTACTCTCATGGCGTACCGAATGCCCAATAATAATCCAAGAAATTCACATGAATATTTATGTACTTGTGACTTAAACCACACAGATCAACAAATCAATATTTCTCTTTTAGTCTGTGTCTTAATAATCAGAGCGAGTGAATCAGTTTCACTCTGCATGTGTGCAGGGATCTGTGTGTAAAGAAGTGTGTTCTTGCTTATTTCTGAAAGTATATCAAAGTGTAAAGCTGCTGATAGTTTTAAAGTTTTCTGCACTTTAAGCAGTTGAGACAAAATGATCAGTCGCATTTAAAATCAATGACACGCACAGTGCTAGAGCGATGACTGCTCACTCATAATACAGCAACAGTTCTACGGAAAGACCTAAATCAGACTCCATGATCACCACCTTATAGCGCATCTGTCACATTTGTGCATATATTCATACTTTATACATATTGTTTATACATACTGTATATATAACCCTAACCTTAGAAGATAAGTGACTGTTTGAGAAGCATGGTTCTCTCTTTCAGGACTTAATCTGTTCAGTTTTCACAGTAACTTTAAAAAGCCCATATTTAACAACTATGGTGAGCATCGACATGGCCATTGACAAACACTAACTAACTGCAAATTAGTTATTAATGACATATTTGTTGCAACTGTAAATATAAATCAACACATTATTGCAGCACACTGTGCTGGGAAACAAGTGTGTATAGTGTAATAATGTATAGTATGGCATAGGCCTATGGCTTGTTTACTGGAAGGATGGAACAGCACTGTTCTTTGTTAAACTGCTTTAAAATGATATGTACTGCAAAACCACTGTACAGAAACATTGAGTAAATGAGCTTGACACATTTGAGCTTCAGACAGAAATTCCCCCATACACTAAAGTTACTGTCATCAGTTATTATTATTAAAAGTATATTTACTATTAAAAGTGAATCTAGTGTTCTTTAGTATTGTTGGTGCCATGTTATGAACCTGCCCCCACAGCAAACAGAACTGAACCGTGGATCTAAAACCATGATATGACATTGGTATATCATTACACCCCCAGTGTATACACTCACACTCTTCACACCAGATGGTTAATCCATTCACACATACAACACGCTCTTATAATCTTACTGTTATTGAAATTCATTATAGTTGTTCCATGTCTGTCTGTTATCTGTAGCCATGGCTCTCTTAGAATGCTCTCCATCCACTGCACCGGCTCTTCCAGCATCGTTTACTCGTGTGTACCGATCAGCAACAGTAGACCTGCAGACATTTGTGAACATGTGTACGCGTGAGCTGGGATACGGACCAGAGGACGTCCAGGCAGTCCAGGAGGTCAGAGATGCTGTGCAAAAGGGGGCAGAGTTTGGCGTTGACAGACAGGACCTCTGTCAGAGCTTTATACATCTGGAACATGCTGAGAAAGGACGGAAGAGAACAATACACCAATATATACAGGTGAGAGAGACTACACTACAACAATATATACAGGTAGAAAGAGAGAGAGACTACGCTACAACAATATATACAGGTTAGAGAGAGAGAGAGAGAGACACTATAACAATATATACAGGTGAGAGAGACTACAACAGTATATACTGTTGAGAGAGGGAGAGAGACTACACTACAACATTGTACACTACCAGTCAAAAGTTTGGAAACACTTACTTTTTCTTTGTTCATTTTTTTTTTTACTTTATGAATAATAGTAAACTTATCAAAACTATAAAATAACACAAATGTAACTTTAGCAATTATGTTGTGAGTAAAGAAAATTAAAAATAAGGTAAAATAGGATAGCATATTAGCATACAGCATATTCAATATAGTCGCCCTTCGTCTACATTTACATTTAGTCATTTAGCAGACGCTTTTATCCAAAGCGCCTTACAAAAGGACGAGAGCATTGAACATTGAGCAAGCCGACAAGCCAAGTCTACATAGCTAAATTTACAAGCGGACATTGTATTCTGCTACTAGAGATAGAATGAACTAAGAGACTAAGACAAGGAGATTTTTTTTGAGGATAGGGTAGGGCATTAGGGATTTGTCAGGTGTCTGTGAAAACGTGTGTTTTGAGTTGTTTTTTAAAGGTTGTGATGGTCTCAGTGGATCAGGTGGAGGCTGGGAGTTCATTCCACCCCAAAGGAACAGAACAGATGAAAGTTTTACAGATTGATTTGGTGCTTCGTTGTGGGGGAACAATCAGGCGTCGCTCATTGACTGACCGTAGCTGGTGGGAGGGCACATATGTCTGGAGGAGTGAGTTGAGGTAGGAGGGAGAGGTTCCGGTTACTGTCTTAAAGGCAAGTGTAAGAGATTTCAACCCAATGCAGGCGGCTACAGGTAGCCAGTGGAGTGAGGTCAGGAGGGATGTGACATGGGCGGTTTTTGGTTGATTGAAGACCAGATGTGCTGCAGCATTCTGGATCATTTGCAGGGGTTTGGTGGCATTGGCTGGAAGGCCAGCCAGAAGGGCATTGCAGTAGTCCAGCCTTGATATTACAAGTGCTTGGACTAGGAGCTGCGTTGCGTGCTTGGACAGTAAGGGTCTGATTTTCCTGATGTCTAGAATTATCAAACATTTTCTAGACATTTTCCATCACCCAGTTTCTTGAGGAATCATCCTGAGAAGATTTTTTTTGTTTTGAAGGAGTTTTGAAGGAGTTCCCCTTTGAAGGCACTCTTATTGGCTGCTTTTTTCTTCATTATTTGGTCCAAATCATCAATTTCAAAAACATTTTTTTCTAATAATATTTTCTAATAACATATTCTAAACATATTCTAATAACAAAAATTGAATTGAAATTAATATGTTGGTACAATTATATTATTTTTATTTTTACATTTTTAACGTTAAATCAAATGTCTTCAGATTAAAAGATTTTTAATCTGACATTTCAGTCAAGTGTTTCCAAATTTGTGACTGGTAGTGTATACAGGTGAGAGAGAGACACTACAACAATATATATAGGTGAGAGAGACAGCAGCAATATATACAGGTGAGAGAGGTAGAGAGACGCTACAATAATATATACAGGAGAGAGACACGCAACAGCATTTTATAAAGGTGAGCGAGACACTACAACAATATATACTGGCGAGAGACAAGAGCAATATATAAAGGTGAGAGAGGTAGAGAGACACTACAACAATATATACAGGTGAGAGACACACAACAGCATTATATACAGGTGAGTATTATGTGTGTGTAAAGCAGAAATCTGGTTTTTGGCTCTTCTGTGATCTGTGTGTTTTTGTAGGATCTGGTTGATGGAGAGCAGTTGGTGGAGGCAGGTGCTCTATCTCATAGGCTGGTATGTATAAACACCGCCTCTCATTGGCTGTTGGAGAATGTTTATGATGGTGTGCAGATGCAACAGGTGGTCCTGAAGAAAGGCCCCTCCCATGACTCCACCCATGATCCTGGCCATGCTACACCCCCATCTAAGAAGAGGCAGGCTATGGAATCTGATTTCCAGGATCCTGTTGCCGTGGATCCAGACACCACAGACACAGCTGTCAATCAGGCTGTTGCCATGGAGAGGGAAGCTGGACAGAAAGTCATAGAGGAAGTGGTTCCTAGAGATGTCAGTGGTTCGGAACAGCGTACAGCCAATGGGAAGGAGGCGAAGCTTGACTGCTTTCAAATGAAAGGTGTTTGTTTGTCCACCAAACTGTTTAAATGTAGCTGAAAATGCCAGCTTTGGGTTTTTGGCAGTGTTTTTCAGCTGTGTTATTAGTTTCTGGTTTTGCAAAAGGGTTTTTTATTAAAAAAATAGTATTATTATGCTAACCGGCGATATCACCTGGTAAAGAAATTGATACCCGGAGACAAATGTTCAGTCATTGTACAAGTAAAATGTGGTGATTGGATGGCTGTGACATTGACGAGCACAACATTTAACTATTGTACAAGTAAAATATGACTAAAAAATGCTGAGCACCCAGCGTGAAATAAATGCTCATCAGCTGCTGACGCGGCATTCCCATTGAGAAAATATGCTGGCCTTAGGAAAAAAGCTTTGGTGGACACGAACCTAAACCCAGCAAACAGTTGTACATTAACATCGACGACCATTTAAACATTTAACATTACTTAACAATACAATAAGAAACCTTACTTGCCTTTAAATTTACAAATCTTAACTAGGGAATGCGTTTTCTGAAACTGCTTCTGTCACGTCTGGGGACTGATTAAAGCAAAGGCCTTCAGATATACCAAACAATTAAGCAATCGATGCATTTGCTTTTTATTTTACCAGTTTCAGAATTATCCGTGTGAGCTGTACGATCAAATATTCAATTTAATTTAATTGCTGTAGCGGTTTTTACAGTGTTACATTGCTTCAAAGCAACTTTACATGTAATAAAAATAAAAACATAGGGTTAGGTATATGGTATTATTGCAAATAAAATGTGTGAGATATTAATTAAACTATTAATAAAATGAATTAGTCAAACTTTGGACTGGACCAAAAGATAACATTATTTGGGATAGGTATAAGGAATTTGGGATAAGGGATAGAACCATAAAATACACACAACTCAGAGTAAAATACATACATACATACACAAAATATATACAATAAAAATGCTTTGTCGATCCATCCTAATACATAAAACAATCCTACCTAACTGCCACAGATTCTTATTAGACAATATATTATACAATATAATAATATTATAATATATATTATATAATATAATAGTATTATACAATAGTATAATGATATGACAGTCAAAACACTCCATCAGATTGTCCTTCCAGCGGGGCAACATGACGCAAGACCGGGCGCGCGTGATCAGTGAAATACGCTGGGGTGAAATACGCTGGGGTGTTTTGTGACGCTACAGTTTTTACAGCGTTTATAATGTCTTTTTGTACAACATCCCATATTAATGTGTACGCATGTGTGATATAAAAAGCGCTCTCACCGGGGCAGAAATGCACACGGGTGTGTGTGAGACGTTTAATATAAATGTTAATTTAAACATTTTTACATGTATACGATGTGCTCTGATGGACAGCTGTACGTTACACTAATTGTTCCTGCATCACTCTTTCTAGACTTACATTGTTTATATTGCAGGTGATCCACTCACAAATGCCATTTTACTTTTGGTACACAGTGTAATTGTAATGTGTGAAATAGCATCTTGCTGCATCTATCTACTATTTACACTTACTAACATACTAACTAACATACTAACAACACTTACTCAATAGCAACAACCTACTATTAACACTTAATGTAAATAGCCTCTACCATAAATAAAACTGAAACCGAAATATATAAAAACTAAATGAAAATGTATTCACAAAATAAAAACCAAACTATCAACATCGAAATTTATTTGCAGATGAAATGTATTGCAAATGTGAAAATATAAAAAAAATTAAAAATGCAAAATTAATTTTGTTTTGGAAACTGAAGGCTTTTTGTTTATTTTGTTTTTGGTCATTTGTTTTTTTTTATTGAACTCTCATCTGTTGTTTCAGGTGGAGATGATGTTAACCAGGAGAAAGAGTAAGTCAAACCTTTTTTATGTCACTTGGCTCTCTGCAATATGGCTTGGCTTGATTCTGATTGGTCAGTTGCTACATTCTGTGGTCAGATATTTTAGTTTAATCACTGTAACAGCAGTAATTTTAAAAGCAAGGATAAATGGCAAAAATAAAAAAGCAGCTAAACAACATGTAATCAGTCTTGGTTGAAGCTATAAATAATATAATGTAACATTAAATTTGTTAACTGAAACTAAAGCAAAACTGGTTAAGAAGTACTCTTTGTCAGCAGTGGCTGTGGGTCAGTGAGGTTCATCAGTCGGCCGTGGCGAGTGGTCGATGGCTCTTTGAATCGTCCAGTATGTAAAGGGATGCTGGAGTCCCTCCTGCTGCACATCATGAGCAGTCCAGGGATCCGTGAGCCGGTTCTGCTGCAGCACTACAGTCAAGTTCTGCAGCCCGTGGTGGTGCTGGACCTTCTGCAGGTGCCACCTTAATCTTCTAGAACATTCCATGTGTCATTGCATTGCATTAAATTAGTCTTGTGATGAGAACAACAGACATTTTATAAGCATTTAAAATTGAGTAGCACAGCAGTGTTGTAAAACATATCATGTGATTCGTTTCCATGAATCATACCAAACTTTCATGTAAAGGCCTCCTGTGGTGAAAATCAAGTTTTTAATATTGTTTATATGTCTTTGTGGTGTTTTTAATGTGCTTTAAGAAGAACCATGTGTAAATACGGTAAACACCATTGCTAAGTATATTTTTCTGTACCAGAGACAGTCCCAAAAACACGGTTTAAAATTGCCCCATTTTTGACATCACAGACATGTTGTAACCAGTAATGTCAACGAGTGGACCAAGTTAATTAGGTAGTCTGAGCTGGTGTGATTGATTGAAGGCAGGGGCTAATTTGCATATTCATGGGTCCATGTATACCAATTGAAGGGTGTAGAGTTACATTCAAGCTGTTACAGTAATTTATAAAGAATGAAGAAAATTTTTTTAAGAGGAAAATGTTTAAATGTCAATTTGATGATGAGTGATGAGTTTTAAGGGATGAAATTATGTACTACAGGGAAACTAGAGACAAAATGATGAAATATCTGTACACTGAAATGTGTGTGTGTTCTCAGGTTCTGATTGAACTGGGTTGTATAAGGAAACGTTACACTGTGCACCAGTGCAAATCGTCCCTGTTCTCTACACCCAGAATGCCTCAGGTGAAATGTCAGACAGAGGTCAGCATAAAGGATGTAGCGATGGCGTTCTACGAGCCCACTGTGGACTGTACTCTGAGACTGGCGCGAGTTTTCCCCCATGAGCTCAACTGGAACAAATGGGTTCAGTTGTGTCTGCACGTTTGACTGACGGAAGAGTTTAATCTGGCTGTTTCTGTTTTTTTGTTTATTAATTTTAATGTTTTCTACTTCTGTTCAAATAAAGAGATTGTTTCACACGTTGGCTTTTGAACTGTCAACTCCCCAATAAAAATCAAATATTTTTTTCCCCATGAAATTACAGAAGTTACTGCAGTCATGTGAGATAGCCTGTGATGACCTCTTGCTTGAATGATCCTGTCCAGTGCGGATTTTTGTTTTAATTACAAAGTGTCATTGTGTTGTACTTTTGCATTATTCATCATTATTGTGATTAGTGTGAAAGGGGCTTTAATGTGATGGCTGCAGTGTGAAATAACGACGTTGTATCTCTGTTGTATTATGTTAATTATATAGATACATGAACTCCTGCGAGAAAATTACTCCTGCGATTTATCAGTTCATATTTGCTATACAAAGTATGTCACCTGATTGAGACATATCTAAAATACTTTTGACACACAAATACGTCTCAATGGGTTGAATTTTATTGATAAACTGTATTTTTGCTTCCACAGATTTTTCGTTTTCTGAAAAAGGTTTTTTTTTTCATTTTCTTATACTCGTATAAATTATAAAAGTATTTAAAGACTAGGTTTATGATTTGTTGTTGTTACACACGGTTTGTAACCTAATCAAAATGAAGTCCAGAGCATTCTGGGATCTGATCAGTCACATCACTTTAAGAGATATTTGCCGTTGCCTAATATCAGACCAGCATGGACTATAGAGTATAGAACAATTTCACCATAACAGAATGGATTACTGCATTGCTCTTTATACATTGAATTATTACTGTAACACTGAGATTTGGGATTTTACACCCTGTGGCCATTTGAAACAAGGCAGGATGCTGCTCTAGTTCATTGAAGTCTGCGTTTGTTATATGGCCATTCACAGGGCTGGACTGGACATGTTTTAAGAAGAATGTGTGAAGGTCACAGCTATGAAAACTATTAAAGGCAGAGAGAGATAGAAAGACTTATTGAAAAGCGTATTATACTATTAACTACTACATTTTAAGAGCAACTGACATTTATTATGCACTGCCACCAAAGACAGTCAGAAAACTGTCGCACCAGCTGGCAAAGGGGCACCAACTGCAAATGCCGGCATCATGGAAAGAAAATAAGCCAGTGCAGATTGGTTTGCTGCTTTTTTAAAGAGACATCCCACCTTGTCCATAAGGGCACCTGAACTGATGAGTCCATCAAGTCCATATTATACTATTATCCTATAAAATTAACCAATGAGAAGGTTATTGTATTTCCTAAATGATGCATGACTGCACAAACAAACAGTGAAATGCAGATGAATAACGTATCAGGAGTCTGATCTACACAGCTGTGTGAGGAAACATTTAACAAATAAACTTTATACAGTTATCTACTGTAGTAATCTATAATGGTGGTAGACATTTTAGAAATGCTAATAAAAGATGTGTACTTTCATTTTTACATCTTTGAAGAGAGAGAAAATGAGTTCACAGAGTTTATCTTTTGTTCCATCACATCATATGGATACTGTGATGATTATGATCACTGTTCATAGGGCAATATGATCTCAGTAGTTCACTGTACTAGTTGACTTTAGTTCACTAGTTGACTTGTTAAACAATGTTAGCACTGTCATACAGGCTGTTCCAGAAATAGCTTGTAATGAAATTTGCCAATTTTTTTTGGCACCACATACATTTGTGTACTGTTGAAAAAATGGTTATGTAAAATATTTATTATAATCCTTTAATATAAATGTTCACACAGCCTGGCTTATTAATTGAACTGAAATAAATAAATAAATTAGTAAATAGATGAAAATGATGAAAATCCAAATAAACCTTAAGAAAATAAAACTTGTTGTATATGTTCCGCCGCTGTATTAATACTGTTTTCACTTCATTCAATGAAAACGTGTTACTGTGTAACTGAACTGGGAACTGCCTCACATGCGACGGGCTGTGCAGGGATTCTTCCGGCCGCTGGGGGGCAGCAGCGCGGGGCTGTGATGACGCAGCTCGAGGCGGAAGCGTCCTCCCGTTTAAACGCTTCGGTGCGTGTTTTCTGCTTCATTTACCATTTAAATGTTTCAGCGTGTTTAATGTGTGTAATGCACCTGGTCGCAAACCAAGCTTTTTCTCTCCGTTTCAGGACTAACGAGCACATGTGAGAATGGCGTGTTTATTTTCTGTCGTATGTTCTGTCTGAGTCCAGCGACTGAATGTAAATGTGTTAAATGAAGGCGTAAAGGACAAGGGTGTATTGTTTACGAATGTCACACGTGTTTATTAACTTCTTAAGTTATTAATGGATTACAAACATCATCTTCGCGTAACTTACACATGTTTAAAGCATTATGTTGCGTTTCTCATTTTGCATGTACAGCTGCCCTGTGTGATGAGGAAGATGATGGCTGTAGGTTTAAATCCTCTGTGTTCATCGTGATAGACTTTATTAATAAAGTGTACTATTACCACTACAGAAAGGCAGGAGAGCCCAGAATATGAACGCAAAGCCCTAAATGTCACGTTAAATGTTTCAGAATGTCCGGAGTTCCTTTCTCATACAAGACGAGAACAAAGAAAAAATAGTGATGTGAGTTAATCATTTCTAAAGTCGACTGCAAGTGTGTGTGTGTAAAGAAGGACATGATCACATAGATGTAAATCACATTCCCTAACGCTCAAGTAGCCTAAGATTTTGTTTTTATTCTTTTTTTGTTGAATTTTCATTTACACTGCTTTAATGTGATGGTCTACTTAAGAGTTCTTTTGTATTTCAGATTGGACAAGGTGTTTTTATTGCTGTGTTCGACATTTAACCATTTAACAAAAATGTTTTATAACCTGCCTCTCTGTCATTTAAATGCAACAATATATGCTACATAATAAAAACGTATAAATAGAGCTTTATATGCAGTAAAATCAGAATAAATGAGGTTATTTGCAAAAGCTGAGGGGCGATAATTCCACATACCGTGCTATGAAGCCACCCATAATTACCACAAAGGAACTTTCTTGTCCATGACAGCCCTGAATGTGAGGGCTGATAAATGCTGCTTGCAGCTTTAATTTGAATTGCCTCTGGAGCTGCCATGAGTCTAAATATGCAGTATAATAGCCAGGTTTCATGTCTCTTATAGCAGTATGGTAGGTCTCTGTACACGTGTATTTGATTTTCATGTGAAAATTGTCATTTTGGCCCCCTTCACACTGGTGGATTACTCAGTAACTATTCCCCAGTAGCGTTTAATATTTGGCTTTCATCACTATTAATGTGATAAAACCCTAACCCACTATTAAAAAAATCAAAAGCCAGGGACCTCTGGTTGGGTTGATACAGAATGACCCTTATATGTGCCAACAGTATGTTTCATTTATGTTGCTTGTATCAAACAATGGAAGGTAGATCTTTAAGTAACGACATGTAGTAGAAGTTATTGTTGCCTCCTAAAATATGTTTTCTATTGTCCTTTATTAGTGCAGTTAAATTGTTAACAGACTGGCTAGGTACCACCTCAGATTGTAAATGTGGAAATATAATTGTAAATCATAGTGAAATCTGGCAAAGATTTCTGTATATTAAGATCTGTTATTTTTTTAATCATATGGGGTTTTGTATTGCACAGTACATGACTGTTAAAAAAGTTCTATTTAAGTTTAAAGTTAGATGCTCGAAATTAGTGTCACGACATGGTGCTTTGGGATCTGTTGAAAATACTTTTATATGGATGGCATAAAGCATAATAAATGTATGATTCCATAATAAGCCATTTGTTTCTTTTATAGTGAGATCATGGTGAGGACGTATAAAAGAAAGACCAACAGAGCAAGCACGACTCCAGACACCATGCTGAAGGCTGTCAGACAGGTGCTGGTGTTCAAAAAAACCATCCGTGCCGCAGCTGAGGAGTACAGCATCAATTATCGGACTCTTGCTCGCTATTGTACCAAAATTCCACGGGAAGAGGTTGAAGGAAATGCTGAACATCCGAGCTGCACAGTAGGCTTCATTGGAGCAAGACAAGTATTTAACCCAGAAATGGAGGCGGAATTGGTCTCCTACATTTTAAGAGCAACTGACATTTATTATGCACTGCCACCAAAGGCAGTCAGAAAACTGTCGTACCAGCTGGCAAAGGGGCACCAACTGCAAATGCCGGCATCATGGAAAGAAAATAAACAAGCCAGTGCAGATTGGTTTGCAGCTTTTTTAAAGAGACATCCCACCTTGTCCATAAGGGCACCTGAACTGAGTCCATCGAGGGCAGGTCACTTTAAAAGAAGCCATGTTGAGATGTTTTATAGCAAGCTAAAGGAGGTCATGGAACGACACAGTTTCAAGCCTGAAGATGTTTGGAACATGGATGAAATGGGTATCACCACTGCTCAAAGGCCCGATCGAGTGGTGTTTAGAAAAGGACTTGCACAGCTGGGGTCCATGTCGTCAGCTGACAGGGGGCCCCTTGTGAGTGTGGCTTGTGCCGTCTCAGCTGCTGGGAACATGATACCGCCCTATTTTGTTTTCCCAAGGGTGCAGTTCAGGGAGCACTTTCTGAATGGTTCACCTGCTGGGAGCTCAGGCGGAGCCAGTCTTAATGGCTGGATGAGGGAGGAGCAGTTCATCGAGTTCCAGCAGCATTTTGTCCAGCAAACCAAGTGCTCCCCAGAGCGACCCAGTCTCCTGCTCCTGGATAGTCACGTGTCTCACTTGTCCATTGAGGGGCTAAGTTTCGCAAAAGCAAACGGAATTGTGGTGCTCTCATTCCCCCCACACTGTTCCCAGCACCTACAGCCTTTGGAGCAGTCAGTTCATGGGCCTTTTAAGAAATGTGTCAATACAGCAATTGACAGCTGGATACTTGGAAGCCCAGGGAGGAGCATTACCATTCATCATATTCCAGGAATTGTTGCCTCTGTGCTACCCATGGCTGCCCCCCCAGCCAACATTATTGAAGGGTTTAAAGCATGTGGAATATTCCCCCTGAACCGAAACATTGTTTGTGAATCTGATTGTGCTGCAGGTTTTCTGACAGACTGCTCAGGCCCTGCATCCAGCCATTCAGCACATAATCACGTTGTGGAAGACTACATCAATAATGCTCCTGAATGTTCTTCTCATGGCCCTTCTTCAGACCATTCCACAGAAAGATGATTTTCCTTCTTACCAACGGCAGAAAACATCAGAGATGAACAGCAGTCATCTTGACTGGCTCTCCTGTAATTAAGGAGAACAGGATGGCTACAGGCCACAAAAAGACCAAATGTGGAGAAACATTTCCACCCTTATAAAATAGCGAATGGAGTTGCATTTGGCACATGCTTTATTTTACATGTTATGATCAATTTGTTAAATGCAGTTTCTGTTGGTCCAGACTACTGTGTTGAATCATCATTTCACTCTTTAAAGTATTGCTGGAAGTCATTAAATATGACTCGTTTTAAACGGATATGCTGTGGCTTTTTCACCTTAAGAAGTATTATAAGAAGTATAATATTTCAAACAAAATAGTCTTAAATTTGTGTCAGTAAAGACCAGGTAAGACTGTAACAATGTGCCCCACTGTGGGTCAATGTGTGATAAACGAAAAGCTTTCATCCGTTGTGTGGAAGTGTTCAGAACTTTTCAAAGGCATGTGTCTGTACAGAAACTGACTTTTTTATTTTTTGACATATTTGTCAATGTATGCTAACCCATACTTGAAATGTGACTTCTGCATTTAACTGATCCAGCGAGCTGTGAACACACACACACATACACACACCTGCAGCAGTAGGCAACTATCACTGCAGTGCAGGTGGAGCAACTGGGGCAAAGGTGCCTTGCTCAAGAGCACCTTAATCATTTCCTGCCACCTGTGGGAATCAAGCCTGCAACCTTTGGTTTACAAGTCCAACTCTCCACCAAGAGGTTTGTACAGGTTCAACATTCTTTACATGATGCTTTGTTTCCAAACCAGAGTCAGAAACATCTGATGAACTTCTCAAAGTGGTTCATTAGCAAAATTAAAAGCACATTGTCAAATTGTTAAATCTATAATTGTGATCAGTATGTGTGTTTGTGTGGTGTTTCTCAGGAACTGGAGAAGGTTTCCTGTCAATCTTCAGTGTGTGTGACTGATTGGACCTCCACAAAATGTCTGGATTCAGTGTGGAGCAGCAGAGATCAGAGGACACCACAGCCACTGCTGGAAGTCTCTGATCAGAAATCCAGACACACACAGGACTCACAGGAGCTCAGCCTCACTTTACTCTGTTATACTGATCCGAACCCCACAGACACTCATACATACATTCACCCTGAGGAGGCAATGTTATAAGGAGTGCAAAGTTTCAACAATTGTTAGAGTCCATGCTGGAGGACCAGCTATTAGAACATTGCAAAGGAAATGACAAGCGTGTGGACAAGGACTCTGAGCTGCATGGTTGGTATTCTGGTTATTGAATCTGGTTAGATTGTTGAGTTCTGTGTTTAATGGGTTACTAAAGTTTATCCATGGTAACAACAAATGAACCGTGGTTTTGCTACAGAAACCATAGTTAACCATTTACAGTAAAACTGTGGTTATATAAATGGTAAGCTATGCACCAGCAAACATGATGAACTGCTACACTTAAACTATAATAGAACCATGCTTAATTTTAAAGGGTCTTGCTGCGTGCAGAACATATCAGACTCAACCAAGAACTTGAACTGAAATATTAGATTAAGAATACAAAACATTTGAATTAGAGATTTAGAAGTAAAGATTTTTACATTTAATCACATTTAATAGCTGATAAATCTCTTGTGCACATTCTCATTGCAGTTTTTGTCAGATGAATTAGGGTTAGGAATAAATGAATCTGAATTCAGATCTGCTTATTAATTTGTATGTCATTTTTCACTAAAAATATTCCTACATGTGCATTGTTTGAAACAGCAGATTTCCTGTCGACTCACTACAACAGTTGTATTATGTTGCTGAAATTTTTTTTTTTCAAAAATATTGTATAAATGTGCAGAAACGCAGGTCACAGAGTGCAGTAGTGGAAAGTAATCATAATATTTTAAAAAAATCCACAACATACTGTACCATGTTTTGCAATTGTCCAGACGTGTTGTTGCATATGTGCCGCTTCATGGTGCTATAGGCTGTAAATAAAGCAGTGAAGTGAAGAAGAGTAATATATGAACAGTAGGCTTGTAGAAGGGAGCACATGTTCTAAACAAATGTATAACTTGAATGCACTGTAAGACACTTTTGGATAAAAGCGTCTGCCAAATGCATAAATGTAAATGTAGAAGGTATATGATGAAGCTGATGAAATGACCAGTTTTAAACACCAGCTTCAAGCTCAAGCTGCTAGTTTTTAGGGAACACCTTTATCAGCAACAACTGCTTTTAACATAGCTGTCATGTTCTAGCTTAAGGTGGTCCAACTGGTTTAAACTAACATTCTGAAGAAAAGCGGTCCCATAATTCTTTTGAAAAACAGGCACAAAATTATTATTGGATGCTTATGATTATGATTGTTAAAGCTAATTGTTGCATTTAAGTAATCTGCTAAACCTATTATATATTTGTTGTGTATTTTTTCCCCTGCACACAGTCTACAGAGCTAAAATCTCATGGATCAGTGCTGTGAAAGTTTGCCTTCATCTCGACAATCAAAAGTGTCTCCTGAGAGAGCTCAATCTGAGTAATAATGACCTACAGGATTCAGGTGTAAAGATGATCTCTGATGCTCTAAGGAGCTCATACTGTAAACTACAGACACTGAGGTGTTTGTATACTTTCATTTCTCTAACCCTAAGTTAAAATTTTGGATTATTATAAAAATGACTAAAACATTATGTACATATATTGCTTTTAGCATTAACATCTGTTGATGTGTGTGTATGTGTAGATTTTCAGGCTGTTGATGCGTGAGTGTGTGTAGGTTATCTGGCTGTTGATGTGCGTATCTGTAGATTATCTGGCTGTTGATGTGCGTATCTGTAGATTATCTGGCTGTTGATGTGCGTATCTGTAGATTATCTGGCTGTTGATGTGCGTATCTGCAGATTATCTGGCTGTTGATGTGCGTATCTGTAGGTTATCTGGCTGTTGATGTGCGTATCTGTATGTTATCTGGCTGTTGATGTGCGTATCTGCAGATTATCTGGCTGTTGATGTGCGTATCTGTAGGTTATCTGGCTGTTGATGTGCGTATCTGTAGATTATCTGGCTGTTGATGTGCGTATCTGTAGGTTATCTGGCTGTTGATGTGCGTATCTGTAGATTATCTGGCTGTTGATGTGCGTATCTGTAGGTTATCTGGCTGTTGATGTGCGTATCTGTAGGTTATCTGGCTGTTGATGTGCGTATCTGTAGATTATCTGGCTGTTGATGTGCGTATCTGTAGATTATCTGGCTGTTGATGTGCGTATCTGTAGATTATCTGGCTGTTGATGATGTTATCTGGCTGTTGATGTGCGTATCTGTAGATTATCTGGCTGTTGATGTGCGTATCTGTAGATTATCTGGCTGTTGATGTGCGTATCTGTAGGTTATCTGGCTGTTGATGTGCGTATCTGTAGATTATCTGGCTGTTGATGTGCGTATCTGTAGGTTATCTGGCTGTTGATGTGCGTATCTGCAGATTATCTGGCTGTTGATGTGCGTATCTGTAGATTATCTGGCTGTTGATGTGCGTATCTGTAGGTTATCTGGCTGTTGATGTGCGTATCTGTAGATTATCTGGCTGTTGATGTGCGTATCTGTAGGTTATCTGGCTGTTGATGTGCGTATCTGTATGTTATCTGGCTGTTGATGTGCGTATCTGTAGGTTATCTGTCTGTTGATGTGCGTATCTGTAGATTATCTGGCTGTTGATGTGTAGTTATCTGGCTGTTGATGTGCGTATCTGTATGTTATCTGGCTGTTGATGTGCGTATCTGTAGGTTATCTGTCTGTTGATGTGCTTATCTGTAGATTATCTGGCTGTTGATGTGCGTATCTGCAGGTTATCTGGCTGTTGATGTGCGTATCTGTAGATTATCTGGCTGTTGATGTGCGTATCTGCAGGTTATCTGGCTGTTGATGTGCGTATCTGCAGGTTATCTGGCTGTTGATGTGCGTATCTGTAGGTTATCTGGCTGTTGATGTGCGTATCTGCAGGTTATCTGGCTGTTGATATGCGTATCTGCAGGTTATCTGGCTGTTGATGTGTATCTGAGGTACACACACCCAGGACACTCAGTAGTTCAGATGCTCTCTGAGGCTGTGTTTACACTGCAAGTCTTAATGCTCAGATCTGAAGTCCATATCCAAGTTTTTGGTCCACCGGTTTACACTTATGCACGTGTTTACATTAATCTCCTGGCCAAACAGACTCCAGTCATTCACTGATATGAGGACCATGATTGACCCTCGAATTGTGGATGCACTTTTTCTAATTCATCTGTTCAAAAGTTGGCAAAAATACCTCTAACAGCAATTAATTACACAAAAATAAAAGTATTTTTTTAATGCTGCCATCATTAAGATGACTTTAATGCTTTCCAAATCCGTGACACGACAACTCCACATATCCTTATAGCGTCCTTATATTTGGTTCTATATTTTGTGCTGGCATTGCAGCCAGGTTCGGTAAACGTGGAAGTATGACGTTCAACGCAATCCATCATGGAACAGTGACATTACAGTGGCAATATGAAAAAATCATATGTTTACACATGTGCAACAAATTTTGATCTGTGTCAGATGTGAGTAAAAAAATCTGACTTTTTGTGCCAGTGTAAACGCAGCCTGAGATTTATTGTGTCAGAGGATCAAAATGTGAGAATCATGTTTGTGTGTTTTATTTGTGTTTATAGTATGGATCATGGAGGAGAGTTTAGAATTACAACAGGACAGCACAAGTTAATTCAAACTCCTTAATGTCTCTGTGTGAGATCAAACAGTCTCCTGTGAGAAACAACAGAAACATCACACAAACAACTGACAGATACAACACACACACACACACACACACACACACACACACACACACACACACACACACACACACACACACACACACACACACCTGTTAAACACTCCTCATTGAATTGTTGTTTAAGTGAACATGGGCCAAGAACACACACACACACCTGTTAAACACTCCTCATTGAATTGTTGTTTAAGTGAACATGGGCCAAGAAAGTGAATTAAAACTAAATTCACATTAGTCTGATGTTAGCGTTTGATATGTTTGTAATGTAATGTTTAACTTTGTTGATCCCAGAATCATCTTCATGCTATTCATTTGGTGCAACAGATTGTAGATGCATTAATAAAGCATATATGTTGTTACTTACAGTTACTTAAAAATCTTTATTTAATACTTTTTAGTAAATACTTCTATTTGTATTAAACCCAAATATTCTTTCACTTGAAGGTTAAAATTGTGATTTGTGACAGTTATGTGAATACTTTTGTGGCAGTTTGTGACTAGATAGGACACTTTGTAATAAGTATGCATTATATTATCTGTACTTGTTTTTTCCTGTGAGACCCAGTTGCAGACCCTAAATTTACAGATGTTGCCCAGTAATTCCAGTCAAACGAATGCTACATCAGACCAGACTCATTGTTTGGAAATTTACATTCCTTTCCAATGGTGCAAATGACTATTAGGAACTCACTAATACGGTATATACTGCAGGAATTAACATTATCCCAGTCAAACAGACCAGGAAAGATAAAAAGGGAATGTAAGAGATGCTGTCAATTTCTTGTGCTCTCTGCTGTGCACGCTTGGCTCTCCTTTAATCTGGGTGCATTTCCTTGAGCCCTGATCTTGGCTTCTACCCTTTCTTTATGCTTTACCTGAGCTCTAGTCCCAATCGTCTATAAGTTAATATTTGTATACACTGCTTAGAGTTAATTGTGTTATTTACCATTTCATCTTCATTGTAACCATTGTGTTTGGAACCAGTCAGTAATGTTAATAAATCCTTTCACCTATAAACTCTGTACCAACTAGTTTTAATTCATTGTTAATGAAAGCAACCTATTGCAATACAATATAGTCATTATAGCAATGCTGTCCCACATTTAGCTATCATAACTGCACTTATTTACATCGTTGGTATTAGCAGAAGGTGGAAATAGTTGGGCAAATAGTTTTAAACCATCTTGCTATTAACACTTTACTAGTAATTTCAGCATTCCTACAGCTTGAACCACTGTAGTGTAACTACCCTTACAATGTTCTTTCTACTAAACAATGCAATCTAATGAGCATGAAGTGGTATACAGGGTCGTAAAAATAAGCTAAATGTTCATTGCGATTTCAGAATTGATATCCATTTTGAGTTTGCATGCTAATACATTACAGTCGCTGGCCAAGATTAAATGATGTCTACCCCAAAATGAAAATTTTCGGATAATTTATTAGCCATCCAGTTTATAATATCAGCTATGCATTCTGTTGTTTTGGTGAATTTATGGGTTTCTTTGGGCCTCAGAGAAAAATAAAAATCTGTTGGCATATGAGTCCCTCAGGTTCACTGAGTGAGGATATGCATATCTTTCTGATGCTTATGGAATATGATGAAGAGCCTGAAATGTGTAAAAACAGTAAGTCCAGCAGAGAGTGACGGGTCAGTGAATTGTGACACCTGCAAGCAGAAGTCTTTATTTAAATCATTTATTCACAGTTTTGTCTACAGATAGTACATGAAGGTAATTGATCCCTGATGAGGTAATTAATTTATTATTTCATTAAATTAATTATGTTAAAGTGACTCAAGTCAAAACTCAAATATTCAAGACAGTCAGACAGGAAATATAGGGATAGTGATGTCATCAGTGCAGCATCGCCATGGTAATTGCCAATAAAAGCAGCTGCAGACAGACCGGTGGCCAAACTCTAGATGCAGCACCTGCAGAAAGAGGAAGACAGATACAGAGGTGATCGCTCAGTCAAACTGAACTTGTAATGACCAAACATACTGAAAACACTCCAAAATATTCTAGAACATTCTCTTTAGATACGAGAATGCGAACTCCTATGGATCACTATCATGTATATACAAAACACTTTCTAACAGCTTAAGATGATAACAGAGGACACTGTAAATGTCTAAATCTGACTCCATGGTTTAGCTGTAATTTTATAATCTGCATTGAATACTAGCCCTGGTCATCTCTGACACTAGAAGTGAAATTAACTTTCATTAAAGCTGCAATCTGTAACTTTTGCCTCTATCACCATCTCTCTAAAAAATAAAATTACTGGTTACTTTATGTAGTTTACATTTGTTGAACTGAAATGAAGCCAAACTCGCATTTTCAGGAAATGTGACCCAACAGCTCAAATTATGAATCATTATTATAAACTTACAGTTGTGAATCAGAGTACGGTAAGGAGACAGTTCTGAACACTGATCTATTATATACTTGTTCAATAATTGTTTATTGTTTATTTTTAACCAAAACCGTTCTGGTTCATTTTTAAAAGAATAGTTTAACCAAAAATGAAAATTAGCCCACAAATTACCCTTAAGGTCTTCTTTCAGTCAAACATAACTGGAGTTATTTTAAATAATATCCTGGCTCTTCCCAGCTTTATAATTGCATTGAATAGTGCCCAGGATTTTGATGCTGATAAAGGTTAGGGTTCAACTCTTCATTTTAACACTTTGATGCATGTGTAGCTCTTCTCAGGTGTGTGTGCTGTACCTGTAGTTGTGGAGACAGTTACAGTGTTTCCTCCAGCGATGGTGCTGCTCTGGCCTGATGGGGCTTTAGTGCTGCTGTTGCTGGCAGGTTGGGCTGTTACCGTAGTTACTGTAGAGTTCCTGCCACCTTTGAGATCAATGCTGAGCGTGTCAAGATCTGACTGCAGCTGTAGCCTGATCCACTCCTGAATCTGTGATGCGCTTTCATATGTCTTCAGATCCACCACATTCCCCCCCAACAAACGTTTGACATCAGTCACATTCAGATCCTACAAACACACGGACAGAGACCCATACACAACACACACAAAAACACACACAGATTATGAGAGTCTGATTATTAAAGAAATATGCTGGGATAAATTCAACTGGTATGTCATTGATAACACTTTAAATTGTGTGGCAGTCTCAGTAACCAGTACCTTCCCACTTTGACATTTGTACACATGGCAATAACAACAACAACATGAAGTTTAATGGTATTATACAAGACAAACAAATTATAACTGTTTTAATATTATTATATGTAAACATAGATTATGTTGGTAGTCCTGTTTTTTATCCTGGTACTTATGTGTAATTAACAAAGTTCAGGGCCCGGTTGCATGACAACCCTTAAGGGTATCCTTAGGATTTATCTTGCAAACCATGTACCCTTAACCTTATAATTAAAGGTTTTCTTAACTAAAGGTTTTTCACGCAACAGGGCCCAGTTCTTTGGTACCTGTGACTGTACTTTCCAAACTGTGATGATTTAGATAATGTGCAGATGTGAAAGGTTCCTCACAGGACTGCCAGCATCACTGCACATGTTCCTCAGACTGAATTCTGAGGATGATGTTTCTGGTGTTTTCTGTGGAAACTCACATTGATAACGTTCTGCTCCAGGCTCATGAAGGTGATCAGATCCATGTTGACGTTGGAATTCACAAGTTTGTGGACAAATGTAGAATTAGCACCACCTGTACACACACACAATTTAGTTTGAGGATATGGAGTCTCTCTGTCTCTGCAGTGTGTGTGTGCGTGTGTGTGTGTAATTACCGAGTGTAGACTGCAGCAGCTGGTATGTTGTGAGGCTGACAGTCTCTGTGCTGCGTGTGTTTGTTGGGCTGAATGCACTCTGAGCGATACTGAACAGAATTCTCTTCTTCTCTGAACTGCAGTTGGCCAGGGAGAGTGAAGCAGCACGTCTGAAACACACACAGTCACGGAGTGTGTGAGACTGACTCTGTGTGTGTGAGTGTGTGCATTTGTGTGTCAGTGTGTTATTGTACTCACTCTACACTGTCTGCTGTGATGTTGTTCAGCACACTTGTGTCGAGAGCACAAAGGTTCGATCCCAGTGAGTTGAGTTCACTGCTGCCCAGACTGTTTCCACTCACACTCAGATACTTACTGACAATCAGACGAACCTGAGAGACAAAATTCACATCTGACTGTACATCTCACACACTCACATCCACATATACACAAACTCACACGCACACAACACACAACACACATGCACCATACTACACAAACTCCAACCACATACACTACCATCTCTGGGTCCCATTCTCCATTTTGTGAGTTCATCAGAGATGAAAGCGTGTCAATCTTCATCACATTCCATCTTGTGATGTCATTGATTGTGGCTGCACGGGAGGTGGAGCCTAAAACCTGCAGCACCTCATCAGAGAGTCCGCTGGGATACGCCTGCAAGATGTGGAAATACATTCTGTCTCTGTTGTAACAAACAGCTTCCAATGTTTATGGTCTCATCATTAAGACTAAACTAACCCACGTTTGCTTTTGTCTTGTTACCTGGTTGAGTTTGCTGAGAATAATTTGCTGGTAGTCAGGGTCATGAACTCTATCAGTGATGGCTTCCAGGTTGTCTTTCACAGTTTGGACACTCAGACAGGTGTTAAACTGAGTCACATCATAGTCAAATGGAAACAGGTTGCTATAAACCTGAACCTGCAATATTTGTCCTACTGTACATTCTGTAATTACAGAGGACAACAGAAAAAGACTTTAGGAATAACAATATAAACTATTGTAATTGGAGTTTATGAATTTTACATAGTTAAGTTTAAGATTTCAGTGTGCAACCTAAATTCAGTTATTAGCACACACTAATCACCACACACAACCCTGTTGTATTAGATAATTTGTTAATGTCTTGCTAATGTTAGATGTTTTAGTATCAGAGATGTTGGGTAATTATGTAGTGGTGATCGTATGCAATGTTAAATGTGATGATTTATTGTTGTTGCACTGATGTTGTAATGATGTTACAGTAATGTTGTGATGATGGTGTTAAATATGATGTTGTGATTCTTACCAGTGGTTCTTTTGGTTCTTGTGATTTTGTTTGACTCTTTCATCATGTTTATGATCTTCATCTCTGAAGCTGTGTTACTGTTCCTCAGCTCAGGAATAAACATCTTCAGAAATGTTTGCTTGTTTGTCTTACAAACACAATCGCGCACACACACAGTTATAAATGATAAAACGCACATGTAAATCCTGTCAGCACACAAACAAACTCCTCCATTTGTACCTGTGTGAATTTGGCCCACATATTGGAGGTGATGTAGAGAGACAGAGTTCCCAGATTCTTCAGAGTCATTGTGTTCCAGCTATCTGGAGGTCTGACACAAACACCTCACATCAGTATACCTGGTGTGTGTGGTTGTCTGTATATGTTTGTATCTTTGTGTCTGGGGGTTTGTTTGTGTATGGGTGTGTTTGTGTGTACCCACCCATAGAATGTGTTTCCTGTCAGCAGAACAGTCTGTATGGCAGAGATCTGTTGTGAGGATAAATCTGAACACTGTTTGAGTTTTTCCAGAATGTATGGGTCAGACTTCACTATATAGTCAGCACTCAGAATACAACACATACTGCCCAGAACATCCAGCTGCTCACGGCTAATATTAAATCCTGATATTCCCTGAAACACACACAAAAATATTCTTACAGACTTTTGTGCATTTCTGCAACACTGTTTGTTTGTGAGTTTTGAATGTAAGTTAAAAATTGAAACATGAAATAATAACAAGATACAAGATAACATTTTTTTCACATTTATGCTCACTAAACAATTCTACTATTCCCATTTATGCCATTTTCTTATGTTCATGAATATTATTATAAAAGGAGGACAACAGTAACAAAATTTTGTAGGCTCACCAGGCAGCTCCTGGCGTTGTTGAAAAGCGTTTGCTTTTTGAAGGACAGTGTGCTGGACAACACTGAGAAGTCGGCTTTGCCCAATGCAGAGAAATAGGACTGACACAGAGATGGGTTTATGAGAGAGTAGCTGAAACACAACAGATGTGTCACATTATTTGTGTAGAAAAGACATTCAACATAAAATAGTTCATGTTAAGTTCTGCCTGATCAATCTAAAACTGAAACATCTATATCATCACATTCAATCAGCTCGCAATCGACTTCTTTGACTTCAACATTCTCATATGTTGTGTTTAGTTGATTATCTGTGTATGTGTGTGTGTATGTGTGAGTCCTAAACACATACTCGTAGTAGAGGAGAACGTCAGCTGGATACTGAGAGAATGTGTGTAGATCTTCCTTCTTAATGTAGTGATACATGCAGGTCAGCTGCCAAACAGAATCACATTAACATCACACCTACAATCACAGTACAACTGTTACTATAATGTTATTTTGTATCTTCTGGGCATTGAGAGAGTTGGTAATTGTAAGAGTGTTGGGAATTGTGAGGGTGCTGGGAATTGGAATGGGGGCTATGGCTTTTCACCTGTGACTCCTTCAGGACAATTGTCTCATTGCCACGCTGTCGGCAGGCATGGATCAGACTATTGATCAGAGCTGTGGCAAAGTTCTGAATTCTTGTACAAGTGAAACCCTGAAGCACTTGAAAAGAGATGCTACACAGACAAATATACATTACACACAAACACAGAAACAAGAAGTGCTGTCAAAACTCCACACAGTCAAATCTGACTGATAATTCCACACTCACTTATCTGGGTTACTGATCTGCGTGGCAACTGATTCGAAGAATAAAACAGCCTGAAAAAGAACATTTTAGATCAAGACAACCATACTGTGCCTCCTACATTCTGTGTTAGCATAAAAACAGCCCAAGAGCATTTCCTATCAGGAAGTAATATAGAAGCCTGATGTACCTGCTCGTGTTTCCATTTTTTCTGATTGATTGTTTGGGCCACAGCAGGTGAGGATGGCAAACCAATCAGGAAGTTACGTGGGATTTCTGTTGCCAGGACGTCAGGAATGTTTCTGATCACCACATCAGAGGAGGTGTTCACGGCAATAATCTGAAAAAGAGGTGGGTCAAGAGACAGACCTAGGATGAAACATTTGTTTTTCAATGTCTGTGTTTGTGTGTTACCTGGTTGACGATACTCTGTTGGACAACAACGGGTGCAGTGATGACATTGGCCAAGAATGATGCTGATTGGACAGATAGGAGCACCTCATTTTTTGGGATGAGGTTGATAATTGATGATGAAACACCAATAATTAGTGAACCAAGACTCTGAAGAGTATTCGCACTATTGATCTACCACAGATCCACAGAGAGAGAGAGAGAGAGAGAGAGAGATGAGTATGTAATATTTGTAATATTGTGTGTTAAATTATCATGCCAAGAACATACTTTAAAAACTTCTCTCATATGAACACATAACTGGTCATATTGTGTCTAAAATGAATTCCTAGTTGACTACATGCAACAGAAATGTGACATCTTTGAGTTCATCACAGTGAAGGTGTTTCTAGAAAACGTGGGTATCTGTGTAGGGTTTTTAATTTCACTGCAATTCAACAAGAAACAGGCTGTTGTTGCCATGCAGATGTTCTGGTTAATATGCTATTGTTTAATGCATCACATGAAGCTAGTTCATCATATCTGATGTTTGATTTTAACAAGTAAAATCTCATTATGTGTTACCAAATGATCTATAAAACACAGGCCGTCACGTGTCAACAGTATTGAGACAGTTGTGGAAATGGTCACATGGTGAGTTGTACCTGGTAAATTCCAGATGACAGCAGGGTTTGTATGATCATCATGGCCTGGTCATGGTTCCAGCCAATCACAGCTCTGAGCACATACAGAGCATTTAGCAGTACCTGCCCTCCAGTGCCACTGATCTGAGCCGTGCTCAAACCTGTGCACGACTGACCCAGGGCAGTGATGGTGTGCTCTGTCAGAACACCTACGTTAGTTGCCAGAGCAGCGGACACCTGCACAGACAAACACACACAACTAACAACACTGTTTTCTATTTCTATTTTCAAAAAAGATAATTCCCACATGTTAGGTTTCTTTGTGGGGAATTTACATAGACATAATGACTTTTATACTGTACAAACTGTATTTTCTATCTCCTAACCCTCACCCTAAACATAACCCTCACAGATACCTTTATCATTTAGAATGTTTAATAATCAATTTCCCACTGGCTGGTCCCCACAGTGTAGGTGTGTGTGACTTTTACCATTGATGGTAGAAAACAAGAAAAAAACCACACACACACACACACACACACACACACACACACACACACACACACACACACACACACACACATGTACGTACATCAGGCTGGATGTTTGTGCAGTTCTGGTTCATGCTGGGAGAGATGATCATTAACTGCTGCACAGTCAGATGAAGGAAGGAGCTTGCAGGAGCCAAACAGCGGAACTTCACAGGAAGGCTAAGAACACACAAAAAACAATTCAGACAATATTACAAGAGCCTTCTGTTCTGAGTGTGACACACACACTCCTGATGGGTTGAGGTCATACAACACTGTTCACAACTAGAGTTCTCATAAAAACACTAGTTCAGTAACTAATGCTAAAAGAGGAGCAAGTATTATTTGTTACACCAAACTGTAATTAAAATCATTTTTATGATTGTGTCTGTTATTTACCATTGTCATGTTTAGGTTCAGTTTGTCATGTGTTTTCATTGTGATTTCCTTGTGTTCCCCTAGTTAATTCAATTATTATCTTTTAATAATAGTTTTCATTAGATCCTCCCACATTGCCTTATTTACTTATTTTACTTATTTACTAGAAACATCTGTTTCTAGTTTAGTTTCCCTATGTATTTATACTCCCTGATTTTCTTCAGTTCTCATTTGTTTGTGTGTGGTGTTTAGTGTTCTCCTGGTCTCTTAACTTCCAGAGTTTTGGTTATTAAAAGTGTATTATCTCAGTTTCCTTAGATATCTGCTACAAACACTGTAACAGAAGGACTGACCAAAACAGTTAATTAATGGATATTCCAGCCGTTGCCTCCTCCTTCTAGAGCAAAGGTTAAGTGTTCCCTTGAGGACCGCACTAAGGACTTTCTCAATCTTGTGTGCCTAACTCATCTGGATTGCTCACTCTGAATGTTTTTTCATTCATTTAATGTTTCAGGTGATGGCCCTCGGAGGACATTTGTGGACTTTGTGTAGTGGGTCCTCCTAAGCTGGAGCCAGAGCCAGCCACAGTATCCATCCTGGGGCCGGAGATGATCACTGGGTCCACTCCTGAACACGTGCCCGCTGAAATATTCACATCTGAGCCAGATGTGAAGCACTGGCTCATCGACTCATTGCTATAAAAGCCAGTTCCCACACTCATTCCCGCCCCTCAAGCTTCCTTGACCTGCTGTAGCAGGTCTTTTGGATGACCCATTTCCACCCTGTATCCTGCCCACCCCATAGCTCCTGGATTTAACATTGGTCTCGCCCAGCTCCTTGGTTTCCTCTTCTTTACCGGCTCCGTCCTGCTCTCTGGCTCAGCCCTCTGCTCAAGATCTACCACCTTTGCAGTTGTTTCACAGCTCCTCGGGTGTGCCTCGCCTGGTTACATCCTCCATCTCTTCGGCTATGCCTTGGGCTTCTTCACCACCAGCTAGGCTCATGTCTCCACCTCTCCTCATCAGCTCTTTGGATCTGCCTTGGCTCTGCACTTCCACGGCTCTACCGTGGTCCTTCATCCCAGAGGCTCCACTGGACTCCTTCAGCCCTCCTTTTCCACCTTGGTCACTCGTCACTCCAGTCCTCTAGCTATGCCTTGTCCCTCCACCCTGCCTGCTCCACTGGGCTCCTCCTTCCCTTTGGCTCCACCTTGGTGTTCACTCTCTCCGTGTCACCTCAATCTGCCAGTCCCCCACCTCCGCCTCACTCACTCAAGCCTGCAACGCCCCATTGAACTTCCAGGTCACCGGTGTCGCCCTGGTCCACTGGCTCTTCAGCTTCATCTGGGTCTCCACCTCTACCAGCTCTGCCTCCATCAGTCGGCCACCATGGCTTCCCCACCCTCAGCTCTGTCCTGGTGCTCCTTTTGGCTGGCCTCCTTAGTTCCCTGCCACACATCAGCTCTATGCCCTTCTTCTAGACCTCCTCCTTTTTCCTTATTTCGGAATCTATTTCTAATTTTGCCCCCCCCCTCCCATTTTAAGATTATCTTGCCATTTCTCTTTGGTTAACTCCCACAAACATGAATATATAGTATGTTATTTGCCATAAGTTATTTTACTATTTTTGTAAATGTAGTTATAAATGTGTGCTTTCAATGCATCAGTCTGAATTCTCATGAATTTGCTCTGTCTGGTGGCAGACCCTACAGATGAGTAAAGGGAATGTCTTGTCTGGTGACACTTGAGCTGGTGATGGCTTGGTGTTGCTCACTAGAAAGCGCTGAAGTTGGGGTCTTGCTGGAAGAGCAGCGTCATGTAGAACTCTGTGACATTATCAGGAACATTCAGCTTATCGAAGAGCTGCAGGTTCTCCAGGTTGACAGTGAAGGGTTGGAGCTGAAAATCAGAAACAAAAGCCATTCATCAGTTTCCAAAGTGAGCAACTGAGATTTGACAGTTCAGTTTGGGTCTGTTTATCATACAAAGCTGTGGTATGGATTTAGATGTGGTATGAGGAATATAATGTAACATCACAGAAACAATGAAAAGCTCTTTATAACGAATGTGCTCTGTCTACTTTTTCTGCTGCAGCTGCTGTGCTCCTCTTGTTTATTCTTAAAGGGGTGGGTTAGGGGTGTTCATATTTTCCTTTTTATTTTAGTGTGTTATACATGCACAAACAGCTGCACAAGATCTGCAAAGTAGCAAGGCTCAAAGTCTCCCACAAAATTATTTATTTTAAATAAAATAAAGTCGACTCCTCCCCCACATTCTTAAGTCACAGTGTCTGAATATTTGAATAATGCCGCCCAAATGTATACACAAAGAAGGCTAGGCTTCAGTTGTCGCAGTTGTGTTGTCGCTAAGGACGGGCCCAATGGTCCAAAAATAAGCCTAATGAGTTGCTGTGGTAAGTCACTGAACTTTCTGCTGATAAACTGGTGATGCCTACTGAGACGCAAACGATGGACTTTCCTAACGATGTGGACAACTCGCTTTCCTAAGCAGGCAGCTGACTGTACTCACTATGTGGACGACTTGCTCTCCTCAGCAGCGACTTTGCTATTATAATCTGGTGCTTCTGACTCAGAGTCTATAAGTATGCTTTATTATTTTTTAAAGTATTTGCTATTGACTGTTTAAATGCTGAGTTTTGGGCAGTGTAGAGTAACGCATACTGTTTGTCATTCTTATGATCAGAAGTGCAGATGGATTTATGTTTACAGAGAGTATTCTCTGTTCTCCATTTATAACTGGAGTCAGACTACAAACATAGATACACTGTGTGTTCCGTTTCACTGGGGCTTGCAAAGTTGGTTCTGATTGATTGGCTTGGTCATCTGTATTTTCTAGATCTGATTCGTTCTCGACCTGATGTGATAAAACTGATGACATTATTAACTGTCTTTGAAGCGGTTTCAGAAGCTAAAATTCACAATTATGTTAAGAGACATAACATTTCCATCACATGCTTAATACATTTGGCCAATCACAATGCACTGTGACAGCTGGCCAATCAGAGCACAATGTGCTTTTCAGAAGGATGGGCTTTGTATAATTCTACGCATTACAATAATGTTTGTTAACCATGTTTTTAACATGGTTTAAATTGAAAGATCTTTAAAAATAGTATGACCTTACTTTTAACATGACCTGACCTGACTTTAAAGTTGTGTGAAAACGGTTTGGATTAACTGGATGACTGTGTGTAAATGACGACAGAGCTTTCAGGTCAAGATGAAATATTCCTTAAACTGATAATAGATACACCTGCAGCACACCTGTGAGGAACCGAAGAGGAGCTGCAGGTCATCCAGAGTGGTGAAGCTCAGGAACATGCCAATGTAATTGGCAAACCAGGCGGTAGAGTTGAGATCGGGGTGAGAGGAGTTATAACATTTAGGAGCTGAAGCTGAAGACACAAGCAGGATTTAATCAGTAGACATGATAAACTCTCAGTCATCAATCAACAATGACTGGCACTCACTGGTATTCAGGTAGACTTGGATGGTACTGTAGATACTTCTCTGAGAGAAGTCCACCACACTGTAGTTGTATTTACCCATCACAGAAACACTAAACAGAAGAACACAAGAGACTTCTCACAATGATAAAGTCTTGGTGTGCCACTCAACTCAATTCCTGTACCTTCAGGACAATGGTTATGACAACAGTTAGGACACCAGATTCAGATGGAGCATGAAATGCAGGGAGATTAATGTACTGAGATATCCTGGAATAATAGGCCTGTATTCTGACGTTATCCTGAGATGAGATGTTTGGTGAGATGAGATATGTTGGAGAAGCTAATCTGATTGAGTAGTTAACTAAGGCACAAGCTATTCCCAATTTAAAATATTTTGACTTTAGTCAAACTACAGTTAGCAACACTACAAAAAACAACTAACTACCCTAACCCTAACTACACTTGTAAAATATAACTGATGATTAATTACAATTATCAAATTGCATAACTGCATAATTAGCAAAACATCTACTGGAATAACGTAGTTCAGTTAGTAGCTTTCCTAGTTAGTTACTCCACAACTAGTTTATGTACTAACCAAAGAGCACACAGGAAGCATGAACAACTCACAACTTTCTGAAAGAAAGACAAGATGCATCCTGCATGACAGCTGGGTTAATGAGCTGTGAGGTGAGGAAGGGCAGGTACTGAACGAGTCGATGATCAAACCACTGATCCACCTCAGACTGGTTCTTTACCATCAGCACCTGTGGCCACATGCAAGACAACACCTGCCTGGCCAAACTGTTGGACCCCACAGGCTCCTGCAAGACAGGGATCAGATGGATTTATTCTTCATTTATAAAAAGAACAACCAAACCAGAATTATCAATACATTTTTTGTAGTGATTTGCTCATCTGAATATTCAGATATAAATATACATTTTTATTTACAATAATCTGAAAATCAGTGTGAGAGGTCTCCATACCGTCTGTAAGTACTGAGGAGTTTTGGGGTAGTTTGCTAACAGCTGGCAGACTTTGGCTCCATCATCCACTGTGTTTGGACGGTTGAGGAAGCTGCTGATCTCTGCTGGAGATATGGAGTCCATCAGCTGTGGAGGCCACACACACACAACACACAACCCACACATACACATACATACGCAGACACATCAATCAACAAGTTGTTATGGTCACATTCATTGTTGGTTTCTGCTTTAACCCCTTAAAACAAGTACTGTTGAAAAACCTCTTTATAAAGATGTCCAATGTCATGAGATGATGTAAATCATATGAATGAGATAAAGAATCCAGCTGTTGTATTCTACATGCCCATGTTGTGATCACATGATTAGCTGACATTTCCCCCGTTGTCCCCCCGACACTTTGAGCTTCAGAGTAAATCAGGACTGACTGTGATTTCTACAAACATCAGAAACTGAAAACATCTACTTGTTTACAAATCCACACTGAGGAGAATCTGTATGAAGTCTCAAACCACTGTCATGTCAGGGTTTCTCTGAAGTAACTTGGCCCGTGGACCTTTATCACATTTTCTGTCCTAATCTTAGAAAAAATTCTGTGAAATGTGTGAAATGGAGCTCATGAACGTGTGTTAGCAGCTTAAAGCAAAATAAAACACAATGGTAGAGTATTTGTCAAATAAACGTGTAGGAGATGAGAGGTATGTAAAAGCATCCTGTGTTTGTGTGTTTGACCTCTGGCAGTCGAGCAGGTGGCATCAGCGACAGGAAGGTGCTCAGATTCGGAAACTGGAAACTCATGAAGGCTGATTCCAGGAAAGCGTAGTAACTCTGGTTACCATAGCAATGCAGTGGGGTGGGCCCTGTGAGGACGGAATATTCATTACAAACAACTTTAAGTTTTATTTTTTAGTTTAGGGTAATGTTAGGGTTAGGATGGCTAGACATATACTTCTAACTAAAGCTACAAATTATGAACCAGTGTTTTTAGTTATCTTACACTTAACATGCTAATTGCAAAATCATACTAGTTTTGAATACCACTGACCAATTAGCCTGCTGGCTTATAGCCTACACAACTCACATAAATACAGTTCAGACAACGTACATCAGAAACAGTTCTGTTAAAGGTCCTTTGGTGTCCAAAACAGACCCAATTTAAGTGCCATCCTGAACTCAGAACCTCTTCAAAACATCAGCATGGCTTTTCAAACCATAAGTGTAGGGCACAAATACATCTGTGGGCTTCCTCCCTGACAGTGCCAATATCTTGATATAATGTTTTTTGTTTTAAACTGATTAGTCAAATTTAATGAAGTAACAGTAACAGCATTGAGACCTTGGAGAGTGTTGAGAATCAGCTGGTAGATCTGATCCTGTGTTGCAGGCTGGAAGGTGGAGATGGATGCATTCAACTGCTGCATTCTTTAAAAATGAAACATAAACAAAGATAAATAAATAAACGTAACAATGTTAAGAAGTGTGTGTGTTTTGATGTGAAGGTGTATGTATTTTACGCTTGTTGCTGGATGGAGCAGGGTCGTTTCTGAACGATGCTGAAGTATGTTGTGATGTGCTGGACCGTAATGTTTGCTATGAACGTAGGCAGAATGTTCTGGATCCAGACCTGCAGCTCGGTGTCTGATATGGTTGTCAGATTGGCCCTGTCAAACACCTGCTGCAGAAAAGCTTCCTGCACCGAAGGAAGGAGCAAGACACCCTGGGTCTGACAGATACAGACAACAACCAATCAGAACACAGAAACCAGACACAAAGGGAAATTAAAACATAAACACACCCAGCCAATCAAAACACACATTTGAAAGAATGCCCATGGACAAAGTCAGCCAATTAGACAGTGCAGTCACCTGAGCTGTGACAATGGTTAGGTGCTACTGGCTAGTGCGTGTGTATGTGAGCATCACCTGTAGTGCAGTAGACAGGGACATGTAGAAGGCTGTGAACTGACTGTCTGGTACATTCAGAAGAAGCTGGTAAACCACAGCGCTGCTGGACAGAAGACCAGGTGTGCTGGAGACCTCCACCAGCTGTCTGATGCTCAGCAGACTCAAAGAGTCCATCTGCCCAGACACAGACAGAAACATGCATACAGACAAACTCATGGTGTGTGTTCATGCCTATTGTGTTTCTTTCATCTGTGTGTGTTCATCCCTGATGTGTTATGTATTTCAACATTGTGTGTGGGTATTTATGTCTGTTGTGTAGTAAGTGTGTGTCTGTGAGTGTGTTCATGTCTTTTTGGTTGTGTGTAAGTGTGTCTGTGAGTGTGTGTGTTCATGTCTTTTGGGTTGTGTGTAAGTGTGTGTCTGTGAGTGTGTTCATGTCTTCTGGGTTGTGTGTAAGTGTGTGTCTGTGAGTGTGTCCATGTCTTCTGGGTTGTGTGTAAGTGTGTGTCTGTGAGTGTGTGTTCATACCACATTGAAATTGGGATTGAGAGTCTGCAGGTCAGTGATTGTGGTGAAAACAGAGAAATCTCTAAAGTTCCTGATCAGCCAGTCAGAACTGCTGTCAGTTCCATTCACACAACCTAAACACAAACCAACAATGTCACAGACTGTTGTGCTGTGAAATGCGACCATTTCTGCCCTGAAGCGATCTGTATTGCATAAAGCACTATATAAATAAAGCTGACTTCACATCTCAAAAGTGTCGTAAACTGTGTTTATTAAAAACCCCTGAATGTGGTTTGCTGTACTATCAAAATATTGTCAAAAGTGTAAGTTATAAGGTTTCACTTGTAAATAAGTGAAACCTTAAAAAGAAGTGACAGTCTGACATCACAATTTATAATGCTCACATATCAATCAAATCCTGTTTGTCTGTCAATGATCTGTCATCAGCTGATTTCTATGAGCTCTGACACTTTAAATCTCATGTAGCTCTCAGTTTCAGCACTTCTCAGAGTGATGCGTGTGTACTAACCTTTAGTGGTGTTCAGAAACAGGAAGACCTTGATGAAGTCAACGTAAACATTCTCTTGTGTATCGGTAAACATGAGGTCAAAACTTTGACTGTAGCTGCTCACCCTGTAAAAGAAACATGAAACCTAAGAGCTGCACTGTGATAAACACACAACAAGTGTGTGTGTGTCTATGTGAGTGTCTCTGTGTGTGTGTGTGTGAGGTCCTGGTACTCACTACAATATGGGGACCAAATGTCCCCTCAAGTATAGTTATACCTTTTGACCTTGTTGGGGACATTTTCTAGGTCCCCATGAAGAAACAAACTTACGAATCATACAGAGTGATCTTTTTTGAAAATCTAAAACAGCCAAAAGTTTTCTGTGATGGGTAGGTTTAGTGTAAGAGGATAGACAGTTTGCACATTATAAAAACCATTACGTTTATTGAAAATCCCCATTAAATATAAAAACCCAACATGTGTGTGTCTGTGTCTCTGTGTGTGTGACTCACACAGTCCTGAAGGTTTTACAACTGAAGTCTTTGGAGGCAAGACAGGACAGAAATGCTTCAGATGAGTGGGGTAAAAATGGCCGGAGCCTGACATTAAACCAGCGCTGGACAAACAAATCATCTGTCAGACTGGAGGAGCCGAAGGTGCTCAATGTCACCTCTCCAATCATATTCAAGAATGACGTGGAGAGGTGGGTCTTGTTCAGCCTCTGAAAAGAAGAAAGAAAGAATTTCATCTTTATCTGCCTTATTGATTAGTAATGTTGCTTCTTTTTAAATGTATCACCACATTGGTTAATTTTATTGTATTGTAATTTTATTGTATTATGATTGTTTAGTTTAATTCATTTTGGTATTTTACTATAGATATTTTTACTATAGATTTCTAATGTTTGCATTTTTGACATGAATGAGCTGCTATTGAAACAACAGAAGTTTCTGGAATGTCTGATTGAGAGCTCAGTAAATGTGTGTGTGTTTCATGTACCGTGTCATTGAGCAGGTCTAGCGCAGGACCCAGCACAGGATTAACCTTCTGCGTGAAAAGTTTCCATGTCTCATCTGACACACTTTCATTACCATTGAGACCACACAACAACACTGTCCCAAGATCCTGTGAGCTCAGATCTGTCAACTGAACACACACACATCAGGTGTGTATACAGAAAGACTACAGAGGAAGTGTGTGTGTGCATTGATGTGTATTTGTGTACCTCTGCACAAGAGTATTGTTTGATGCTGAAATTACAGAGCTGATCGACATCATGAGACGAGCTGCTGAGATACGCTGACAGAACAGAGCTGGAAAACACACGCACACAGACAGACACTCTTCATTACACCCTCATGACAGTAAGATTTCTTGATTTATGATCAAAAGGTGATGTGTGTTGTTTCACCTGTTGACATTCCTGCATGCTGTCATTTCTGATAGAGAGAGAGAGAGTCAGCACAGCAAGCACAGCATACAGAAGCAGATATCAGGATCAGAGAAAGAAACTCACCGTTCACTGGAGTAATGTCACACTATGAAGAGAAGGAAATCACATCAGTCACTATTACATCACAACACTGAGCTAAAACAATACCCAAACTGCATTAAACACTCACCTCTCCACTGTAGCTCACACAACCTGAGAGACACACAGAAAGAGTCATATGAGTAAGTGCATTTGTGTGTGTATACAGTATTGGTACATGTGATCAATGTTTAATAAGCGGTGTGATCAGTGTTTTGATAAGCGGTGTGATCAGTGTTTAATAAGTGGTGTGATCAATCTTTAATAAGCAGTGTGATCAATTTTTAATAAGCAGTGTGATCAGTGTTTTGATAAGCAGTGTGATCAATGTTTAATAAGCGCTGTGATCAGTGTTTTGATAAGCGGTGTGATCAATGTTTAATAAGTGGTGTGATCAATGTTTAATAAGTGGTGTGATCAGTGTTTGATAAGCAGTGTGATCAATGTTTAATAAGCGGTGTGATGAGTGTTTTGATAAGCGGTGTGATCAATGTTTAATAAGTGGTGTGATCAGTGTTTTGATAAGCGGTGTGATCAATGTTTAATAAGTGGTGTGATAAATGTTTAATAAGCGGTGTGATCAATGTTTAATAAGTGGTGTGATCAGTGTTTTGATAAGCGGTGTGATCAATGTTTAATAAGTGGTGTGATCAGTGTTTTGATAAGCGGTGTGATCAATGTTTAATAAGTGGTGTGATCAATGTTTAATAAGTGGTGTGATCAATGTTTAATAAGCGGTGTGATCAATGTTTAATAAGTGGTGTGATCAGTGTTTTGATAAGCGGTGTGATCAGTGTTTGATAAGTGGTGTGATCAATGTTTAATAAGCGGTGTGATCAATGTTTAATAAGTGGTGTGATCAGTGTTTTGATAAGCGGTGTGATCAATGTTTAATAAGTGGTGTGATCAGTGTTTTGATAAGCGGTGTGATCAATGTTTAATAAGTGGTGTGATCAATGTTTAATAAGTGGTGTGATCAATGTTTAATAAGTGGTGTGATCAATGTTTAATAAGCGGTGTGATCAATGTTTAATTAATGGTGTGATCAGTGTTTAATAAGCGGTGTGATCAGTGTTTTGATAAGCAGTGTGATCAATGTTTAATAAGCGCTGTGATCAATGTTTAATAAACGGTGTGATCAATGTTTAATAAGTGGTGTGATCAATGTTTAATAAGCGGTGTGATCAATGTTTAATAAGTGGTGTGATCAGTGTTTTGATAAGCGGTGTGATCAATGTTTAATAAGCGGTGTGATCAATGTTTAATAAGCGGTGTGATCAATGTTTAATAAGTGGTGTGATCAGTGTTTTGATAAGCGATGTGATCAATGTTTAATAAGCGGTGTGATCAATGTTTAATAAGCGGTGTGATCAATGTTTAATTAGTGGTGTGATCAGTGTTTTGATAAGCGATGTGATCAATGTTTAATAAGCGGTGTGATCAATGTTTAATTAGTGGTGTGATCAGTGTTTTGATAAGCGATGTGATCAATGTTTAATAAGCGGTGTGATCAATGTTTAATAAGCGGTGTGATCAATGTTTAATTAGCGGTGTGATCAGTGTTTAATAAGCGGTGTGATCAGTGTTTTGATAAGCAGTGTGATCAATGTTTAATAAGCGCTGTGATCAATGTTTAATAAACGGTGTGATCAATGTTTAATAAGTGGTGTGATCAATGTTTAATAAGCGGTGTGATCAATGTTTAATAAGTGGTGTGATCAGTGTTTTGATAAGCGGTGTGATCAATGTTTAATAAGCGGTGTGATCAATGTTTAATAAGCGGTGTGATCAATGTTGAATAAGTGGTGTGATCAGTGTTTTGATAAGCGATGTGATCAATGTTTAATAAGCGGTGTGATCAATGTTTAATAAGCGGTGTGATCAATGTTTAATTAGTGGTGTGATCAGTGTTTTGATAAGCGATGTGATCAATGTTTAATAAGCGGTGTGATCAATGTTTAATAAGCGGTGTGATCAATGTTTAATTAGCGGTGTGATCAGTGATTTGATAAGCAGTGTGATCAATGTTTAATAAACGGTGTGATCAGTGTTTAATAAGTGGTGTGATCAATGTTTAATAAGCGGTGTGATCAATGTTTAATAAGTGGTGTGATCAGTGTTTAGTAAGCGGTGTGATCAGTGTTTAATAAGCGGTGTGATTACTGTTTAATAAGTGGTGTGGTCAATGTTTAATAAGTGGTGTGATCAATGTTTTGATAAGCAGTGTGATCAATGTTTAATAAGCATTGTGATCAGTGTGATCAATGTTTAATAAGTGGTGTGATCAGTGTGATCAATGTTTTGATACGCAGTGTGATCAATATTTAATAATTGGTGTGATCAGTGTGATCAGTGTTTTGATAAGCAGTGTGATCAGTGTTTTGATAAGCAGTGTGATCAATATTTAATAAGTGGTGTGATCAATGTTTAATAAGTGGTGTGATCAGTGTGATCAGTGTTTTGATAAGCAGTGTGATCAATATTTAATAAGTGGTGTGATCAATGTTTAATAAGTGGTGTGATCAGTGTGATCAGTGTTTTGATAAGCAGTGTGATCAGTGATTTGATAAGCAGTGTGATCAATATTTAATAAGTGGTGTGATCAGTGTTTTGATAAGCAGTGTGATCAGTGGTGCTAGATCAACAATGTAAGCAGTGAGGTCTCCCACCCGGTGGCACATCCTGAAGCAGAGCTGGTCTACTCTTCAAAATAACTCTTTCCACAGACACTGACACACTGACAATCAGATGGTCCAGATGGTGGAAACTAGCCAACAAACAGATGTGTGAACATTAAAGCTGGGCATCATTAAAATGATCAAAATATCGCTGAAAATATCAAAATATATGATAAAATGAGACTCACATGGCTCTGTATAAAACACAGGAGATGTTCCTCTTTAGGAAAACATAAAAAAGAGGAATATGTTAATGGATAGTGAGAACACCAGATTTATCTCACATGTGCTTTAAAATACCATACCATCTGTGACATTTCAACCAGGAATTGTAGAACAGCAGGAATTCTCTCTGGAGATGCAGTGAGGTGATCAAACACCTTGTTGATGACCACTTCTTCCTCTGGAAGACCAGGAAGATCATCCACTATCAGGCCAACTAACTGCTCCGGAGAGAGATAGACCAAGGTCTCCAACTAAACACAGACAAAAACAGATGATTTATCGTTTAATTGTTTTGCTCGCTTAAAAACATTGTTTTGTAAGTTGCTTTGGATAAAAGCGTCGGCCAAATGCCTAAATGTAAATGGATTAGACCTAGTAATGTAATGCCGGAACGCACTCTTAGTGGCTTTGAATAAATTGTCTGGCAGATGCAGAAATGTGAATATAAGCTGCCATTTAGTGTATGAACTGGAATTGAACTGGAATTCAAAAGGAATTGTTGTTTTACAGTGGAGAGAAATTACATTTCAAATCCATATGATGTCACTATGTTTAGCATATTTAGCATATTTTAGTATAATGACATTCATATATGAATGTCATTATACATGACATTCATATATGAATGTCATTATACATGACATTCATATATCAAAGAATGTCATGAGGGGTCTTAATGACATAAGAGTGAGTAAATAATCGCAAAATTAATAATCGCCCTATTAATGCATGTAATCAACTTTCAAAGAATGCCAGTGTCACATTTCTTTAAGATTCATTCAGTTCTGTTTACTTTACTAAAAACTTTGACAGCCCTGATACATGTTATTTATGAAAAGCAATATTGACTGACTGTACCAGGTTGATCTGGGAGTTGAGAGCGATCAGCTGATTCAGGGAGAGGAGCGTTGAAAACTGTCCAAAATTACTGATGATCCACAGAGAGCTGTCATTGAACACACACGCTGCATCTGACACACACACACACAGAGATCTTTTAGAGTACTGACACCATGATTGTTCAATGTTAAACACAGTGGGATGAGCGATGCAGAGAGTCTGTGTGTTAAGTACCTGCTGTCCGTCTCGTGAGGAACGGTAAGATGAATTCTGTCACTATCACTTCACGCTGAAGGTCATCCATATGAGAAAATCCTTCATCAAACGCTGCAACACTGTATCACACACACACACACACACACACACACACACACACACACACACACAGGTTTGATTTTCTGTTACAGTGGTTTTTAAAATTCATCTACCATAATCCAGTCTTCAGTACAGTTACAGTGTGAAATGAATGATCAATGAGCAGGGCTTTTTACACTCTCTGGAAGTTTTGGCAGCTGAAGTTCTTGCCACGCAAACACTGCAGAAAATTTTCTGAAGTGGACGGCAGGAGTGGCCTGAGGCGCTCAGCAAACCATGTTGCAATGACTGTATCGTTCACAAGTCCGTCCAATCGTAGCTCTCGCAACACATCCAGAACAACAGAAGCAGATTCATCGTTCCACCACATTGACTGAAAGAGAACATTCCAGCAAAAAACACACATGCGTGCATGTGATGATGAAGCTGCTGTGAAAATGTGGCACACAGTTTAAAAGTTCAAATCTATAATTTGAATGTTAAAAGGAACTGCTCTCAAACAATAACAACAAATGGTAATGGAAATGGTAATTATGAGATTTTGTCACTGCGTCTGGTTTGACGCTACAGGAAACAGCTCAGGGAGAGTGTGTAATTTTGTGTAATTTGTTTTGTAATTTTTGTTATGAAGAAGTTGTTACTGTGCTCCCCATAGCATCAAACCAGATGCAGTGTCCAGTTCCCTCGAAAGGGAATGCCTCTTGGTTATGTATGTAACCTCGGATCCTTGAGAAAGGGAATGAAAAACTGCTACTTGTTGCCATGCCCAACGGGCGCCTGTCTGTGTCTCCTTCAAAGAAATTGAAGACATGCTCTACAGGTGCCCTAATATACTCGCAGGTGCACAGGATGCACATCAAGCAGTGCCGTGGGCCAGTTACACTGGCGTGATGAGACATGACATTCAGACACGGGTCACACCAGAGGCATCAAACCAAACACAGTGTCTCATTCCCTTTCACAGGGAACCAAGGTTACATACGTAACTGTAAGACATGTCTGTATTCATGTATTATAGGCTGTGATGAAATCAGTCAAAATCATGACAAAAACAGTCATGTTTTATAGCAGATGCATTCAGGAAGACTGACATATGCTTAAATGTCTGATTATACAGGTGAAATTGTGTGATTCTGAACAATGTCAGACAGTCTGACTGTGGATCTATTTATGTGATGTGTTACCCTGTTGGAGAGGATGTATAGGGCAGAGTCCAGCAGGTGTGAAACTCTGATCAGAAAGAGTTTCCAGCTGTCAGATGTAGTCATGACACCTGCAGACCACTGACATTCCAGAATAGAGACAAGATTCTCCACACTGACATTCAGCACCTGCGTACAAACACACACGCGTCATCAGCGCAGTAAAACATCCAGATGCAGGTGTATTCTGGGATATAATGTGTGAATGTGTCTGATTACAGAGGTGCAGGTGTATTCTGGGATATAATGTGTGAATGTGTCTGATTACAGAGCTGCAGGTGTATTCTGGGATATAATGTGTGAATTTGTCTGATTACAGAGGTGCAGGTGTATTCTGGGATATAATGTGTGAACGTGTCTGATTACAGAGGTGCAGGTGTATTCTGGGATATAATGTGTGAACGTGTCTGATTACAGAGGTGCAGGTGTATTCTGGGATATAATGTGTGAACGTGTCTGATTACAGAGGTACAGGTGTATTCTGGGATATAATGTGTGAATGTGTCTGATTACAGAGCTGCAGGTGTATTCTGGGATATAATGTGTGAATGTGTCTGATTACAGAGGTGCAGGTGTATTCTGGGATATAATGTGTGAATGTGTCTGATTACAGAGGTGCAGGTGTATTCCGGGATATAATGTGAGAATGTGTTTGATTACAGAGGTGCAGGTATATTCCGGGATATAATGTGAGAATGTGTCTGATTACAGAGGTGCAGGTGTATTCTGGGATATAATGTGAGAATGTGTCTGATTACAGAGGTGCAGGTGTATTCTGGGATACAATGTGAGAATGTGTCTGATTACAAAGGTGCAGGTATATTCTGGGATATAATGTGTGAATGTGTCTGATTACAGAGGTGCAGGTGTATTCTGGGATATAATGTGTGAATGTGTCTGATTACAGAGGTGCAGGTGTATTCTGGGATATAATGAGAGAATGTGTCTGATTACAGAGGTGCAGGTGTATTCTGGGATATAATGTGTGAATGTGTCTGATTACAGAGGTGCAGGGGTATTCTGGGATATAATGAGAGAATGTGTCTGATTACAGAGGTGCAGGTGTATTCTGGGATATAATGTGTGAATGTGTCTGATTACAGAGGTGCAGGGGTATTCTGGGATATAATGTGAGAATGTGTCTGATTACAGAGGTGCAGGTATATTCTGGGATATAATGAGAGAATGTGTCTGATTACAGAGGTGCAGTTGTTTTCTGGGATATAATGAGAGAATGTGTTTGTTTACAGAGGTGCAGGTGTATTCTGGGATATAATGAGAGAATGTGTCTGATTACAGAGGTGCAGTTGTTTTCTGGGATATAATGTGTGAATGTGTCTGATTACAGAGGTGCAGGTATATTCTGGGATATAATGAGGGAATGTGTTTGATTACAGAGGTGCAGGTGTATTCTGGGATATAATGTGAGAATGTGTCTGATTACAGAGGTGCAGGTGCATTCTAGACAAAAATAATGTGTGAATGTGTCTGATTACAGAGGTGCAGGTATATTCTGGGATATAATGTGTGAATGTGTCTGATTACAGAGCTGCAGGTATATTCTGGGATATAATGTTTGAATGTGTCTGATTACAGAGCTGCAGGTGTATTTTGGGATATAATGTGTGAATGTGTCTGATTACAGAGGTGCAGGTATATTCTGGGATATAATGAGAGAATGTGTCTGATTACAGAGATGCAGGTATATTCTGGGATATAATGTGTGAATGTGTCTGATTACAGAGGTGCAGGTGTATTCTGGGATATAATGTGAGAATGTGTCTGATTACAGAGGTGCAGGTGTATTCTGGGATATAATGTGAGAATGTGTCTGATTACAGAGGTGCAGGTGTATTCTGGGATATAATGTGTGAATGTGTCTGATTACAGAGGTGCAGGTGTATTCTGGGATATAATGTGAGAATGTGTCTGATTACAGAGGTGCAGGTGTATTCTGGGATATAATGTGAGAATGTGTCTGATTACAGAGGTGCAGGTGTATTCTGGGATATAATGTGAGAATGTGTCTGATTACAGAGGTGCAGGTGTATTCTGGGATATAATGTGAGAATGTGTCTGATTACAGAGGTGCAGGTGTATTCTGGGATATAATGTGAGAATATGTTTACTTACCGGGGTACAGGCATATTCTTGAATGGTAAAGTCACAAGGTGTTTTTGTAGTGTCTAGATTGTTTATGTACTGCTGCACTGAGGAGCTACACAAATCAGAACAACAGAGAGGACAAATGATGTTCAATAATAAATCAATGATAAATGTTAAAGCATGGTTATCCAAATAAACCATATATTAAAGCTTTACCTGTCTACACCACTGCACACCTGAGAGTCTAAATCACAAGATAATCAGATAAGAAACATCAAGACAGACAAAACAGTACAGTATACTAACACACGGTTATAAAATATCATGAATATGTCTCTGATTATGATTATATTATAGTGAAACTAAACAGGAAATACCAAATACCATTGTATGGAATCAATGGGCACTGAAAAAGAAAGCATAAAATACAACTTTAATTTATACTTTTCAACTTTACATCTAAATTTAAATTCATAAATATATGTTCCTATAATACAAGGTTTTCAGAGTAATGAAATTATATAAAGAATTAAGTGACCCATTTTTGGTAAGAGACATACCTTATCGACAGCTGGCAGTAATGGGCAATCTAAGGGGAAAGTCAAAATGACATTAAGAAACATGGCAAATAAAAAAATAAAAGAGAGCCATTATGGATTTTTAAATACAAAACACTGACCTGCAGGTGCTGTGCTGTTCAAGTTATAAATACTCGTCCAGATAACTGGCTCCAAATCACCAGGTGATGATCTCAAAATCTGCTCTAGTTTCTGGAAACTGATTTATGAAGAAAAGAACTAGTCAAAGAGAAAAAACACTGAGGCTTTAGTTTCATTTTTTAGGTTATTGAAAACCACATACTCACATTAACTGGTTTGTTGGACAGCTGAGAGGATTCTAGAAAATAAAAACATTACATAAAAAATATAATTCATTTGGAGAAGTATATGGGGCCACAGCACAAACAGACATGACAGATACAGCACAACCCTGTCATTAAAAAATAAAGTTTAAATAAAATAAATGAATAATAAATAAAAAAATAATAAATAAAACAGAAATGAAATAAGACTAATTGTTTCAAATGTTAGCAGCTCTACCACTTATTTAAAACACTGATTTATTATTTTCAGGTTCAAAACAGTTTGTATTTTGACAAATATATATTGTACAATACAAGCACACATGACATGACCTGATTTGATTTTGTATATATTAATTTTTTTTAACAGTAAAATATACTTGCAGTTTGGAAATTCTACATTTACAATTACTACAGACATCCAGCATAAAAAAACAATAAAAATACCCACAAACACAATATAAGTAATATGAACAGATAAACTGCATAACATGTCTCACCATTTCAGATAAAGCAAAAAGAAGCTCAAGAATCTGGGGAAGTCCCCGTTCCACAGGAGACACAAGCAGATAATCAAACACTGTATTGATGATCACATCTTTCTCTGGAAGACCAGGAAGATCATCAACCATCAGTCCAACCATCTGCTCTGAAGACAGAAGGACCAGATTTTCCAACTAAAGTTGGAGAGAAGAACATGAGGATTGACATTATATAGAATGTAAGTTGCTCTTTTTATATTTCTATTTGTGCTGTTTAACTAAAAAGATGTAAAGACATACAGGATCAAAAAGTGAGTTGATGGAGAGCAGATCTCTGAGCGGCACAAACTGAGCAAACAAGCCAAAGTTCTTCAGTAGCCACTCAGTGCTGCTGTTAGAACTGAACACACAGCCCGCATCTGAAACACACACACACAACACTGAGAACTTCTGTCTTAACACTGACAACACTGAGAACTGTCTTAAACATATGTGGAAAAAACAGCTCACCTGTTGTGTTCCTCCTGAGGAAGGGCAAGATAAAGAACTCCACCATATTTCTTCTCTGCATCTGATTCATTAGATGGAACTGAAGACTGAAGTCTTCCAGACTGTAAAATTGTTCAGAATCACAGTGAGTAAAGCATCTTATAAACACATGACAGCCTTGAGCTATTGTGAAGGTTGAGTAAATGGTTTTCTTACAGTTGCTGGTAAGTTTGGCAGCTGAAGTTTTTGCTGCTAATGCACTGCAAAAGAGTCGATGATGCGTACGGTATAAACGGCCTCAGATTCTGACTGAACAACACACTGATGAAATCAACATCACTCCATTGGTCAGGACTCAACTGCTCCAGTCTCAGCTCACCAATCACATCCAGGACATGGGATAGGGAGTCGCTTCTGATTGGCTGTGACTGAGGATGTAATGAAGAATTATTTTCTCACTCTTGTAAAATTCTCCAGTTAATTTTAGAAGAATTTCACAAGGGCTGTTTTTTACCATATTTTCTGCCATGCTGGAGAAGACAATGAGCGCTTGATCTAGAACATCATTTGTTTTGGTGAAGAGCAATTTCCAGATTTCCTTTGAGGAGCTGCTGTTGCTGGATAGTTGACACATTAGAAGCTCTGCTAGGTTTGCAGCAGTGAAGCCTGTCAGCTATGATCATATGAACATATGTGATCAATAGAAATGCTATGAAGATTTCAGAGAATTTCAGATTTCAGTCTTCTTACCTGAGAACAAGCGTACTGCTCCAGACTGATATTACAGGAGATGCTCATGAGACCAGCAGGCAGGAGGGTGGCATTACTGTGGAGGATTTGCATTTAGATTTGCATTTATTTTGCAATTGGTAGACAAACAAAAATACAAAATCAAAAATACCTGTTAATTCCAAAGCAAACTGAAGTTTCTGTGACCGTACGAGGAACAGAGCAATATAATAAAATCAGTGTTAGGACATTTTATGACATTGTGATATTTTACATTTTATTTACATATGAAATTAAATATCACTTACCATTTACTGGAGTTGAAATACACTATAAACAATGTGACCATAAAACAGATTAAAATGTAATTTTTTAAATGTTAGAATTTTTGGCTTTCCATTAAAAGTGTATTGAAACTGTTTTAATGTGTATTGAAACATGTTTTAATGAAACTGTTCATTAAAACATGATGTTTCTTACCACAAAAGGTAAAGGAAAGCAGCCTGTGAGAAAAACACCACCATAATATCAGTAACAGCTGACATTATTATCTCAATATCTCTAAGTACTATAAGAAACTATATATAGTTTGATTTGAAAACCACACAAGTTTGTGGTATGTTTCCATTTAGACAGCTAGATCAATGTTTATGTGGGAGTGTGTACCAGGAGGTGCCCTCTCTTCCATCAAGTTTATTATTTCCTGGACCGGCTGCATCATGTGGGGAGGAAGCACAGAGAGAGAACCTCGCAGCCTCTGAACACTGAGACAGAGACAGACAGATCAAACATCACACTTCCTGACTGCAGGGAAGTCAGTCTCTGTGTAATTGAAGCTTTTTTAGACAGGTTGCAGCATAACTTACATTAGCTGGTATGTTGAACAATCCAAACCCATCTGACAGACAGAAAAATAAACAAGTTAGTTCAAGCCCTGTGATATACTGAGCACCTGTCAAGAGTAGTTTACCCCCCAAAGCCCCAATAGGGATAAGCAGTATAGAAAATGAATGGATAGAAGTTATTTCAAATCATTCACAAACTTATCCACGGGGTTGGCGAAGGTTTGTTTACCTCGCCAGTGAACATGATGAGGTATTGAAGCATCTCAAGTAGACCATGCTCCTCAGGAGAAATCAGAATATAATCAAAAACCAAATTAATGATGATGCTTTTCTCTGGAAGACCAGGAAGATCCTCAACCATCAGTTCAGCTGTCTGTCGGGGAATCAGAACGGGGATTGCATCGGTCTGAAAGACACAAACAAATCACAGGCTCACACATGAATTAAAGAGAGCTGCAGAGGTGAATATTACTCATGACATCCTCAGAAAGAAAACAACAGAAACCAAGTCCATCATGTACATGAGGACGATGAACACCTTTGCACAGGTAATATTACAAAGAGTAAAAAATGCAGCCATTGTCCCGCTCAGTGAAAATTACAGAACTCACAGCGTTAAAGTTTTGGTTTAGCTGGTAAATTTCCCTCAGTGTGGCAAATTGTGAAAATCCACCAAGATTTTGAATCACCCAGAGGCTGCTGCTCTCAGCAGGACAGGCACCTGAAGACACATTCATATCACACATTATTTTACGGCTCTCTGTATGTTGATACTGTAAACACACAGGCTGACACACAGACAGACAGACCTGAAGCATTTTTTTGAATAAGGAAGGAGAAGATGAAATATTCATAAACCATTTGTGGTCCTCCTTCTGACATCAGGAACATGTTTTCACTGAGCTCTGAAACACTGAAAGGACAAACGGAAAGGTCAGGTGAGACCTTTCATTCAAATACAAAACAGCTTTATTGTCAAGGATGGACAATTGTCTTTGACAAGGACTAACACAAAACAAAATATGACATTGTAAATGTACCCACACTATTGGTCAAAAGTTTGGAAACACTTGAGTGAAATGTTTCTTATCATCTTAAAAATCTTTTGATCTAAAGCTGTTTGCTTAAATGCTTAAAATTATTATTGTAATATTATTTATAGTTTTAATGAGTTTACTATTATCTAAAATGTGAAAAAAATAATAAATAAATAAATGAGGGTTTCCAAACTTTTGACGGGTACTGTACATGAAAAACACTTATCTGAAATCAACTAGCCTGCTTATTTCAGACAGCAATAGCAGCTGGGATAAATGGTTTCCTGTTCAAACTTCTTTTAGTTTAGTGCACCTTATACCATCTCCCAGATGGGAGCTGCTGAAAAGTCACTGAGAGGATGTAATAGATCCATAGCAATATCAAAGACTTCCTTTTCAACTCCTCTTCTATAGAGTTTTCAAAGAGGAACCTGTTGCATGCCTGATCTATTGTAAACCCTGAAGCATACTTTTACATTTTAACAGAAATTTACAATTTATTCAACAATATTCAAAATGAGCATACGCAAACTCAAGCAGAGGTCTGGTGATACTAGAGGAAAGATCTAAAGTGACAGCATAGATCAATGTGTGCTGTGGACGTACAGCAGCTGGAAAGTCTGGCAGCTAAACTCTTTGTGACTGAGGCATGTGAGGTAGTCTGGAGCCAGTGTGGGGAGGAGAGGTCTCAGCTTGACCTGGAACCACAATCGAACAAAAGTCTCGTCCTGCAAGTTGGGCACTGAGAAGCTGTCATCAACCATTTGATTCAGGATGTCACTGAAGAAGGAGTTCTGGGAGCTGAAATTCTGAGTGAAAGCAGGAGAAACAGACAAATGAAATTCTTACCATTTATATAAAATGGGATGTTAAAAACCTTCCCTTATGAAAAGTGTTTGTTTGTCCATAACGGATGGACCAAAACTGGATCATAGCCATACACTTACAGTCATGGAGAAATGCTGCAGAAGAGCATTGAGGTTTTGGGAGAGATGCAGAAGAACGTCCAGGAGATTCTCCTCTGTAAGCGTAAGGTTTGAGCGTGCTGCACAGTGTAGGATGGTGGACACATGTTCCACCAGATCAGTCATCTAGAAAATCATCAAAACATTATGTGGCATATGACTACATAATGCCATCAAAAGTTATAGTGTTATAGATGTGGATGTTTCCAGTGATCTCAACTTACTGCACATGTTCTGTCATCAATAACGAGGCTGCAGATGTCTTGACTTTGATTCTGGGCTTCAGATCCCATCCCTGTCTCAATGTAGCTAAAACAGCCAAAGTAAAGCCAGAGTAAGTTACTTGATCAGAGCAGAAGCACAGAAAGACTGGTACTGGGACACTACTAGTATTGCAAACTCACAACTGGTTATGGAAAACAGCCGTGAGGTTGGAGGGGATTTCTGTCTGCCCACTGGGAAGGAATCGCCTGAGTATGGGAGAAACCACATACGTGAACCAGTCATTAACATCTGTGGGGTCAAACATGACCTGATCGACCTGTTGCTGTAGGGTTGAATTCTGCTTGAAAGGAGCAGCGAACTCTGCAAGCGTGAGGTTTATCACGGCCTGCATCAGCGTGGTGCTCCGCATGCTGCTGAGGTTTTGCTGGAAGTAAACAGATATGTGAAGAAGTGTTCAAACTTAGGACATGAAGTTTGATGTGTTGTGCTCATCTTGAAGGTGGGCACGGTGGGCGATCTCAAACAGGGTAGCAGTAGCAAGCTAGCTTTGAAAATATAAGCTCCTGCCCACCCTTCAGAGCTCTTTAAAGTATGTGTGTTTGTTTGTGTAGCCTTACTTGCTGTGTCAAGGTCACAAAGTCTCGAACAAAACTCCCGACGGGTCTAAATGCCATCATGAAACCATTCAGTGCCTGCACCCACACAAAGACACATTTTAGACCAGATATAACTGACATCAGAACATTAGATTTACTGGTGCTTCTCTTGCCTGTCGGAGGGGGTCCTGAATTGAGGGGGATGAAACGCTACTCATGGAGAATATCGTGGTGTTTTCTGATGGTTGAGGGTTCTCGGGGGGCAGCTGAGAGGAAAGCAGACTCTGAAACACCAGGCTCAGGGAACTCTCAGTCAGGCCCACAATCTCTGGATGAAGAAGGAGCTCAGCCTTCTGCTGTGGACTCAAGAGGTGCAAAACCTCCAACTGATGAGAGAAATGAGACGCTCAGAACATCTTCAGAACATCAGCACATCGTTAACACATTAGATTGAGCAGAGGAACATTCTCAGTCAAATACAGTTTAAGCTCCACAGACTTTGTCTGTGACATACTGTTGATTACAAAAGAAAACAAACTAAGCAGCACAACGAATAGACATCTAAAATGTCCAACTTTCATACTGGAAAGTTTAATCCTAACATGAAAAGAATACGTTAGCATGTGTGGAGTGATGTACACTACCAGTCAAAAGTTTCAAAACACTTACCCTTTCTTTGTTTATTTTTTTTTTAAATTTATGAATAATAGTAAACTTATCAAAACTATGAAATAACACAAATGTAACTTTAGGAATTATGTTGTGACTAAAGAAAATTAAAAATAAGGTAAAATAGGATGTATTCTAGCATATTCAATAGTCACCCTTCGTCTAGAATTTACAAAAATTTTCCATCACCCAGTTTCTTGAGGAATCATCCTGAGAAGATTTTTAAAGAGTTTTGAAGGAGTTCCTCTATCCTGCACTCTTATTGGCTGCTTTATTCTTCATTATTTGGTCCAAATCATCTATTTCAAAAACATTTTTTTTAAATTGTAGTTTTCTAATAACAAAAATTAAACTGAAATTAATATGTTGGTACAATTATATTATATTTTTATTTTTACATTTTTAACGTTTAATCAAATGTCTTCAGATTAAAAGATTTTTAATCTGACATTTCAGTCAAGTGTTTCCAAACTTTTGACTGGTAGTGTAAGTCACATTAAGTATGTGTGTGATAACTGAAGTATTTATGTATGTGCTTTAACAAGAGCTCCATATTTCACTCATAGTATATGACGGTAAACACATTGTTTGTTTGTTGGGTTATGTTGATAATGCCTACAGCATGTCATATACACAGTAAACAGTTTTTAAATTGTGTTTCACCCAGAATATTCCTGTAATTGTGTGGTGTTGATGTCTTTCTCAAAACCAGGAGGTGACTTTTTACCCCGCTGAAGAGCATGTTGAGAGACGTAAAGTCTCGCAATTGAGCCATGACTGAGAATGAGCCAAAGTTCTTCATCAGCCAGTCCTCGCTGCTGGCCTCTGGATCTACACATCCTATGACAACACAGCATCACACATTACACCATCTGACTAATAACACTGTTCTACAATGTGCGTGTGTACCTAAGGAAGTGTGATGTGTGCGTGTCTATGTGTGTGTACCTGAGGATGTGTGTTGTGTGTGGTGCGTGTGTACCTGTGGGTGGATGTGTGTGTTGTGTATGTGCGTGTGTGCCTGAGGATGCTTGTTGTGTGTGCGTGTGTATGTCTGTGTACCTGAGGATGTGTTTCTAGAGAGAAATGGATACATGAAAAAAGAATAAATCCACTTCTGTCTCACTGGATCCACACTGGAGAAATGCTGACTCAACTCCTTTACACTGCACACACACACACACACAGACAAAAACCAACAAAAAATACAACATAAATAAAATAAAACAACATCAAGTGTTTTATTATGAATCCTATTCTGATTCCTTTATCATGCAATGAGAAGGTGCATGCATTGCGTGATATGTCGTACACAGTCTGATAGGTGCTGCAGCTGAAGTTTCTGTTGCCGAGACACGTGAGGAAGTTTCTGGAGACGGACGATAGTAGAGGAGTCAGTTTAACATCCAGCCACGCTCTGATCACATGGTCCTCATTCAGACTGACCCCTCCTGACAGATCCAAGACTGGAACACCGGACACACTGGAGCGCTGGAAGAGAGACAAGATCTATGACAGACCTGCGAGTATGAGGACAATCAGATATGTATGTGTGTGTTGTACAATGAATGTGTAGACATCCAGAGCAGCACTGATGAGTCCCTTCAGATTCAGGATATGATCTGCCTCAGGTCCTGATGGGACACCAGCACACGACAAGAAGTTCTGCATGGAGTTTGACATCTGGACTCAGAAAAACAACACAAATTTAGAGCAAATTCTGCTCACAACAGAATGGGACTCTGTGTCAGTTCATGTTGTCACATCATGTTGTTTTTGACCTGCATGACGTTTTTGTTTTAGTATTTCGTATATTTTGTTAGGGACTGACAGTCACGTTTAATGTGTAACTAACATTCTGCCGAGAGCATCACAAAAGTCTGAATGAGGAAAGAGGTTTAAGGTTACTGTATTACTGTACGATTCCTGTTTTGTATAAAAGTATGTTTTGTATTCAAGCCAGCTTGTGTTATTCTCTTGTTTTCCTGAAGCAAACGAAACTAGCAAACAAAACAGAACAGTGCAGAGAGTAGGGCTGTGTGTATGCGAACTCACATGAGTGCATTGTTGTGCTGTAGGTTCAGTACTGGTTCCACAGGTTTGACTGTGAATAAGAGAATAATGGAGGTGAATGGAAAGTGAGTGAGAGGTCATGATGATGAGAGTTAGACATGATTTCAGCAATAAACACAATAAAAGCAGGTTCCTCTGTTTCTTTAGGTTATATAACCAGAAAATATGCACAATAATACACTTAACCCTAACAATAATACACTTCACTCACTTCTGCGCCTCTGAATGGACACTCCCTTTAGAGAGAAAGAGAGAGAGTTGTCTCATGTAAAGGATAAAATACAATCAGAGATTAAAAAATAAAAGTACACAACATGAAATCTTAATCTGATCGTAACTGAGTTAAAAGAGCAAATAAAGCGATTGAGTCATGAGGATCTGTACTCACCGAAAGCCGTCACTCCTGCATAGAGGAGCAGGAAAATGAGAGACGATCTCATGAAGAATATTTACTGTCACACAATGAAGTGTGAAATTCACCTGTGAAATTCACCTGTTACACAAATGAATAAGATGGTTGATTAATGTAGCAAAGAGACAACAGAGTAACTGACTCCACAGCGTGAAACAAGTTTCCATATTTTTAATTCACAACAAAGTTTGTCACAACAAAGAAGAAGAGGAATGGCTAAAAACAACCCTCAAAAGTCTGTTACATATGTAACCTCTGTTACCTGATGAAGGGAATTAGACATTGCATCAATAAAGTGACTCTAGGGGTTTGACCCTGGGAGACCAATAATTCTGCTTATCAGAAAATGAAAATGAAATTGACTTAAAACAAAAGTCAATAGAACCTGGGGAGTGAGATTTGCATGTCAGTCTCCGACCTGGATATCCGGGTACAAAAGGGAGATGGCATGCACCACTCATTCAGGTTTTCAACTTATTTATGTAGCAAATCCCACTCGCCAGTTGTGACTCACAAAAGGGGAACACACAGACACATTGAATATTCTATACCCTAACCCTCACCCTAAAGCTAACCCCCAAAGAAACCTTTTTGCAATTTTACATTTTAAAAAAAGTATCATTTAGTATGTTTAATAATAAATTTCCCTCATGGGGACCACTGACTGGTTCCTACAGTGTAGCTGTGTGTGACTTTTACCATCGTTGTGGGGACATTTGGCCCCACAATGGTAGAAAAACAAGACCACACACATAGACAGACACACAGAAACACATAGACTGAACTTTGACCATGACAATTTATCAAATTATTCAGTTCTGTTCTACGTTTCTTTTAAAAACATATTGCTACACTTCTGTGAAACAATATATTATTTGAAATTATACATTACACATGCATCTGAACATTATAAAGGTGATCCCTTAAAAAACAAATAACCAACACAACATTCTCCACTATGATAAAGGAAATGTAATAGTCTTGGGTATTTTGGCTGTGAAAATTAAAGCATTTAGGCCTTAAGCATTAAGCTTGCGTGTGGTGATGTGTTGTGTTGGATTTTAAACACAAAGATCGCTGCATTCCAAACACATATCTCACATACCAAATCACATGACAACAGAGCTGCTGAAAACTACCACTGGCTGGACCGGTCATGTCGGATGTGTTGTGACGCAGAAGATTAACCCTTACCTCTGACCACACGTGTGTTAATAAAGTCCATTAAGGTGCTTGTGTTCTGCATGTGCTTGGTCATAGAACATGAATTTAGATCAGATCAGTTGCTTGTGCTTCCTTCCATAAACAGCATTTACATTAAGCATTTAACACACTTTTTTAATAAAACAACTTAAAAAACAATAACGTTAAAAAAAGGTGCTTAGTTATGCCATAGAAGAACCATTTTGACTGTATAAAACCCTTAAAGAACCTTTTATCTACAGAATCTTTGTTTCACAAAAGGTTCTTTGTGATGCAACAAGCTTCTTCAGACTCCAAAAAGGTAAGAAAGAAATGGTTCTTTTAAAAACCTTTGACTTAATGGCTTTTTAGGGGACCAAAAATAAGAACCTATATATTTAGGACCAAATATTACATGTAGCACTATTTTGAGCCTGTCTGTGTTGGTGTAGCTCAATTATATATTAAAATGTAAAGCTATAGAAGTTGATAGGCAAATGTTGTTTAAAAAATATGTTCGGCTGAAATATTGCTGCTGTGCTTTAATGTAGAATGTTACAATTTAAACGGTGTAGAAAACTATAAATTAAAACAGCATGTTAAAGTATTGTTATAAAGACAGTTAAACTTACAAAAGCCAAAAGTTAACCTGCTCATGTTAATAGGGAAATATAAAAGTGCTGGAAATATAAATGTTTACAAATATAAAATACGGTCACAGTCTGGAAAACATGTTTTCTGTTTAATTAAACAAGAACAGAATTCTCAACAAAGTCCCTCTGCAACATTCCATGTAATAATCTAAAGGACATCTACATATTGCCATTAGTTTGTTTACACTAATAATACTTTACCCTAACATAATTACCAGAAACATTACTGTTAAACCCAAGTGCACCTTATATAAATAGAAACTGTTAAAGACACTTTGTGTTTTAAAAACTGATTACAACCTGATAATTACAACAGATCTAAAAAATTACAAAGTTACTGAGATAAATTTGAATGAGAATGAACAATCAAATTAAATAAAAAACATTTTGTCGTGTGTAATTGGCTAAGATGAAAACTCACATTGTCACACTGATCTCGATTTACTTAACTATGAACTCTATATACAGAAAGTTTTTAAATTAAAGGGCAAGACTTCCTTGAAATATGAAAAGTAAACCAATAGCTATCACATTCATTTACGAACAAAGACAAACTGTACAGCAGTTTTAGAGAAAAATTACAGCACCAGAATCAAAGCTTCAGATTAACACATACTGAAACTGAGTGACTTTACCTGTCAGGTGTGTTTCTCTCCACGACAAATGTTACAGAGTGATTCTGTCTTATGGCTGACGGACACTGACATTCACACAGGCTCCACCCACAGCAGAGAGACACACCATGGTGTAGGTCACAGGTAATAACAGGTGGAGGCTGAAGTAATACTGAGTCACATTTTACTAATTAAGTGTTTTCATGTCTGCTATTGTACTACAGAAATCATTAATAAAATAAACATCTAAAAGAACAACGAGAAAATTATATGACCTACTGTAAAAACATCATCACTACAAAGACAACAGGGTTGTTAAAAAGACCAGAGCATAACAACGCATAACAACAGAGAGATGTGAAACATTTCAGTGACCACCATCAAAACACCTCACGTTTTCAACCCCACATTATCCTCTTTACTTTCCTGACAAATGTTTAGAAGAAAATTGAACAGTGAGGCGTTTGATAATGAATCTTCCAACAATGTCTGAGGACTGACACAAATACAAATGACATCTATTTTGCACATTGTGCAAACATGCAAATCAAGGCAGAATCTAAAGAATGTGAGGCTGTAACATTTATTTAATGTTGTGTAAATGTTTCAGAAAGTTTTCTTTGAGGGTTAGGTTTAGACTTAGGGGATGGATGGATGGATATATATATATAAAAGAGTACTTATTCATTATTTATTCATGATCTCTTGCACTGTTTAAGTTTAATCTTTTGTTCCATCTATGTTTATAGTTTTTATAGTCTTTGGAGCGGACCAGTTTACATTTCATAGCTAATTGTATATCCTGCATGTGAATGAATGTGACATAAAAATCTTGAATCTTGACTTTCATTTGTAATAGCAGGTCATCTAAATACAATGCATCTAGACTGTTTATAAGTGTGTAGTAGTGTTTAATCCTCAATGTTTGTCACTTGTCAGGTTACACATCAGTCACCTGCGACATCTGCAGCTACACCCTGGACACACCACACACAATCAGCAAACAACATAAGATGGACCTTATTGACATCTTAGTTAATAATGTTTCATCTTGGTTAATAGTTAAAACATTATGCTTTCTATATAAAATGAGCAATGTAGAGTATCAGAGGAGAACTGCACACTGGTTGAGTCAGGGGTCTCCCAAGGATTTTATCTCTATCACTTCTTTTTTTGGACTGTCGCTGAAATGAATGTAGGTAAGTTTTGCTTTTCTCTTTAGTGGCCTGTAGTTAGTTAAGTGGGAAATGTTTTATGGCAAACTCGTTCTAAAATATATTTTTGTAATAAATTAATTTCTGCAAAGCTGCTTTGCTATTTGCCTATTTGCTATGCTCATTGTGAAAAGTGTTGGAGAAATAAAGTAAATAAAACTGGGCCAACATTTTCATATTTTCTCGATCTGCTAACTCTAGCAGTGATAATCTAAACCAACTAAAGTGAGTTAAGGAAGGATGCAGGACATTTGTCTAATAGAGCATTATAATAATCTAACTAAAATACACAACACTTTCATTCTAATAAAAACTAAATCTTCTGGAGATGTTTGTTAAAAGTACATTAATCTGATGTGTTACACAGAGTTTATTATGATTTTTGCTGAATCCAGAAGAGGGAGCCAGACTAAAAAGATGGGGTCATTTTAGGTGGCCAATACCATATAGAAAGTGATACTGGTAAAAGGGTAGGGTTAGGGTTACCCTAAAACCACATGTAAAATACTAGAGTGAGTGAAATCCCTTTAAGTGGAACTACAGTGAAAACAATTATACATTTACATATTTCAATCAAATTAAGTTAATAGCACTGAATACAAAAATGAGGCACTTTAGCCTCTAACCTCTGTCTCATCAGGTTTTACACATTGTATCTTTGATTTCACATTCTGCCGCCTGAAAAAAATAAACTAAATGGCTCAAGAGGTTCAGAATAAACAATGTTGAATTGTGAAAGGCACTAGAGAAATACACATGAATTGATTTGAACATTCCTCAATAAAGTAAAAACAACAGTGTGTGTGTGTGTGTGTGCTGGTTTGTCCTGGAAATGTATAATCTAGCATGTATTCAGGTCGCTACCCCTGCATAATTCAAATGGCTAAATAAATATACCAAACCTGTTATTTAAAAAATTTAAAAACTGAGAAAGTTTTCTGTGAGTGTTTTTGCTTAGGGTTGGAGGATAAATCATTACTAACCCAGTTTAAAAACCATTACACCTATGGAAGGTCCTTTTGCTGCATCACTGTCTGGTATGGGAACTGCAGCGCCGCAGACCGCAAGACCCTCCAGCGGACAGTGAACACAGCTGCAAAGATCATCCTGGACATTTTCGTTTCACGATGCTCCACCAAAGCCACCAGCATCGTAAAGGACCCCATCCATCCCTCACACAGTCTCTTCCAGCTCCTGCCGTCAGGAAAACGGTACCGGAGCATCAGAGCCCGGACTGCCAGACTGCTCAACAGCTTTTTCCCCCAGGCTGTGAGAGCCCTGAACTCAAGCACGGCCCCCCTGAAAAACCCCATACCTCTTGAATATATATATATATATATATATATATATATATATATATATATATATATATATATATATATATATTTTTTTTTTTTTTTGTTTTTTCTCCCTTGTGCAATTCTGAGTGTGCTACACACAGGTGAGTAGGCCGCACAGATAACCTGTAGTAACACACTCTCCTCTATGTGCACTAGACACTTTTTACAACTGAGGGTACATAATCCCACAAAAAAGACTCATAACATATGTATGTTTACAAGCCCATGCACTACAGATCATCTTGTACTGTTCTCCAGCCAGGAACAGTGCTTGACTTTCTTTTTCCTTATGTACAGTATTTATGTGAAACATTTGTATAGTTTGTATTATCTAGTTTATGTATAGGCAACTTTATACATAGTATATTTATAATCTAACTCTGTTAGTATTTGTGTTTAGATTTATACTGTTTCACGTCATTGTTGTATGTCTGTATTTATGTAGCACCGTGGTCCTGTGAGGCACGACATTTCGTTCCACTGTATGTCCCCACATGTAGCGGAATGACAATAAAGCTCAACTTGACTTGACTTGACTCCTTTTAATGATGTATGTAATAACATGTGTATGTGTGAAAGAGAGAGCGAGTCATTTGTGTTTAGAAATGTTGGTTCACACATGAAGCAGAGGCTCTAAAATTGTTGCAATGTTCAGTAACCTCAGGATGAATATCTGCTCTTATAATTTTTAAATTTTAAATGTCATCAAAACGTTTATCCTGTTGGATTTTTGCACCTGCAGATGGCAGTGGACAAGATCACTGCTGTTGATGTTTTTAGTTTCAAAAAAGTTGGGATGCTGTGTAAAATGTAAATAAAAACAGAATGCAATGAGTTGCAAATCTCATATACCCATATTTTATTCATATCAAATGATCTGTGTTCAAATGGTGAAAGTGAGACATTTTACTATTTCAATATCAAATGGTGAAAATATCAAATGGTGAAAGTGAGACATTTTACTATTTCATGCTAAATACTAGCTCATTTTGAATTTGATGGCAGCAACACCTCTCAAAAGTTTGGACAGGGGCAACAAAAGGCTGAAAAAGTAATTGGTACTAATAAGAAACAGCTGGAAGAGCGTTGCACAGGTCAGTAACATGGCTGAGTATAAAAAGAGCATCTTAGAGAGGCTGAGTCTCTCATGCCTCTCTAAATGGGCAGAGGTTCACCAATCTGCAAATAACTGCATCTACAAATTGTAAAACAACTTCAGAATAGTGTTCCCCAAAGGAAAATTTGAATATCCCATCATCTACGCTTCATAATATTATCAAGATGATATTCAGAGAATCTGGAGAAATCTCTTTCCACAAGGGACAACGCAGAAAGTCAATATTGGATGCCCATGATCTTTGGGCCCTCAGACAGCACTGCATTAAAAACAGGCATGATACTGTCTTGCTCAGGAACACTTCCACAAATCATTGTCTGTGAACACAGTTCACCATGCCACCTAGAAGTGCAGGTTAAAGCTCTATCATGCATAGAAGAAGCCGTATGTGAACATAATCCAGAATCGCCGCCATCTTCTTTGGGCCACAGCTCATTTAAAATGGACTGAGGCCAAGTGGAAAACTGTTCTGTGGTCACAGAGACGAAATTTGAAATTCTGTTTGGAAATCATGAATACCGCATCCTTCAGACCAAAGAGGAGAAAGACCATCCGGCTTGTACCTGCATCTCTCATGGTATGGGGTTGCATTAGTGCCTATGGCATGGGCAGCTTACACATTTGGAAAGGCACCATCAACACTGAGAGGTATATACAAGTTTTAGGACAACATATGCTCCCGTTCTATGTTCTAGTGTGACTAAAATTTGAGTATATGAGATTTGCAAATCATTGCATTCTGTTTTTATTTACATTTTACACAGTGTCCCAACTTTTTTGAATAGGGGTTGTAGTTTTGTAGAACCCTTTTTAGATCTATTCACTTCATCTCAAAAGAATGAATGCAGGACGTAGTATCTGTGTTTATGTATATGGGTTGGTGGTCTGCCACTTTCTCTCTTTTTCTTTCTCTGCTTCACGTAGTTTTCTTTGCATGGTAAAGCTTTATATTACATTACAACTCTTTTAAATAAAAATAATATATGGTTTCTTATTTAGAAAGGGACCATATACATTATTTAATATAAATTTTCAGCACAGCAGTTGATGTGTATATACAGTCAATTTCATGTCTCTAAAGATTATCATGATGTGTCTTTACATAACCAAAGCCTTAAACATTACATGCATACATACATACACACAGTACAAGTATATGTATGTTATGTGATGTCTTTGTGTGTGTGTGTTGGCGCCAGGGCTCTTCAACAATCAAAGCAGAGGGGCGTGAGAAGTGCGGAAATCTCTACCTGAAAATACAGGTGTGCCAGATTATCAAAGGCCAGCCTATGAGCACTAAACACACGGCTGTGCAGAGGGGGATGTTTCCATGTGTGTTTATGTGCAGGCTGAAGGATTTCCTGGATTTCCGCTGACAAACACACTTGTGAAAATGTTATTCAGTAGCTGCTGCTGTGTGTAAATATCATCATAAGCCGAGGAAGTCCCCTTCAGCTAACACAAGCATAAAAAATCTATTAAATTAGCCTCAAACAATCTCTTAAGCATAATCCCATCTGTGCATTAGCCATGTCCTTCTGTACGGTTCAGTGAGACAGCAAGTGTATTCATCCATCAGATTCAGAGTGTATCGTGTGTGTTGTGTTATAGATCTTCTGTGAACATCAGGTGAATGTTCACTGTTTCACTACTTCAAGTTTACTTTCACTGCAAGTTGTATGCTTATATAACTGTGTGTGTGTGACAAATAAATCTTGAATCCTTGAGCATGTTTGCTCTGCAATTCGAACATTTTAAAAAAGGGTTAGGGTTACAATTTTCTTGTAATCAAAAATTTTCAAGCAAAACATTTTTGGAACATATTTTCATTCTTGAAAATATGTAAAAACAACAGCATACACATTAGTAAGTGTTAGCAATGACCCCCTATGTTCTCACTCTAAAACAACATCCTGCTTGATAAAACTACACATCAAAATCTCTTAAATATATCTCTTTAATATCACAGTTATTTCACCTAGACAGCAATGAGATTAAATGGAGAGCAAATGGACACTTGTGTAATTTCCTAAGAAAAGACCCAGAAATCTCACAAATGTCTCCATTACAGTTTTAGAAGAGATCTCAACAGTGTGACAAACTGGTTAAGGATTGTACTGAATAAACATACAAACTTTGACAAAACAGTTATACTGTTAGTTCTGTTTTGACCATGAGATATGAGTTTCTCCTTATCTGAGATCTGATCAAGCCTCTGGTTCATAACAGTTTCTTTCTGACATCTGTATGTGTCTGACGAGGTCGACAGAAGCTGACAGAAGCCGAATCTCGTTCCAGATGTTTATGGTCTGAAATTGTTGCTACGGTAACAAACTGCTTTACAATAACACACAATACAATAAGTTACTGTATATTTGTATACTGAAAACCTGAAAACGCCAATACCTGCCTCAGTGTGTGTAGTTGTGTGTGATGTGTGAAACTATGTCAATGTGTGTTGGGGGGTGATTTCCTGTCTGTTTCAGGTAGTTTGAGTCTCAGACTGACATGTTAAGACACATACGAGTCTGACTGTCTGTGTGTGTGTGTGTGTGAGACAGAGCTGTATCAATGAAAGTGTGTATGAATGAACTGTGTGTGGGGGGGTGTGGCTTTTTCGGTCATAAACTCGTGCTGAGTTCTGGTGTGTCACAGCATTAGGAGACCCCGAGCAGGTAAACTCTCTCTTATCTGTTGTTTCCTTTATCTGTTGTTGCCTTAAGGTGCTTTTTCATAGTCACCATGTTGTGTGTTCAAATATTATTATACGTTTTACTGTGTAATTCTAATTTCATAGACCTGTTTACAGTTTATGTCTGAGTATTAGAGAGAGAAATATAACACTGTCTTTTTACTGATGTCTAGTATTAGTATTGATGAGCAGATTCACCAGTTTGTGTGTCTGGTTGATGTTCCGAGGAAAACATGCTGAAAAGCAATGCAAGGACATTAGTGAGGACCAGCTCTTCACTATTTAAAATATTTGACAAAATCATTGTGTTTTAAATCTAATAGGTAAGGTGTAGTAAATATCATTATCATAGTATCAAAACTGCTGCATCTTTGACAGCTCCTCATTTTAGAGTGTGTTTGGATATGTTCTGTTTCATTAATTTGTCGGCGTTTACATGAGCTGTGCAGACAGTTAAACCTGTTTTCTTCACAAATCACACACACACACACAACAGCTGTCAACAACTCTTTACAGTCGCAATCCTGAGCCTTCCTGCAACCTATAAACATATACACACACACACACATCACTGTTACTTTGAAACTGAAGTTTCTGACTTTAGAAGCTTTATCTAATTTAGATTAGCTATTAGATTAACATTTAATAAATATTTTAGTGGCAGAAGACTTCAAATGCTGAAAAATGCAAACCAATGACTGATTCAAGTTTAGAACAGGATGTTTGCTTGTTACACTGAAATCTGAGATTAAAATCTGGCATGCAAGACAAAATGTTCAATGCTCTCATCCTTTGTAAGTCGCTTTGAAAAAATGCGTCTTCTAAATGACTAAATGTAAATGTAAAATCAGCCTCAGTTTTTTGTCTTGCTGGTAGGTCATTACTCTGCTACCAGTTAATAAAACAACCTGTCATCACAAAAACTACACTTCATAAATCTAGCTGAAGTTTCGTGACATTAATAAGGTTAGTAGCATTTCGAGTTTGAGTTAGTTACTCCCATCACTGTCCTTTATCACACCTTAAATTCTCTCTCGAATGTGCCTTTGCACTTTGGCTGTATCAAGTTTGGACACGTTTACTGTGTGTGTGTAAATGTGTCGGGCTGGTGGGAGTGTGTGTGTGTGTGTGTAAAAGAGAGGACAGAGAGAGGAGAGAGAGGGCTGGCAGCATTAGGCGTGTGTTAAGATAGCTGCACAAAACAGTAAAAACAATACATAAATGTGTATGCCACTATAAAGCCCCAGCTGATCATTATGACAAGAAGCTCACTGGTCACTGCCAAACCAGATTACAAACCCATAATTAGCAATAAAGGCAAACAGGCTAATGCTGTGAGAAGTTTAGTATGTCCATTATCGCTGCATTTATTTTAACAGATCCATGAAACATCTACTGTGATACAAAAAATGCATTTAATTTTAATTCAAATAGTCATTGCAAAGCAAAATATTGTTTGTGATTTATAAATAGTGTTTAAAAAGCATCAGAGCATTAATATTAATGTGTTATGTTTATTTATATTAACACGTTCATATTATTTGGATGGTTTGTTGTACATTTCTATATTTTATCGTCACTGAGAGCAGCAGCACACAAACATTACTGCAGTTATCAGAATACAATAGCTAAACTTTCTTATAGCTCAGCTGGTAGAGAATGATGAACACCAAGGTTGCTTCCAGGAGGACACATACAGCTACCAAATAAAGTTATGGATTGCAACTTTAACATCACAGTACAATATTTTAAGTTTTAATAATCACACCAGAAAAAAATTAAAGTTAAAGTTCAGTTTTCAGACTGAACTCATTATATATTGGTTCATTTAAGTGGAGGGTAATTGGCTGTATTTATGTGTAGCAGTTTATTCCAGCCTCATAAAGCCAGACTAACAAAATAAAGAAATTAGCAGACATGTGTGTAGATTGTTATCAGAACCCTGAGGTGGAATCACACCTGCACATGTTCCAATTAAGCAGTATCTCATGACAGACCAGCCCAGCTTCTGTTGAAGTTACAGGACGGCTGTTCATTTAAAAGGTATGTGACTGTGTGTGTGGTCTATTATCTATAATTTTTTTGTTGCTTTCACAGCTTTGGACAGTGACATCACAGCCATGTGGTGACACTGCAGGCTATTTGTCATACACACACAGAAACACAATGACGCACCCGTATGACCCTTGGTTGCGTGTGGGAGCTCCTCCAGATGAGGTGAGCATGTCAGGTTGGTGGGACATGCACACTGGGGCCGCGGGAGGCTGGATGGACCTTCAGGGGGCAGCGGGGATGGGGATAGGGGCAGGGCAGGGGGGGTCAATGGGCTCCTACACCACCGACCCTCAGATGTGCTGCCTGCCTCCCTCAAGCTCCACCCACTCTGCTATGCATTACTCCCCTGAGGGCTTTAAGATGGAGCCCTTGACGCAGGACCTGCTTCCAGTCGGGCATGCATCGTTGTCGTCCTTCAGCTCAGAGGACCAACAGGAAGTCATGAGCGGAGCCTCTCGGCCCAAACCCCAGCGGCGCACTGGCGGCCGCATGCCCAGTCAGGCGTCCTGCCGCTGCCCAAACTGTCTGAATGCGGAGACTCTGGGAACTAATGGCGATGACAAATGCAAGCACATGCACAACTGCCACATCCCTGGCTGTGGGAAAGCTTATGTCAAGACATCACACCTGAAGGCACATCTGCGCTGGCACAGCGGTGACCGACCCTTTGTTTGCAACTGGCTGTTCTGTGGGAAACGGTTCACACGCTCAGATGAGCTACAGCGCCACCTGCATACACACACTGGCACCAAGCGTTTCAGCTGCAGCTCATGCCCTCGAGTCTTTCTGCGTGCAGACCACCTCTCAAAGCACATGCGCATACACGAGTCGCCGTGTCAATTGGCTGAAGAGACTCGCTCAGTGATGCCAGTATCTTCTACAGAAAGCAGCACTAGCAGCACCTCAATGCTAAGAGTGAAAACAGAAAACACAGAAGACGCTGAAGACGACACAGTTAAGTACACACCAGCCCAACCAAATGCTCTGTAGGCAAAACAACAGATGGGAATGGATTAAATAAATGACATAGTGCTTTGGTAATTTCAGTTTTATTTATAATTGTACATTTTTAGGTTTGATATTCTCTGTTAATTAACTTTATATTGTTATTGTGTATTATTTTATTGTATACTGAAGGTTTTTTAAGGATATGTAATTAGTTTTGACATAGTAATAAATGTAAAACATTTTGTTTATAAGTGATGTGACTTCAATAAGAATATGTGTAACAATAAAACGAATGATCAATACCTTCTCATTCATTCATTCATTCATTTTTTTATTGGCCAGTTTTTTTTTATATTTTTGTTATTATTTATCTATTTAAATGTAACTAATCTTCAGTATGAAGTTGACTGACAGAACACACAAGTCTGAGACTACATAAAACAAATCAATGCATGATCAAGTTATTTGAAATGTATAAAAATATTCACATATTGCGCAGATAACATGAAACCAGATTATTATAAACAAGGGGTGTCAAATCCTCCTTGGAGTTTATCCTTGGAGTTTAGTTCCAATCATAGTAAAACAAATCTAATGAAAGTGAAGTAACCCCCTAACCCCCCAACCTAACCAGAATGTATGCCATTAAAGTGCAGAATTGCACCTCTCCAGGATCAAGGTCTGACAGCCTTGATATGAATATACCAGAAAATATCCTAAAATATTCACTAGAAACATGAAGAATCTGTTAGAACACATCAAAACACAATGATATGAACCTGAACACTGAAATTAGACCTACTGAACACAGAAAATACTGCTAAACAACAACACATGCTGAGCCTTAACCCTAACAGTTTGAATCAAAATAAACAGCACTTCATTTTCATTTCAACATTTGTTGATGTAAATCTCATTCATCTTCTGTGTCTGAATGTTCAGGTCTAAAGCTCATCTTTCGCACCATTTTCAGTCATCCCATTCTTTTCTGTCACACTTATTCCTCCATCACCGCTCTCCATTCCTCCATCACCGCTCTCCATTCCTCCATCACCGCTCTCCATTCCTCCATCACCGCTCTCCATCCCCCCATTTTCTTTAGCACTGCAGTTAATGAGTGGATTACCTTCAGGTGTGCTATCTGACCTCTCAGACACATTGTCATTTGTTTCAAACTCCTCAGGACGCTTTCGCTTAAAGAAACCACACTACACACACAGATAGAGAGATTGGATGGATTATTTAAGACTGGTTACTGATTGATGACATATCATGATTGCCGATTGGCTCTTACCTTCAGCAGCACAACTATTATGATAATGAGTAAGATCAGTCCTCCCACGGCACCTGTACAACCAATCAGCCACTGACTGGGCAGAACTACAAACTCCACCTTCACTTCAGTCTGTGAGGGAAACATAATCAGAACAACTGACATGGATTCACACCGTTTTAGATGAATAAATCAAGATGTCTACTAAGACAGCGTCCTAACTGGCAAAGAACCTTAACGATTAACACTCCTCAGAGCAGGATTTGCATGAAGCACAAAAACAGCTCCAAACTCCTTGTGTGAAGCAGGTTAGCATGTTACCAAACAACTCAATCCAATGAACATATAAACAGCACAAATCTTGAATAAAATACTTCATTCTGGAACTAGGCTAAAGTTCTTTTCTGTGACACTTTTCAGTGTTTCTTTCTTTTGCTTATTTTGTCATTGAGCTTACTGCAAAGCATTCTGGGATTGCCTTCTCTGTATGGACGCATGCAATGCTAGGTACTTGGCCAAAACAAGGCATTTTATGAGGATCTTCTATCAGAACTATGTCTGTAGTTTGAATAGAAAAGAATTTAATGTAAATGAATGTGCATAACATAAACAGTAAATCTACATGATTTAGTTTAAGCAGAACAAAGCACTTTTATCACAGCTACACAGATCTGTATGAGACTGTTGATCATCTTGACAAAACTTGATGAAGGCATGAACAGTTAATACCTGAGACTTGTGGGGGTCATCCTGTAGAGTGAAGAGGAAATATTTCATTGTTAAAATTTGACATGCTAAACTTAATTTCAAATGATTTGAAACAGCAGTTTGTTCATTCTTGTGTAATCATTAGTTTTGAAGAGGAGCTCATATTCAACATGAGAGACAACATGATGGAATGATAAACATTAATTTATCACACACTGCAGGACCCTTGAAATAAAAAAACACCCACAGCACCTTAAATTAACAATCTATACCCCAGCTAACAACTTTGTTTGCTTATTGTTAACTTATAATGTTTCCGTAATGTTTCCAAAACTTTATTTTGAAAGTTTCAGGAATGTTCAAAACATCCATCATTTTTTGCTTGGTTTTAAGAATGTCGTTTTAAACATTTTTTTAATTCTGTAACATTTTTAAAACGTTCCATTAACTACTTAAAAATAACATTTTTATAGAGATATATAATGTTAGAAAAACATTCTACTAACATTATTGCAAGAATTGTTTTGATTTTTTTTTTTAACTTTGAGAGAACTTTTTAAGAACACTGTTAGCTGGAACACTCCACAGGCATTGTGCTCTTAAAAACTGAGGCTGTTAAAAAAAGCTGAACATTGAACACTGAACATCTCAGATCTGTCTGTATTGGTGTAACAGAGCTGGTGTGTCCACACCTTTAAGCCGACCGATGTCTGGCTGTAACGGCTTTGGTTGTAGTGCAGATGTGCACTGATGTTGAAGCCATACTCCCTCCTGATCTCAGTAAAGGAAAGTTTCTACAGAAACAACACAAGACTAGGCTCACAGAAAGAAGCAGAGGCAGATAATTTCTGGTGTCAGTCTTAACAGCCTTAGTGAAATTATAAGGATTTTACTTGTAATCTTTAATGGCAATACAGTAACTGGTTATGACCAATCATTGAACAATGGTTATCTGTAAATCAAAGTATAACTTTTACATGGAAATTTTTTTTTCTTTAGATAATCTTTCACTCACATTTAACTGTCAAAGAGTCTCTATTAATAGCCACCAAATTATTTCTCAATGTTTCTCTGGTTGTGGCTATGCAAATTAGATCAGTGTAGCAACTTTACCTTCATTAGCTGATACATGAATAGTTAGACAGATATTGTATTATGATGAACTACATGATGAACTACATGTGTGTTTCTAAGTGTTTGAGTGTGAGTTTCTGTGTGTTGGTCACTCACCGACTTAATCATGCTGTCCAGAGCTGCTTGTGCCGTCAGTCTGAAGTGAACAGCCATAGATTTCTGCAAAGGGAAGTGACCACATTCAAACTTCCCACAGACATCATCCTGCAACATCAACAAACCACAGAAATGAGAACAAATACCACAGACTAAAACTAAACACCACTCTCTATTTAAACTGAGTACTGATACTGACACAGCAGGTACGATACATGAGATGTGGAGAGTTGGTGCTGTCCTGTATACAGGACACCTAAGCTTAACTTAATTTTCACAAGTGAATTCTAATCTAAACATGACTATATATATATATATATATATCGTTGAAAAGGTGTAAGACTCTAGAATACGTATTTGACCAATGTTTTATTAAATAATTTATGTAGGCAGAGTAATTGATAAGTATATGATAAGAGTGTGCATCAAAAATGTAAAAAAGTGTATTCATAGTTTGTAAATCATTTGTAAATAATTCAAAAATTGTAAATAGGTTTAATTTTCAAAATGTGTATACAATATGTATATGTGTATATGTGTGTATGTGTGTGTGTGTGTGTGTGAGAGAGACCTTTAGGAATCACCACTGAGGCTTAGCTGACCCTCAGTGGATAACAATGGTACAGCAGCTAAAATTCTTACTGAAACCTCACTTTTGTCATCAAGCTCAAATTTAATACAAAACTTGTGAGACATGTGGCTTTGAATTTCTAGCATCTGTAGGCTGAAACATTTATTTTTATTGAGTGTTATTGAGAATTATTTTATAATTGAGTGATTTATTTTCAGCAAACAATCTGACAATTTTGTTCTTTGATGAGACTAAGCTTCAGTCTGTATGCCAAAGAGTTCATGAGTTACAACCAGTTTTTGTTCAAATAGTGCATTCAAATTCTTAAAAGGAAGAACAGATTATTTCTTTTTACAACAATACATTTTTAAAACTGGTCTATTAAAATAAATCATACTTCCTAATGCAGACTGAAAGACCATGTGATCAATACACTTGCTCTAGTTATTATTCATAGCAGATATCATATGGTGACCAGACAGCATAATTAAATATCCCATCATCATCTTCGCAACAATGTTTATGAAATAAATCCTGCATACACTGCAACGTAAATATGAATTTTGATACTGGAGCATATCTTTGAGTGACAGGAAATGATCAGAATGGGAATGATACGAGTCACTCACCTGTTTCTGTTGGCACTGTGTTAAATTCTGAAAGCAGAACAGAACATGTTAATTTAACACAATATGACTGAATGACAGATATTCACAGAAAACTGATGAAGAAACAGGTTAAAGACCTCCTGCATGATGAAGCTCTGAAATTTTAAATTCACGTCTGAAGTTTTACAGGGCAGTAAGAGTTTGACTGATACCGGCAGACCATTAACACCCAGATTTTCCACCTGTACACAAATGCAACACAGGTGTATTAGTTTAAATCAGTGGCATCTTTCTGAACACATTGGATGAATGATGTTGAAACACATATAGGATATGAAATTCCAGAGGAGAAACATCTCTACACCTTGTAGGTGATAGTAAGAGGTTTTGGACCTCTGTCTTCCAGAGAGAAATTCAGATATGTCACAGAATCTTCTCCCACCCTGACAAACAGTAAAAAAAGGAACTTACTGTTAAATTGAATGTTGTCCTAAAAAACTATTTTTGATTAGTAGTTTATTTTGATATCAAATAAAGAAGTAGATGAAAAAGAACAGTTTGGAGTAAACTTCACTCACACACTGATAGCTAAATCAACTGCGAGCTGAACTGCTACACTCCTCCTCACCTTGGAATCAGTGGTATTACCGTTGTTATCACTGTGAACAAATTAAGACAGTACTTATTTTGTCTTAAACTGCATAATCATATCATAACACTGTATAATCCTATTAAATCACATCATAACGCCTCAATCCCATTAAATCACATCATAATGCCTCATAATCCCATTAAATCACTTTATAATGCCTCATAATCCCACCATAACACCTTATAATTTCACTAAATTAAATCATATAACCCCTCGTTATCCCAATAAATAACATCATAACACCTCATTATCAACTCTTGCTGCTTCAATGTCATTCACCTGTTGGCAGTGATTACCATGTCCATCATATCTGGCCAATTGTAATCCCACTTCACACGGAACGTTCCCAAAAAATTGGTCTAGAACATATTAGTAGCACAATTTGCAGAAATTATTTGTAAAGAGTTTGAAGATTACATTGTCTATAGTTAGGTGTAGAAAATGTATGATAAATTATTTCAGTATTATTAGATTCCAAAATAGGTTTTCATATTGTAATATGTAACATTAATGAGTAACATTACAGTAATGTCATGTTACAGTAGCGTGTCGTGTGGATTGATTACTGTTGTGCCGCTTCGATACACTGGCAGATTGATACTGCAGGTGGTTCTGTTCGTAGCACCGCTGTCGTGATCGCCACAGCTGCTCCGTGTTCTGCTGGGCTGTTTGTTGAAAACACACAGATTATATTGCACATGTACACCACCACTCAAACTTTTAGAAACACTTACTCATACTTTTAATTTTTTCCACTATTCAGTTACATGTGTGTTATTCAAACTATTAAATAACACACATGTAACTTTGAGAATTATGTTGTGATTAAAGATAATTTAAAATAAATTTGTAAGTAGGTTATATTATAGCATCTTCAATGCAGTCACTCTTTGCCTAAAATATAAAAATGTACAAAACTTTCTTGACATGTTATCACACAGTTTCTTAAATCATCACATGGAGATGCTTTTTAAACAGTATTGGAGTTCTCATCTGTTCTGAGCTCTGATTGGCTGCTTTTTCTTCATTATTTGGTCCTAATCATCAATTTAAATTTTTGTAAATAAAATTTGAATTTTTTAATGACAGGAAGTAATATGTTGCACAGTTATATCTTTGTATACATAAATGCAGCAAATGAGTTTTCAGCTCAGAGAAACATTTAAGTGTTTGTAAACTTTTGAGTGATAATGCACATTTATTTCAAAAAGTGACCAAAAGCAATAACAGACCAGAGCTGCAGACAGCAGTACCTTAACAGTCTCAAATTTTGAGAGAGAGAGGCCTTCAGAGTAGTACAACACTATGCTGGTGTTAAAGGAGTCATCTGCTGTGTTGATCAGTGATATAGAAACCATGAAATGAGCTTGGTTCACCACCAGTAATGTGTTGTTACTGCAGACAAACAAACACACATAATCATCCTCACATTCTCATTTCCTGCTTCTGACTTTAGGCACAGACCCACAACCTGATGAAGCTCAGGAATCATCTGAAACTTTAGAATCATACAAATGCAATTATTTTTTTTACTTACATAAAACTAAAGTTCAGCTTCAGATTGGCCACACAGCTGCTTGAATTACAGCTCCTTTCAAACGGCACCTATTTACACCCAGAACAGAAAAAATAAAATAAATAAATAAATAAATAATAATTCACAAAAACTTTACATTGATAGAGTTTTACAAAAACGTCACACAGGAAAGTGTGTAATATGTTATCCACAGCTAACTTACCTCAACAAACTCCTCTGTCCTGCTGTGGATGTCAAGAACAGCTGTATTGTTTCCAGTCAACATCTCAGTTTGTGAGAAATTCATTCGAATCTTCAGAGGAGACACTGTGTCAGAAACACAGTGCTGAAACAAACGTAACATTTGCTGTCAGACTGGCGTGATAGCATGCTAATGTTTAAAAGCTAAGAAAGACACATACCGACATAAAGACTGAGAAGTTGAAACAGGAAAAATTAGAAACCAGCAAAACAGACATCTGCAAACTCCTGGATGTTGAATTCTGCCACTTGAAAAATCCACGATTCATTTCTCTTACAACATCCAAGTTCATGTTCAGTGTGACATTCAGACTCTTGTTTGGCAATCCTGAGAGACATGAGAGGGTCAGGTGTGGAGGCAGATCTTTGTTCTTCAGAAGATCAAATGAAGGTGCTCTTCAAAAGACATGTACTCAGTTGATAGTATATCAGTGATGTTACCTCTGCTACTGGTCCGTTCTGACACAGTGAAACAGGAAGTGAGGTTGAAGGCAAGAAACAAATTAGTGTCTGAACAGTCAAAGTGGTGTATGCTGATCTCCTTGGGGCTGAAAATAAGTTGTGAAGATACAGACATCACAGGCAGAGCTCTGAGAACACAAGAAAATAAATAAATTGATCACAAACTTGCCACTGATGTTTACCTCACAAAAATGAACTGCTAACACAGAGCTAGAGTACTTATAACTTTTAACAGATTGTAAGTGAATCTTCAGACTTATGAATGTTGATGAAATGTTGAGAAATGTCGTACTTTAGCAGAACGATTCCCCCGTGTGCTCCAATCACAACATCTGTCAGATTATCATCACTCATGTCCATCTGACCAACAACAGAGACTCCAAACTGCTGCAGCCCGGGAGAAACCCACCGCGCTGGGATTCGCTAAACACACAAGTACAAATGTTTCTTTATCATAGGGACCTTCTTTTGACTAATATTGTTTTTTGACCCTCACACAAACCTTTCTGCATTTTTACAATTTCATTTAAAACTATTTAGTATGTTTATTAAATAGTTTGAATTACACATTTCAGTTTTTTGCACATGTGAGAGCATTTTCAAACCAGCACAGGTTAACTCACTGTGGGGACATTTTGTTTTTACACTACTAACAGTTACTGTGCTTTTTGACCAATATGTTGCAAGTTGCAATATGACAAGTGATAATGATAAACACTAAATATCCTGACTATATCAACTATTACGTCACTGCAATGATTAAATAAACCATGTAAACACCTTGTTTGATGTGTAATTTGTTCTGAACTTTTGTAGCACCAGCAATCTGAATACAACCCTCAAAATGTTCTGTCTCTAGACTCTGAATTGCTTTAACTGGAAGCTGTTGAGAACTGCAGTTCAAGTGTTTTTGAAAATGATGAAAATCCAGAAATCTCCTGTGATGGAACCTTGAGCTCTATGACTGCTACACTAGTAGATTTACACACATAATCTCCTGTGATCATCACTCTTACATCTGAATCATGGTTTAATCTGTGGAGGCTTTCAGGGTTAAATGTCCCACAAACAAAATCTTTGGGAGCAGATCAAATGGAACTTTGTTTGACATTTGACTCCTCTCCTCTAACCTGAGGGCCACGATTGGGGTTTATGCCGTATGTTCCATCACCAAGGTAGATGTAGACGACTCCGGTCCACTCATCTTCTAGCGGTGCCCCGACAGCTACATCTGATAGCCCATCTCCATTCAGGTCCTTTAGTGATGCCAAAGACGCAGCGAATCTGCCGGTCTTTGAAACATTCAGCATCTTCTGAAACGGCTGCAAAGAGAGAAAAGACATTCTTTGTTTATGGTCACACAACCAATGGCAGTCAAATTTCTCCATGACCCTATGATCTTATTAAAAATGATAGTCCTCCTGGAGGGATCTGTGACTAAGGGTTTTGATCAAGGGTGCAATGATTATGAGCTATGGATCGATCCAGCAACCTTCCTGTAACCAGCCCTGAGCTGAAACCACTACATCACAACATCCAAGAGTGTAAACCTGTTCATGGAGTGTAAGATGAAGATACTAGATGCTGCTCAGAGTCCTGAAGCAGTAAATACCTTCTCTGATAAAGTGTAGACATACAGCCTCCCTTCTCTCCTTGGCTGAGACTGGTAAAACATCGGAGCTCCAACCAGAAGGAAGTCTGAGTCTCCATCAGAGTCCACATCCAACAGACTCAAAGCTGCTCCGAAGTACGACCCAATCTAAAGTCAACAATCAGCACAATGCCACATCCATGAATTGATTAACAATCAATTGAATTGAAAACAATCAAGAAACGTTTGTAAACCACTATGCAAACTTCTGTATATATTGAGGTGTCTGTGTGTGTCGGACCTGTTCCCCTGGGATCTTCTTCTGTACAGTCCACGTGTTTCCTCTCTGGGTAAAGTGGGTCACTAGACCTGTGTGTTCAGCACGCGGCGCTCCAGAGAACAGCAGAGAGACGCCATCTCTCTTTCCAACCACAGCAGAGTAACCTGAACATTATCTTCATCATTAAAACATGCAGAAGCCATTCATAAGACATAAATACACAAAATCAGGACTTAAACACACCCATGTATGAGTCTTTACTGATAGCTGGATCTTTGATCTCTTTGAATCTTGATTCTGTCTCTTCATACAAAACTCCACGCCAGTCATTCGATCCAACCGAACCCACAATTACAGAGTCCTGAAACAAATGCGAATGCCTCCAGCCATAAAATTTCTCTTTAATTAATTATCTACTAATTCAAGACTCAAGATGTAATATGAGACATCTAAAAATAAGTCAGTCAGTGTCATTGAAAGCAAAAAAACAAAAACAAGCACAAACCTAGAGAGCATCATGACCACCCTGTACAAATGGCAAATCTAAGGGCAACCAAATCTGCCATTTGTCTGCAGTGTTGCTTGTTAAAAGCTATTTCTCAATCTACAACTAAACAGTGAAAATAAACTGTATTTATACAATATCTAAAGATGGAAATACACCAGACGAATGATTGTGAGAGTTAAACTATGTGTTACAAAAGACCTCAAGAAACTTCATAAATTTGTAAAATTGTGTTTATTGCTTAGAAGTACCACCCAACCGATCTCACCCATCTTCACAGAGAAGGCAAGACAAAAATACAGTGACTGAGGGTCGAAAAACAATCCCACAAAAACTGTTGCTTTTAATCTACACTGTTCACTCAACTCTACTCTACTCCTAACCCTAACTTTAAATAGATAGCTAGACAGAGGTCTCATGTCTCTTACCTCATTGTGGTAAACAACACTGAATCCACTCTGAGATAATTCATTCTGCCTGTCTCTGCTGTAAGCCTCCTGTGAACCTAAAACCAGAGAGGAAACAGTTAACTTCTGTAGGTTCTGCTCCAGCTCACTGGATTACTTCCTAATGTCCATTACTTATAGTCTCAAAACTTCACTGGCTATTTTCTGTAAATGTACATTGTACCTTCAATATTGTAGATCTTTTTTTGCAGGTTGTCAAGGAGTCCCTGGAGTCCAGCATATTCATTAATGTAGAATGTGTTGTTTTGTTTTGGTTCTGAAGCCAGTATAAACAACTGTGTTCTGTTAACTCTCCCGATCTGACAAACAAATTTTTTCAGCAAATCTGGTTATGCATAGTTAATCCCTTGTAGGTTTGTGGATTGAAATATTTGCTTTTATATACACAATTACTTTCAGGAACATAGTATGTCAAACATTGTTTATTGAACATTTGCTCTTGAATATTTTCCTTTCTACATCCCATGACATCACAAAAGGAAGTGGAATTAACACCACGTGCAGTGCCAGCCACAATGTTTGAACACAATAGTTTCATTTTAACAGCTGCATGCTGTGGACGTCACATATGTCGACCATGCACATCAGTATCACTCATATCACATCACTATCAGTCATGATGCTATCTCATTCAGAAAACCAAACAGGACATGCCAAATGCATCCTTCAAGTGCATAATGTACACTACCATCCAAACGTTTCTGAACACTTGACTGAAATGTTTCTCATAATCTTAAAATCTATTAATCGTAAACCGTTTGCTTAAATGTTTGAAATTATTTGTGTAGACAAATAATTGTGCCATTATATTCTGTCACTAGAAAATTACAATCTTATTTAAAAAAACATTTTTTAATGGATGATTTGGACCAAATAATCAAAGGCAGCTAGCTAATCGTGTAAATCAAAGTGATAAAGTGTTAACAGTAAAAAACATTTTCTGGTGAAAAACATCTCGCTAAAACATTTGAGAGAAATGTTTTAACCAGTGCAACTAATATTTGTGAGCTTTATCTCAGAATTGTATGTAAATGTTTCACTTTCAGTTTTTATACCATTTTAATAAGTTACATGGAGATTTTGACTTCATGTTGATTGCAATTAACTAAAAGCACAGCCTCTCATATTCCTTTTCTTCAAAACTTCAAGCCAGTAAGTCTGGGTACAGAAAACAGGACTTTGGATGGAAACGACTGAATGGTTCCACCTCATGACCTCATAGTCTGGATCGGCCCACTCCACCATGATGACATCAGCAGGAAAGTTGATTCCAAGGCAGAACATTCAATCAAAATGAATCATGCCCAGTAAGAGCAGAACAATGTATCAGGAGAGTAATATGTATTTAGATTTTAAAGAAACTCACCCCAATGATGTAACGAAGGATGTTTTGTTTTTCATATTTGTAGAGGACAGAATCATCACGATTAATATTATCGTAATCAGAGGGTTCTCCATCAGTGATTATCACCACAGCTTTTGTAGCATTGGGGTTTGCACCAGATGACATGTTATTAAACAGGCTGTTTCTGTGAAACAAGTGCATCATAATTTTTCATTTTTATAAATATAAACCCATAGATCATGTTTCATTTCAGCGCTGGCTAGCCTCCACTGTTCAGTGTTTACCAATTTTGTTTAAATGAACAGAATGAAATGTCATATTGATGGCTAGTGTTATGGTAGGAAATAAAATCAAACTGGTTTGTAATAAGTGAAGACAGTGTTTGTGGAGTTGTTTAATCCTCCTCTGGTGAGATCTTGAGAGATTTAATGTGTTTGTTATGTACAGTTGATGTTCATCTAAGGCTGTGTGGCTGTAAGTCAGTTGGAATAGTTGTGTTTCTGCTGGGCTCTTCTCTGTTTTTCTGCTCTTGTTCATCTTCAGTGATTCTGCTTGTTAACAGCAGGTATCATCACAAATGCTTGATCATCACTTAATCAATTTAGTAATTATCTCATGAACTGTAGTGGACCCATATACACAACAAGCAATTTTTGTTGAACACTGTGTAGTTTCTGTGTTCTCTGCCCTACAACCCATAGAAAAATAGAAAGTGTTTTACTCACAAAGTGTAGGTAAATGCACCGTATGTGTTTGTTAGCATCTTCATGTGTGGCTCTTTCATGAGTTTTTCTTTAGCAGTCTTGTTTTGATAATCATTAAAGTCAAACACAGTACTGAAGAATTTTGAAAACTGGACAGCAGCAAACTGACATACAGGACAAAAAGCAGAGGGACTTTATTACTATCAATACAAATCATATTTACATTTATAATACAATATTTATATGTGGTGTTTTGCATGTCCACTGAAGTGGCACATTTTTGGTTTTAACATACATTTTCACATAAGGAATAGCTAGGAGACAATTTTACCTTAATGGAGGAGTTTGAAAGTGTTTCCATAATATTTACAATGAACTTTTTGTTCATTTCAAACTCATCAGCTTTCATACTACTAGATCCATCAAACAGAAACACTAGATTGACTTCTCTCTTTGTGCATTCTGTAGAAAGATACAGAAGACAGAAAATCCATGTCATATGCTTTACAACTTCTACAAGCAAACAAACACTCAGATACTGATAAAGCTGACAATAAAGATATTTATCAAGAATTCCATTTTGTGTATTGTCCAAAAACATGACTTTTTAATAGTTAAGATAACATATATAACATCGATTTATTGTGTTTCCAATCTCAGACGCTGAACAGAAAACTCATTAAAAGCTCTTTCAGCCAATGGAATCACACATTTGACCAGGCAGATCCTATTGTTTCTGATCCTGTGTCAGAAGTGGCTTACACCAAGGATTACAAGACGCTGCAGTGGTTTAACTATGAAAGGGACAATGTGCAATGCTTAATAAAGAGCCAATGGTCAATCGTTTAGGAGTAACAATGCTCTAGAGGAGGGGCCCTACAAAGAGTGTGATGCAGTACAGTTGATGTCAGGATTAATTGCTGGTTGGAAATATGTTGTTTTATTATGACCTTAGCCAGTGATTTGAGAATTCTGTTCTCCCAATTCATGAGGTTAGAACTTGTATGACTGAAACAGCTGCTGGAGGTGCTATGGCTGCCAAGTGAAGTGACGTTCCTGGAAAGGGACTTTGCTCATGAGAGCAACATATCAAACCCTAACCCAAAATATCTAACCCTAACCCTAACCCTGTTCATACCATGAGTTCATCAGAGCACAATGTCATGTGATCTTATTCATTTTCAATGACAGCTTCCAACAACACCAGTGACAGAGGCCAAAGGTGACACCTGGTGACAAACTGTAATCTGACAAAATACTGTACTGAAAATACCTTCCCCAACACTGGATGGGTTATGAAGATCTCATACCTTGGGAACCTGCAGTGAAGCTTGAAACCAGCTGTAACCTGCTGTTGTACTGATAGCAGATGCCATTAAGATATGAGTTTCCATCACACTCATGCTCCCGATATGGACTGCAACTCTAAAAAGATCCACAAAATATGTAGAACAGAAGATGTATTTATAATTCTCTATGATTGCATATATATATTAAGGAGTTTAATAATATATTACTGATGAAACATCCGTTTGTCATATGGCATATTTTAGTATGAGCGTTCTGTGAGAATTCATATTATAACAAAATGTTTTAATGAAAACTCTCAGAAAACTCAGAAAACTCTAGGAGTTTCAGATTGTTTTCAGTTTTTCTCCAACAATATTTAATAAAGTAAATTGAAAACCCAAATGATGACTGAAGTTTTTTATCAGTCACATCCAGCAGAGTGAGATCAGAAATCAAGATTCTCTGAGGGGTGTTAGTGGACTTAGTTAAGAAAAAAACAGATTAAGTTTCAAAGATGTTGAACGTACAGTAAAGCGTCTGGTACCAGTGGACGACACAGCAGCGGCCATACCAAACGATGTGATGGTCTCTGAACCTGTAAAACATCACCAACCACAAGTGAGTGTGTGTGGTCCTGGTATTCACTACATTATGGGGATCAATTTTTTCTCATGGGTACATTTTAAGCACATTAGGCACCTGAAATGACCCAGTAAGATGCCCATAAAGGATCTTTTTTGAAAATGTAAAATAGTGATAGTTTTGTGTAATGGATAGGTTTAGGGGTAGGGTTAGTGTAAGGGGATAAAATATACAGATTGACAGTATTAAAACTGTTACATCTATGAAATGTGCCCTCAAAACATGAAAATCAGTACGTGTGTGTACCTGGCTGCAGAGCTTCGCAAGACTCCAGATCTGTGGTACAGGTGTAAATTTTTCCTGTTGAATTTCTCAGTGGTGCTCCAACGATGATCCTGAAAAGCAAATCAACCAGACCAGCCCATATCAATAAAATCCTCTGAGATTATTTCTGTAATCCAAAGTAATCCAGTCTTGGTTTTGATCTGGATCAAACTTTCAGTATTTGTTTAAAACACTTTGGGAGGATTGGAACACATTTACCCAAAACCTGGACCACCCTTCTGCTGGATTCAGGAACAAAATGCAATAGGTTTTCAAACTACATAATAGGACCCACATATATTGCGTTTACCTGGGACCCATACTTATGTAATATGCGTTATTTATGTCATTAGTTGATTGAACAGTTGATGTAAATAATTGTGCCAAAGACAGATTCTTTGGGGCAGTCGTGGCCTAATGGTTAGTCTTGACTTGTCTGACTTGTAAACCAAAGGTGGCAGGTTCAATTTCCACAGGTGGCAGGAAACAGCTGAGGTGCCCTTGAGCATGGCACCTTTCTCCCAGTTGCTCCCCGGGTTCTGCAGTGATAGGTGCTCACTGCTCTGGCTGTGTGTTCACAATTTGCAGTGTGTGTGTTCACTATTCACTGGATGGGTTAAATGCAGAGGTCACGTTTCAGGTACGGGTTACCATACATTGCAAAACACACCACTTTCAATTCTTGTAGAATCTGTATTATTCTTCCACAGCCGTACAAAACATACTTTAAATTGAAACATTTAAGGATGTACACAAACATGCACCCTCTATAATTACAGCATAATAACAGCTTGATAACAGAACAACTTTCTCTCTTATACTCAACAAACTCCTGTGCTCTCTGAGGATGTGCCCTTTAAACTTGACAAAAGACAATGCACTCACTGCTAAACGTGTCTTAAGCGTGCTTTAAATAAATATACGCACATTTGCATTACAATTGTTTTTATCCAAAGCGACTTTACAAAGTAAAATAAATGGATTCATCTTGGAGATAGTAAGAGAAGGGGAAACAACGGGGACACAGACTTTGACAGAACACCGGACAAAGTTTAAAATAAACGCACTTTATGTTGCAACTGCTTAGAAACGCAACCCTTAACCATAAATATTACCCTCATCAGCAGATGGCACATTTAAATGAATCTGGTTACTTACACTGTTGTAAGTCAAATACAGTTTAGCCGCTCCATGTTCATACTGTGAACGGTTCCCAAAACAATCCATGTAAATGTGGTGAACAAATATCTGAACCGACACACTTTGTTTAAAGGGGGCATGACCTGAGTTTTTTTATTTTGTTCTGGGGTGTAATTGTAATACTACTAAAGTTTACTGGCCAAAACAATTCAAAATAGAGTGATGTATGCCCTCTTTACGTTTTTTAATCCTGCGTTAAAAACAGATTTCAGTGTTGCCTATAAGAACTTTCGGGTGTAATAATCAGCGTATATGATTGGATAATGTCTTAGCCAATGAACAACAGCGTTTGATCGCGTCTAGTGGGTGTAACAAAGTCTTCGATCCACTCGCTCCCCCGAAGTATCGCTTCAGTCTGTTGTGTGATGTGGGACTGGATTAATCTCGACCGATAGTTTCAAACACTGAATAGTTCCAGCATTTAACACCATTTATTTCAGTGTTTCTTTTTACACATTTTGACGCATAAGCTGACCTTCTATGAATCTAGTTAACAGCGGTATTTCATGAAGGCAGCTTTAGTTAATGTTAATGGTTAGATAACACCTATCTACAGTTGTGTATTCTAAGTGCAGTTAGCTAACACGAGCAACGCTTCACTTACTAACACAACCAGTCATATTTATGACATTTAGATAGCAAGCAGTGATTAAAAAAAGATATTCCCATAGTCATTGATGCAGTAAGTTCCAAGCTCCAGCTGTTATATGGGATTTTCTGAAAGAAAGAATAAAATTGATTTCATAAATAATTTTTTCCTAAACAAAAGTGGATTTGTGTGTTTGTTTTGAATAAAATGGCTTATGATTGCGGAGATGACCAGAGGCAGCTTGCCATTCAATGGATGAAGCAGCTGGTTATTGGAGCTATTATTATATTGTTTTACTCCATTTATCAGTTTAAGTTACTATAGTTATTTGAAAATAACTTGCCTGCTTTCTGCTATCTTTCTCTCCCTGTCAGAGGTCGAAGGAGTTTCTGAGGACTGCCCATTTAAAGAAAAGCTTATCTACCTTCTCACTGGATATATTTTATATTAAAATGTTTTGATGACTTCTTTTGACAGGTAAAATTGTGATCCTCATAACATAACGTAACATAAAAATGTAATTATGACCACAAAATTATGAGAAACATAATAATATATACATACATTTGAATGTATTATATGTCATGTATTCCTCTCTCAATTAAACAGAAAAAACTGATAAATGCTGTCTCTTTCTCACTCTCCAGACAAAATGCAGCTATAAATGTGCAGTCAACGTGGTAATCAATGCACATTGTGCGATAACATTTAGCGAAAAAGGCCGCAAATAGTCACTGTTGCTGGCTGTCCCATAGACCTTTATCACGATGTAATTAAATATCCGGAAGTGCTTGTCGAAGCAATGTATCGATTCTTTCCGGTTTGGTCAAGTCTATTGCAGTGTCAGCATATTCTGGTTAATAGTTATCTTGTAAGCTTCAGCTTATTACTAAGAGACATTTTGCTACTAATTGTCTAACACTGACATAGCCTAAATAAAGCAAATGTACATCTAAGTATGTTGATTTGCAGAATTTGAGCAAGTAAATTATATCTGCGGTAAGTCGTTTCTATTCAGTTTGTGCAGTCTACAAATGAATAAATGCTAATGCAAGCCTACTCATGTCATTTTATAAATTGTTCATAATTAACTATTTAAACTTTTAGCAGGCTAAGTTTAAAGTTAGCAGTTGCCAATAGGCTGTGATAACCTCCCTCCTTCCTTTGCATGCAGTGTCAGATATAGTGAACGCAGAGGTATTAGTATAGGTATGTTGCTACAGGTCAATGCAAAAGAATGAGGAGCCCCATAAACTACAGGTTGCTCAATGTTCTTAAAGTTAAGCCCTCAGCCTACTCACTGAAACATCAACATTCATTAGTATTTTGTGCTCTCTTGTGTTCAGTGATTGGACACACATTTATTACAGTGTTTCAGAAGTTTTCCACTTTAGTTTTAGACATAGTTTCAGAATTGCAAAAATCTTCAAAATGGTCACTCTGTAGGAAATAGATATCCTCTGTTTCGAAATGCATACTGCACATGAACGTCTGCATATTCTTTAAAAAGAAAGACCTTCATCCTGCTGTATTAGTCTCACCCATGCTTTCCTTTATTTTTTGTGGGGTAAATCGTAAAAACTGAGATAAGGTTGACGTTGTTTAGAATTAGGGTAGCCAGGTAAGCTTCAATAACACCAGCAAAAGGAGGCCATAAGTTTTGCATTGCGATTGAACCAGAAGCAGCGTTACCCTGCTTCACTTACCGGAAATAGGAAGTACGATAACGGTCTATCAAAACCGGTTGACTGTGCGGATTTGTTTGGAACTATTGAGGACTGATCATTGAGGACTAACTATTGAGGACTGACTATTGAGGACTGATCATTGAGGACTAACTATTGAGGACTGACTACTGAGGACTGATCATTGAGGACTAACTATTGAGGACTGACTATTGAGGACTGATCATTGAGGACTAACTATTGAGGACTGACTACTGAGGACTGATCATTGAGGACTAACTATTGAGGACTAACTACTGAGGACTGACTATTGAGGACTAACCCTAACTCGAACCACGTGACTGCCTGGCGGCGAGATCAAAGTGTGTCGCAACTTTTTTTTAACGGCTCTGGCTATATCGAGTAGCACCTCCCCCTTTTTACAACAACCAATAGCTTTTCGTTTAAGGCACAGCTATAGAAAGCGCACTTGTCAACTGTTATAGCCACGTTTGTAAAATAAATGTGTTAAGCAGGTCTAACAGGTACCCGGTTTTATAATGTCGAGGCTGTCCTCCACAGCGCGTTAAAATGCACATTCTGTGTAGACTAAACAGGTCGGGTTTGATCCTCTCTATGCTATCGTGTCTCTGGACCGGAGCACATTGCTGCAGCCCCTGACTGAATCAGACCTTATTTGCCCCAATGCACAGCATATTTACACTGTCTGAAACGTTTCATATAATCTATAGTGCATTGTGCTCGTTTAATACAGTAAACAGTTAATGTGCGAACAATTCAGTGCCACTTCAGTGTCTCTACATTGTAAGGGGTGGGACATCTAGCATTCAAAAGTATTTGATTGGACAGAAAATTTGACGAGAAGTTTAAGTGCAGATTATAGATAAAATTATAGATTTCTTTGTGGAGCGTGTAAGAGACTGTTTTGGAGCATACCAGATAACCTTAAGACTAGCATATCCTACTATAAGGATTAAAAAAAAATTCATGGGGACTTTATACAAGGCATGAATTTCTAAAGCCTGCTTCAATGGGTGTTCTTCATTATTTCCTAAATTGTCTCATTTTTCTTATCCTCAGCAATCTGGAAGCTGATCAAAGTCATGATGGACACGCCACACTCTGTGCTAAAGAATTAAAGGGGTCATGAGGAATCAGATTTCACTTTTGACAAATAAGAGGTCTTGGTATCGTTAAAACAGCCTGCAAGTTTAATGCTTAAAACATTTTCGTTATCAGTAACGAAAGCATTTATGTAATCAATCTCATTTTCTTATGACCTGCCCCATAGCAAGATTACAACACCTACTTTTACATCATCATATCATTGGCTCTGCTCACGTTTTTATTTGTTGCAAAAAAGCGAAAACAGAACTGACAGAACAACATCACAGCAACATCTTTGTGTGAGATTAATCCAGTACAACATCACACAACAGACAAAGTATCAAAAAGATACTTTGGAGGAACGAGTGGATCTGAAGGCTTTGTTACACCCACGATACGCAATCCAACACTGTGTTGTTCACTGGCTAAGATGTTATCCAATCATATATGCTGATGATTACACCCGAGAGTTCTTATATGAAATCTGACCGTTTAATTACAGAATTAAACAGGGTGGAAAAGGGTCATAAATGACTTAATTTTAAATGTTTTTTGGCAAAAAAACTTTAGTAATATTATAATTACACCTCAGGGAACAAAAAACATGTCATTACCCCTTGGATCAAAGCATTTTTTTATATTTTTTTTCTTTCCTCAAACTGTATTTACATGTGCAAAAATAAATACACCATACAATTAGATATTGTTGATTTGTCCCATGACTCAGGCATAATTTCCCTTCACATTGCATACAGTTTTAATTTGCTTTTACTCTAAATAAACTGTACATTTCAAACTTAAGGAGTGCATCCTGCTTTATTGGGAGTAATAAGAAATGTCTGTATAAATTCAATTTCAAAATAATGTTTGGCATGGTGCCATTAAACAGATGCACTAAAAACCTCGATTTGAACTGAGCAGCTTCACCAGCATTCAGCAGCTAGTGTTTTCAGAGGCACGGTGCTTCTAAATTATTCTGACTGATGCCTGTCTGTCTGTATGATTACTTCACTTCTGCAGGGGTTAAGCTCATATCTATGGTACAGATATGAGAAACCAGGAAAAGAAAGGCAACAAGAACGCACATTTACAGACATGAGTTACAGTTATTGACAGTTATTGTAGCTGTTTCCACACTCAGCAATCAAAATAAATTGGATTTCTGAAATTATAATATGTGTGTGTTTTAAACTTACCATTTCACACTTTCAGACTGATACTGAAAAACACTGTAGCCAAAAAACTCTCCTTGTGTGGCATTAAATCTCAAAGGATGTTGTGTGTCCATGTTAAAGGCTTCTGAACACCCCAAAACTGAAAAAGAGAGAGAAACAGCACTGGGCACTCTGAGACTCAGGAGGGATTTGTGGAACCTCTGCTTCAGTCCTTCAAAATGTATCTGCATTTTCCATTCCTGTTTTTGAAGCAGATGAATCTCAGAGATGCTTTGGATTTAGTTAATAATGCAACACTGTTCAACCAGCTTCACCTGAAAGATTATGCTGGATGATGAGCTTAACTTTCTTTTTTGTACAGCACTTTTCATAACATACATTTAGTTTCAAAGCAGCTTGTACAAAAACCATAATCATAACTATTAATCTTTAATAAACCATTAATCTGTCACTTCAACATAGCTTTGTAACTTTTATCTTCTGTTTTCTGTTCTAGTCTTTCTGTGTCATTGTCCCTGTAACCCTAATTAGCCCCTTATTTGTTTGTACAGTAACCATACTAATCCATAGGCAGTTTCCATAGCCACCCTTCAGTTCCTTATTTGTTTCCATAGCAACTAATCTGTCACACCTGTGTCTTGTTTGTTTGGCTTGTTAATATCTTTGTTTTTATACGCCTTGGTTTTCTCCAGTTTTCCCCCCTGTTTTCTTGATTATTGTTATTAAAAGTATTTTTGATATTCCTGTTTCATTAGATTGCTCCTACACACACCGTGACAGATGGACTGACCCTAAACACAGCTTTCAATAGAGCTTCCAGATGGACACCTCCTATGCCTTGATCAGGGGCAACATTCCCTTGAGGACCTTACTCGTGAGTTTTAGATCTGTTGTGCCTGACTTGCTTGTATCTGGACTGTTTTCTATGGTTTTTTGATGCTATCCTCAATGAGTGGTTCACGCCTGCCAGGAGAGGGTCCTTAAGGTAGTTTTGCTTGTTTTTGTCAGAGGGAGACTGCATGTGCGTCCTGCATTCAGGATGCTTTCTTAACACATGTTAGAAGAAAATGGCATTTGCTACAATAAACTGAAATTGTAATTGTTTTAAAAACTAAATGATGTAAACCTTTAAACTAAATGTTGAAATGAAAATGTGATTATACAGAAATGTTTGTATGAATGACTGTAATAGAAAGCTGATGGAAAACATTAGTTCAGTACAACAGCCACAAAATCAATGGAAAGTGTGTGTGCGCATACACTTGTGAGAAAGTTACTTTTAAAACAAAGCCACTAAAATGCCACACCCTGTTCCAAAAACTACACAAACCACACAGCTGAGCTGCATCACTTTAGAAGAACATTCAAAACTTTGCACACGACTACACACACACACACACACACACACACACACACACACACGTGTATGAAATTTATGTAAATGGGTAGACACAGACTTCTATTCTAGTCATATAAAGTTAATTATAATGACCTCAGAATCCTAACACAAATATTTAAATGATCACGTAAAATTACTAATGTAATCCAAAATATGGATATCCCCAAAGGTTAAGGTTTTTTATATTTATACCACTTTGTTTAAAAGTGATTTTCCCAAAACGTCTGCGTGTCTTACCCCATATAAACAGCATATAAAGACTCAGTCTGTCCATACTGCCAGTCCGCTATGATCTTCTGTCTCTCTTTGCTCATCTGTGTTCAACTCTTCCGGTGTGTTCTATCTTGAGAAACCCATTTCCTCTGTGCGTCTATATTTCACACTCCACCAGGTTGTGTGTGTGTGTCACAGACTATAACAGCAGTGTGTGGATGAATGTGTAAAATGTCACACACTTTACCTCTTGAGTGCTGCAGTGTGATCATAGATTTTTAGAGATGGGTTTGTTCAGTACACACATTTAAACACTTCAGCACAGGTATGTGCAGAATCTGTGGACTTAACCTGTTTAGATACAAAAACGCATTCAATGAGCATTTTTGCCCTAAAGATATATGAAATATTTTTTTCCATTCCTATTCAACCATTAGCAAAATTTTGTGTCTGTGCCCGTTTTTAACACATTTTCTTTTTATTGTTAAGGATAAATTAAAGAATACAACCGTTTGCAAAAGTAATTTAAATTAAACAGTAACACTTTATTTGTACAGTAATTCTGTCTTCCAAGCACTACAGTGGCCACAAGGAGCGTCTCTGTAAACAAACCACAATGGGCTCCTGCATTGAACTAATTAAGACTCACAATAGCCACATCTTTGTCAGAAGTGTCAGAAAATCCACATTCAAAGCAAAATATCTGACTTTCTATTGGGCGGAGCTAATAAATGTAAGGTGCTGGCTAGCTAGAGAACAAAACATGTACCAAGTTTGGTGACTTTGGGTAAATCTAACCCCATCACTTTAGTCAAAGGGGCATTACAGGACCCCCCACTACACCCATATTTGGATTTACCTATGCCTAATTGCTGATCAGTATGATGTGTGTGCCAAATTTCATGCCATTTTAGGCATGTTAAGAGCCTTAAATACACCTGAATTTAGTTTTTAAGTTTAACATGTTACTATGGCAACATAATTTTAAATATCAAATCCTTCTACAACTTTACAACAGCCATGTCTCTGCATTATTCTGACCAAATCTAAAGTGACAGCTAAAAGTAAGTAAAGTGATTACACTTCCTGTTGTCAGTTGGTGGAGCTTGACTCACAGTAGTTATATCAATGTCATCAGCCCACTGCACCAAACATATTCCCCAAGTTACTTAATGTATGCCGCAGATATCTCTATCCTATTTCCATTTTTTGCCATAATTACCACCTTGCCATGGCAAAATCATTTGAGATATCAAAAATCCATTTGCAATCTTCAGTGTCTTAGCATGATGTTCCAAGTTTGGTGACAATCACATGAAATCCCTAGGAGGATTTGAAAGTTCATAGCATGCACTTTTTAAATAAATTCAAAATGGACATTCCTGTTGGGTGGGGCTACTGGGTGTCAGTGTGAAAGCTGTTTGGGTCAACAAGACAAATACATGTACCAAGTTTCGAACAGGTACATGCATGTATGATACATGCACCATCTTTTTGTGCACTGTACCAGGGGCCACTACTGAGCCCCCTGCCCAATCCATGTGCCAGCCTTTGTCTGGGCCTAATGGCCTACGACTCTGAGTTTCAAGAGGTTTTAAGCATGTTAAGGGGCCCAAAATTCCCCAGATGATTGAAAAAGATAAATGGACCCTGTAACATATTTGCAAGTATATAAATAATTTTGTAACGTACAATTGTAATATGTACTGCAGTGTTTCAGTGTTTGCAACACAATAAAGATCTCTCTTGTTGGTGTTCTGGTTTATGAGTATTTTTAATGTAATTGTGTTTGTGTTAGGCTGAAGAATGTTTTTGAAAGCTGTAATAAGTATTTTATTAGCTTTACTGCATTTTGTGGAAGAGTCACTACACATTCTCACACACAACTAATGCACACTTACACAAATACACACTCACAGAAGAGGGGTGTGGGGGGTTGTTTGATTCTTAGTAAGTTCCGCTTGTCTCAGACATTGTGCAACACACACACAAATGGAGAAGCTGATAAATATTCAGACGTTGTTCATACTGAAAGCAGATTTCAACTTGATTAGAAAGGCTTGTGAATTACACATAGATGTTCACAAGAAACAAAGTAACAATTTCTACCCATGTGAGTACATGTATATGCATGACAAAGTGTGTGTGTTTGTGTGTGTGTGTGTGTGTGTTGGGGGTGTTTAAAGGTGCAGTTATGGAAGGCTATTGAAGATTCTAACAGAAATGTAGTCAATATCTATATCTATAATCTATGAAAAAATATTGGGTTTGCATACAGTCCTCATGGTGTAAATAAGAAAAAAACAAAGTGGATCGGACTGATCACCACAACACTATAATACTCTAGTAGTTAATCAGCAATAGGAGGCACCAGCCATTAGTCATTGTTTGTGCTGCATAGCATGTTCGTTGTTTTAAGGGGGAGCAGTGAAGAGAGGGGGAGAGGGGTTAGGGTTAGGTTTCTTACAAATTGATTACTGAACCTTATAATCCTTATAACACTCATTAGGGTTATGTCCATGTGAATTTTAATCTTGGAATCTTTGCAGCATCTCACATGTTTTCTTGCCCAGCACCTCATGGATCTTTTTGAGACGCCGATCAGAAATGGGTCTGACGTAACTGTCAGGAAGAATCATGGCCACACCATCCTGCACCTCCCCCATCACCAGCAGGGGGAGCTCTTGGTGCTGGGTGATGTTGGGGCAAGGGCAGCTCCAGTCCATGTGCATGAGCATCACCTCCAGGTGTTGTGTTTTATAGAGCTGCAGACCCATCTTTTCGTCATGTAAGACCTGCTCCAGGCGGAAACGAGCAATTCCTGAGTCCAGGTCCTTGATGAATTCAGTGAGCCACCCCACAATGGCGAAGTCGCTGCGACACAGACTTGTGACAATTTTTCCTCTCGTCCGGCAGTTTTTACACAGACGACCACTTGACTGCGGGCAGCTCGCATTACATTCCTCGCGGGTACGGAAGTTATTCCTGTTACCATGGCAACCACCGTAGATGAAGGACTGGCACTGTTTTGTGAGGCTGTTGTAGGTCCATCGTGCTTCCCAGCGCTTACAGGGACCCTGAACAGCAGGCAGTAAGCACACACCCAGCCCCTCCCGCTGACACAATGCATGGCATTCTTCATACGTCTCGAAGTGGTTACGGCCACCCTTGCAGCCTCTGTGTATAAATGTGTGACAGGAACCTCGTTCTACATCGTAGAACCAGTCCAGTTGCTTTTCACCACACTCGTCCTGCTCTACAGGCACCAGGCAGTCAGCTGGCGTGATCGGCTGTCCAATCGGCAAACTTAACTCTTCGTCAAAAAAATCGTCGTCATTGCGACTAACCACAGAGAGCGGATAATCAGCCCGCAACACTCCTGCAATGTTGTGTGCGATGCAGGTGTATATTCCAGCATCCCATATCTGGGCATTATAGACCACCAGCTGACCAATATTGGTTATGACAATGTTCTCATACATCTGGTCTGGTCGCATGATGATTCTTTCATGTATGTTAGATTGCTTCTCCCAAATGACATCAGGTTTTGGGTGGCCAATTACATCACAGTGAAAGCTCGCCGTTCCTCCCAAGTAAATGGTTTGGTGTTGTGGGTTGGAGTAGAGGGTGGGTGGAAAGGGGATAGAGTCAGATGCGGGTGTGGGATGAGCAGTGGTGTCTTGTGGCATTGGGCTGGTGTTTGGGCCAGACAGGTGATAACGGCAGGTGACCACAGTGAGGGTGATGCCCTGAATGCAGGCCTCCGCATCCATGTAGCAGTGATTAAAATACGTGAGCCCATCCGAGGCACATGTAAAGCTCGGCTCTGTATCGCAGCGATCCTGACATTTGCATATCAGCTGTCCCTCCCACACATCACACACTGCCCCTTGCTGGCTGCATACAAACTCATCACAGCTGGCCATACCCACCAAGAGTACACCTGCACCTGATTGACCATCAGCAGAGGAACGGTCAGGGAAACGGGCTGCCACACAGCTCAGAAGGCCACATACATTAGTACAGCACTTCTCATGAACAGCACAATCCTGTAAAAACACACACCCACACACATGAGTACTTCTGGTGCACAGTCCTGTAGAGCTTTTAAACCTTTTTTTGATATTTTTCAAATTTTTAAATACACATGTTGTTGTCTTTGAAGTTTTCAAAGCTTTTGCTTTATATCTTCATATCTGTTATCTTTTCTTTTGCAAGCATTTTTTCCATCTTTCTACCCAGCTGCTGGGCTACAGTGTGTGGGTGTGTAACATTACGTTAGGAGAGCACAAACAACCAGCTGTGACAGATTAATGTGATAAAACAGCTGAACATTTATCAGTTTAGGACATTACAATTTTGCCATGGTTCAACAATAGAGGTCATTGTTGCCCTTGTAGAGTTCTAAAGAGTTCTGTGCAGTTTTATTTGGCAATTAACATCTGCAAACTCAGAGAGCCAGTGGTTGACATACTGTTCTTAAGACAGGACATTCCTACACACACCCACACATAACCAGAAACAAAAGCTGTAAAGCTACTTCCTGTGTGTGTGTATGTATGTGTGAAACGGAAACGTCAGGGCTTTTAAGGTGTGAATTCAGAAGTCCTAAAGCAACAAACTCAATCAGCAGCACAACTAACAGTGAAAGATACCAGATAAAAATTACTTTAACATTTCATATACAGACAAAAGAAATAATGCAAATTAAATAAAGGCTTTTAAAAAGGCATAAGAAAAAGAGTAAAACAGTGGTTGAGAAATGAACTGCAATTAAATAATAAACTATAAAACAGACCACATTTCCACAATCATCAAACTATCTTGACATCCTGTGTGATGTGGGTTATTTAATGACTGAAGGTTATCCGTGCGGTACAGCATGAAGAGAACAGGAAATATGGGCAAAACTAAAATCTCTTGATTTTCCATCAAGTTTTGCCAGTCTTAAATTAAAAGGTCTAACTTGATGAAAATAACTTACTAAAATACATTAAAATAAAAGACAAGATGTCAATGACATAAAATAATATAAATAAAAGAAACTGATTATTAAAATAATACTGAATTTGGACAAGCACTCTGACTTGATGTAGCCCTGTAAATAATTGATCACATAACTACATTTACTTATTTATTTAGTGACTTACTAATGATGAAGATCATAAGCAATCTGTCAGACAAGAACTATACTTGCGTAGAGAAGTAGTGCTTAAAGCAGATAAAATAATCAATATATGTGTATGTAAGTGTAACAGAGGCCAGCTAGTGCGTTCCTGTAGATGATAAAATATGCATACCTTGCAAGCACTGTAAGTCTTTTTGGATTAAAGTATGTGCCAAATGCATAAATGTAGTGTGTGTGAAAGCTGTGCAGTGGGTAAACCTCAGTCCCTGATCTCAAGAGGTGATTTAGCGACAGATGCTGGAGGTCATGGCCTTTAGCCTCCTTGTTAGAGTGCCCGACTCCCATGCTGGATCAGTAGCCAGTTCAAGCCCCACTCAGAGCAAGTGCAAGTAAGACCAATTACATATGTGTGTGTGTGTGTGTATACAGCAAGAATACTTTCAACTTCTTAATTTCAACAGAATTTTGTATATTACCCTCTAACAAATAATAATTGCTGTTAATGTTATGATTATGATTGTGATCCTAATCAATGTGGAACTCACCACTCAGCTGTGCTGAAGTGATGGTGTTTTGTGTGTGTTTTCACCTGGTCTGTTTGGCATTCCCTCTCACAGGTACTCTGAGCGTCCACCCACAAGTTTGCATTCAGATGATTTGGACAGACACCAGCATTTTCTGGATCAATGAAACCAACCCCAGAGACAAGCTGAACCCACAGGAGGAGGAATATGAAACAAGATCCAGATCTTCCACTCTGATGCCACATGGATGTCTGTGAGCTGATATCCAAACAGGGTCTATAGGTCTGTTGATGTGTAGATCTGTCCACAGTAGGTATATAGATCTGTCCACTGTGGGTCTGTAGGTCTGTCCACTGTTGGTCTGTAGATCTGTCCACTGTGGCTGTGTAGGTTTGTCTCCTTTAAAGGTCTGCTATGGATTTGTCCCTTGTTGTCCAGCAAGATGGGTCATGGGCAGGCTATGAATGTGATCTTGTGTATCAAACAACTGCACAAACATAGTTTATAGCCAGCAAGCAGCCACAGGACAACACCGGTGAGATGACGTTCAATTCTCTTCCCCCTGCTGAAGAACACAGAGGCTGCACATGAGGCAGGACAGATGGCCACCTTACGTGCTGAAATGCGTGTTTACACAGAGGAGGTTTTCTGTAATAGTGCTGGAGTGTCCAGTGTGTTTAAGCTTGTAACCCATGGCTTTGTCGACAGACGAACCCCACCAACAAGCCCACCCCCAAACACCCCCCATCCCCCGTAATAGGCTAGGCTTGATGGGAACGCAAGTAAAGCTCAATATCTGATCACACCTCTTTGTCCATAGACGCTGCTGATGACCCCCAAAGCTCATTCACTGACTGTGACCCTGAAACCTCCATGTGACTTTTGACCCAACTCACAGCACAGGTCATGACCCTCGGCAAAAGAGAAATGAAAGCAGACTTCAAAATTCAGCTTTAACCCGAACTCAAAATTCTCCATTATACAGCAGCTTTGATTTATGATGCTTTTTTCTCACCATGAGTTTTACCTGGATGTATGTCTCTCTCTCTCTCTGTGTGTGTGTTTAAGTGTGGTCTTTATGTATGTGTGTTTAAGTGTATGTGTGTTTGTTTATGTGTTTACTTAGTTTACTTAAAAGTATATTGGGGACAAATTTGTAAACATGCACTTAACTGCTTAGTACATTTACATTTAATCATATAACCAACACCTTTTTACAGCTTACAAATAAAAAGGACACAAGCAGAAGAAATGAATTATTATTATTATTGCCACCTTACGGTTTTTATATTATTTTGTTTTGCCCTTATGAACTGATATCAAACCCTTTTACCGTGGTAGCCACTGTTTATATTACAGTTGCCAAGCAACAAAGCAACGTCATGTGTTTATTCATCAAACATTTGACAAGAACTTTATTTGTCAGAAAGTCGATCGCAAACTTTCATAAACATATGACATTATTTTATATTCTAGTTACATGACGATGATCCCAACTCTCATTCTGTAATGTTTTACAGCTGTAGCGCGTGATAATGTGTTGTCCAGCAGGCGGCGCCACTGATGCGGAAACACACTGAACACTAAACACTGAACAACACTAAACACACTGAACTCAACACTAAACACACTGAACTCAACACTAAACACACTGAACTCAACACATTAAGCACTGAACGCTAAACCCAACAAACACATCAGGGCAACACAAACTCACCGCATGCCCAGACCAGGATGGACCCGACTGATGCAGGTCAGTTTTATTCATGTTTGTTTTGAGTCAGTCGTGTTGAGCTCTGCATGTAAATAACGACTCGTTTGAGTTTTTAACACTAATAATATGAAAGTCAGAGGAGTTTTTGTTGTGACTGAGACATCTGTGAATGTGTGTGTTTGTTCCTCTCTTAAATAAGCATCTGAAGGTCTTCACTGTTGGTATGTGTGGTCAGCAGCAGTGCAAACACATTACTCACTGCTGTACCACGAAAAACATTTTCATAATGTGATTCTCCCCTCACGTTTAATTGTTGTAGTTCAATGAAACATTAGATCTTTGTTAATATTTTCTGGGCTCAAGCAACAAATGTTTTTTTTTCAAAAGCACTGACTCTTAGATTTCGACAGTGTCATTTTACAGCATAGTAACAAAAGATTAGTAATGCTATTTACACCAAATTTAAAACCCCACCAGTAAGAGTTTTACCTCTTTTTGGGTGGCAGGATTGAAAATTATCCTCAGAATTTGTTGTTTTATGCTTTTAGAATAAAGAAAACAGAGAACAATTAAAACAAATAAAAATTGTCCATATAGCTGTTGTGAATATGGGAAAATCTCCCTGGGGGACCATGCCCCTGGAACGCCTAGGTTTGGGCTAAGCTCTGAATGTTTGCATGTACACGCTTGGTATGCAGCACAATGTGAGTATTCAGCACACAGTAAGTACTGTGCTATAAGGGATTCCTCCGGCAGTCACCAGCAGTCTCAAACAAGTCCAGACATGTCACCAGTTTTCCTCCCACGTTTTCGGTAAAAGAGTAAAATTAAACCTTTTAACTTATGATGGTACGTTTCATTTTCCATCAAGGGAAATTACCTACTTTTTAATAGCTGTTTGTCACCAGAGTAATGTTTTACACATTCAAACCTTTATTACGGTCTAGAGAAGTTATCTCCAAAGAGATCCAACCCTAAGAGTTAAGCTCCAACCCTAATGAAGCACTTGAAGCAGCCAATCAAGATCTTTGACAGCTAGAAACATCCAGGCAGGTGTGTTGGAAGGTCGGAGCTAAACTCTGCAGGTCTGTGAACCTCCAAGAACATGGACTGGTGACCCCAGCACTATATATTTACTACAAACACACTTCAGCAGAGGATTGCTCATAATGATATATTTAACAATATTTATTAAACACAAACCTGCTGAGATGATCAGATTTCATTTGACACATTCACACACACATTCTGGTTTTCATACAGTGCTTTTTTCAGTCTTCTGTGCAGACCAGCACGCTCCTGCCAGTCATCTGCTGTTGGACCAGCTGCCCAGTTATCAGTCTCTGCTCTACCGGAGAAAGTCCAACATCAGTGGCAGTGCTAAGAGGAGGGGCAGTGGGCGTGGCAGACAGGAGTCCGTAATCAGTGGAAAATGGGAGGAGCAGAAGTTTCTTCACAGTGGGGAGGAGCTCAGACCTGTAAGAGAGCTTCCCAAGAGCATGGAGGACAAACGACGAGAAAAGTGAGTTCCTGTGTGTGTGTGCGGTGAATGTAGGATAAACTGACATTTGCGACATTGTCAGCACACCCAGCTGCTCGTATAATTCAAACAGTTTAAAGTCACCATGAATATCCGTGCATGTTGTAAAGCTTTTTTAAAGTCATGTGCCCTCATAATCTTTGATTAAAATCTGAAAATGTTGTTCCCTTCTGGAACGGGAGTCCTTCTCTGATGACGTCAGTCTGACAGCTTGGGCGGAAATAGGGACATCTAACATATGTATGTGTGTATGTATGTATGTATGTTATGTATGTATGTATATATGTATACATGTATATATTCAAGTGAAAGTTGTGATTTTGTGTGTGCAGAGAGCAGCGTCTCCAGCAGGGCGGTGCTCTCACTGGATGGGGTTTATGGAGGCTGAACGTCCATCGCTCTCTGAAGCGCCTGAAAGAGGACAGCATGGATGTTCTTTCTTCACTGCAGCTCTGGAGGGCAGATATTCACCTCATTGAGGGTCAGCATCGCTCTAGTCTCAGACAGTGCAGTCAGATGAAAATAAACTGTAATTGATTGCCGTAGGTGTCAGTCAGATGGCTTTTCCTGTCACATGTTGTACATGTTTGACATTTTATCTGTGTTTTATTTTTCATTTTATGTGAAGGTACTTTGAAGCAATGCAACATTGTAGAAAGCGCTATATAACTAAAACTGAATTGAATTAGGGTTAGTGTTCTGTGTTTTTGTTCAGTTAAAACTAACAAGTTCCATGGCTTTACCTGCTGTCAAAGTTAAGGTTCTGCTTTCTTATCTCTGAACCACTGAAATATTTCTCTGTTTATAAAGATTTTATGTCTTTGTGTTTGTCCCAGGAATGTTTGGGACGGGAATTCTGTCATATTTCTCATTCCTGAGGTTCCTTGTGCTGCTGAACTTCATCATGTTTCTGCTGATGTTTGTGTTAGTAATGCTACCAGTGATCGTAACGTCACACACATTACTCAATATCACCTACAGCAGCACAGAAGGTAAACACACACGCAGACATGTTCAACATCACCTACAGCAGCACAGAAAGTAAACACACGCACACGCATGCACGCACGCACACACACACACACACATTCAACGTGTCTCTCTCTTTCTTTTGCAGTAAGAGAGTGCAGTGATTATTCAGCCTCTTCTCGTCGGGGTCTCGTGGTGTTTCATCAACACATCACAGATCTGCTGTCAGGAACTGTAAGAAACACTCAGCTCATATGAGCCAATACAACATTTGTATATACAAATCATCAACTCTGTGTGTGTTGTGTGTCTTTGTATGTGTTGTGTGTATATATCTGTTGTGTGTGTGTCTTGTGCGTGTGGTTGTGTGTGTCTGTGTGGTTGTGTGTATGTGTTTCGTGTCTCTGTGTGTAGGGGTTTCTGGAACAGACGTATCTTTTCTATGGTTACTATAAGCTGGAGTTCATTCATTCGAGCTTCAGCTACAATCTCCCGTTGGCATATCTGCTGGCCACTGTTTCATATCTTCTGCTGAGCCTCATCTGGATTGTCAAGAGGTTTGTTCACAAAGAGCTGCAGACTACAACAGCGTGTGTGTGATGTGTGTACAGTAACTTTATGAAAGTAATATTCATTCTGTCCATGTTTAGGTCAGCAGCTGGCTTTAAACGCAAACTCATACAAGATGAAGATCGTTTTCAGAGTTTCTGCAATAAGATTTTCGCTGGCTGGGACTTCTGCATCACCAATGAAAATGCTGCACGTCTTAAACGCAGCAGTTTGCTGTATGAGCTGAAGGTGCATTTACCAGACATGAGCCCTTCTCCTGTCTAACCTTGTTTATTCCCTATTATGCGACACATTTCAAAACTATATTTACAGCAGAACTAATAATCAGATTCCAGTTCTATTTAATTCAGTTGTGTCACTTTTGTCAAATTTAGGAGCTGAACTAAATTAGAAGGTGTTTTAAATTCTGAACAATCCTGCTGGTGTTGGTGCGTCAGAGCAATAAAAACAAGAGAAAGTAAAAGCACACTGTTTATTCCTGCTGTGTGTTAGACGGATCTAGAAGAAGAGCGGATCAAGCGGAAAATGGCCAACCGCTCCCGCTCAGAGAGATGTCGCATCTACACTCTGAGAGCTGCCGTCAATGTGTTTGTGGTGGCTGTGCTGATCTCCTGCTTTTACTGCATTTACATCGCCACTGTCTTCTCCCAGCGGAAACAGGCTGAGGTGATGCTACTGTTTACTGCTTTAAAGGACTTAATAGATTCAATGCTGCAGTGTATTCCTGGGCTTTTTCTGATGATGTGTGTGTTTAGGATCAGAGCAACTTTCTGTTGGAGCTGGTGGTGGAATATTTACCCTCGATTGTCATCACACTTGCTAATTTCATAACACCCTTGATCTTCAACCTGATCATCAGCTTTGAGGATTACTCGCCTGCCTTTGAGATCCGCTTCACGTTAATGAGGCAACACACCCTCACAGAAACACTCATCTCAAACTTCACCCCAGTAGAAAAAAGAAACTGTTGAGGACAATAAGATATTTAGGATAATTTGTTTCTTTCTCAATAATTTGTTATTTTTATGACAATTAAGCACTTTTAAAGCTGCAGTCTGTTACTTTTTTTGGTTAAAAATAAACAAAAAAACAGTTACATAACAAGTAAACAACAAAACGCTCTCCAGTTCACAACTGTAAGTTTATAATAGTGATTTATAATTTGAGCTGACAGGTTAGATTTCATGGGAAATGTCAGTTTGACTTCATTTGACTTCAACTCAAAAAACAAAAAAGTATGTAAAGTAATCTGCAACTTTAAACAGAGATGGCGATAGAGAAGAGTAGTTACGGGGTGCAGCTGTAACCATTATGTAATTCTTATTTGAAAAGATTATATATTATTTATCTTATTAAATAATGAAATTAATTCAAATTCATAATAATTTACATCATGGTAATATTTAAAATAATCATCACAGTAATTATTTATTATACAGTAAAAACTCCATGTTACAGCAATAAGAATCTAAAGTGAAGCAGTGTTGAGAACAAACAAACAAACATCAGGACACGGTACAGTAATATGTAGTGTTTATTATTTACAATGTACAAAAATAAGCTTCATTTTCTGCTAACACTTTACAAGCTTTCATTTGTTAACATTTGTTAATGCATTAGTTAACATAAATTAACAATGAGCAATAGATTTTTACAGCATTTATTAGTCTTTCTCTTAGTAAAATACCGTTAATAATATACAAATACTGATGTATTAAAAATGTTGAAATGAGCATTACTTTTAATTAATAAATACTGTGCAGGTATTGTTCATTGTTAGTTCATGTAAGTAATGTAGTTACTAACAGCCAATTATGCACCAATTATTGTAAAGTGTTGCTGATTTTCATTATGCAAAATCATTTCTTGTTTTGCAGGAAGATTTTAAGGAATTTATATTTTATATTGTTTTAAATTTTTCAACAGCCCGTCATTCAGAAATCCCCCTCAAAAATTGCCAATTTTTAGCTCAAGGTTACGGGGGTTTGCGGGGTCAGTGCAACGTAGATCTGTGGCTAATGTGTGTGTTTTGTGTGTGGTGATCAGGTGTGTGTTCATGCGCTTGGCTAGTATTGGAGTGCTGCTGTTCTCACTGTGGTCTCAAATCACCTGTGGAAGTTTAAAGTGTCCCTGCGACTACAACTATGAACGCTACCCTGTATGAGTCTCCCAGCACTGCAGACAACACACACTCAAACATACACACACTGTCACACACACACACACAGTCCGTATGTTCCTGCATCTCTGAGTTTGTGTTGTCTGCAGTGCTGGGAGACTCATGTCGGACAGGAAATGTACAAACTCGTTATCTTTGACTTCCTGATCATTGCTGCCGTCACCATCTGTGTTGAATTTCCACGAAAGTAAGATTCTTTTTTTGAAGAATCTGAAGAAGTTGTTTTAAAAGCATGTTTTGCTGAATTTCTGAGAGTGCACTGATGTTTTAGGATTATCGTGAACCATTGTGACTGTGGTTTGGCCAAGTGGTGGGGCCAGCAGGAGTTTGCCATCCCACAGAATGTTCTGGAGATCGTTTACGGCCAAACCATCTGCTGGATCGGAACATTCTACTGTCCTTTACTGCCGGCTATCAACACCGTTAAATATTTCCTTGTTTTCTACCTGAAGAAGGTAAGAACTCACAACATCTACATTTATCCAAAGCAACTGTTCAAACTACACGTGTTTTGTTAGTTTGTGTGTTCCCTGGGACTTTGACCCATGCTGTGAGAAATATCACTGAAAAACTTCAGCATCTGTGTTGTGCATCATTGAGTGTTAAATTGCAAATGCGAAATTCAGTTTATTTCATGACTTCATGACTCGCAAACAGGATATAGAAATATATTTCAAATTTAATTTCAGGGAGAATTGAATTTGAAATTAATTGTGATTTGTTGTGTGATTGTCATGTGATAATTGTAACTGCTTACTGCAGGTGTCTTTGATGACCAACTGTCGTCCTGCTACACGTCCCTTTCGCGCTTCTAGCTCCAACTTCTTCTTCCTGGTTGTGTTATTAATTGGTTTGGCTCTTGCGTCTGTTCCTGTAACCGTCAGTATTGCAGAGTGAGTCAGAAAAATGACAATAAAAATGTTTTTCTAAATTTGATTTATCATGTGAAGTGTGTGTATGAGTGTGAAGTCCTGGAATTCACTACATTATGGGGACCAAAGGTCCCCTCAGTTATAGTAATACCAGTACATTTTGACCTTGTGGGGATGTTTTATAGGTTCCTATGAGGAAAAAAGCCTCTAAATCATACAGAATGATCTTGTTTTAAAAATGAAAATTGTGTGTTTGTGTGTATGTCATTGGTCTCAGGATCCAACCGTCACGAGCATGTGGTCCGTTTGTGAACTACAGTACACCGTGGAAGGTGCTTCCTCGTGTGATTTCTCAGCTTCCTCATGGCCTGCAGTCCATCCTGCTCGCCCTTGCGTCAGAGGCCTTTGCTGTGTCATTCTTTGTCATTACCTGGTGAGAATGAACACCTGTGTGTCTATCTGTCTCTCCCTCTCTCTGCCTGTCTGTCTCACTGGGTCTCTCACTGGCTGTCTCTCTGTTTGTCTGGCTCTCACTCTCTCTGTCTGGCTGTCTCTCTGACTGTCTCTCTCTCTGTTTGTCTGTCTCTATCTCTTTGGCTTTCTCTCTGTCTGGCTGTCTCTCTGTTTGCCTATCACGCTCTCTCTGGTTTTCTCTCTTTCTGGCTGTCTCTCTCAGTCTGTCTCTCTTTTTCATAATTGTAACAGATTTAGTTGAGTTCTTTGTGTGTTTTGCAGTCTAGGGATGTTCTATGTCATCGCATTGGCTGGAGCTCATAAGCGAGTGATTGAGCAGCTCAGAGATCAGCTGGCGATGGTGAGTCTTTATATGATGCTGATGATCAAACATATTCAGACCGTGTGTAAACTCTCAGACTTTATTGCTGAGTTCTTCACTCTCACTGACAGCTGCTCTATTTGGTTTCTTGACTCTGGTGCAGAACGATAACTCCATATTACTTTGTAAAGTGCTGAAATAATTTTGAGTATTTTTTGAGTATACCCAAGTCTCAGACTCATCCCCTGTCATCCAGTCTAAGTGAAATGTATGTGAAAGTTTGATGTTTCTAAAAATGTTTAGTGGCGTGTCTATAAAACTGACTGGAAATGGGTTTATCTTAGCAAAGAAAAAATAAATCTGCAGAAATCACTGTTTTAATTGTTCTCTGGTTTTTTATGTCTTGATCAGTGATGACAGTGGCTATCGATCTGTCTGTCTCTGGCTGTCTCTCTAGCTGTCTGTTGTTTCGACACTTTGTCTATTGTCTTTTTATTATCTACTCTATTTTGAGATGATAGTGGTTAAAGTGTCTACTGTCTATTTTACAAGTGAGTAAAATGTCTATCTGTGTGTGTGTATAGGAGGGTCGTGACAAGCGTTTTCTCATTCAGAAGCTGTGTCAGGCCCAACAGGCTGTATTTGCTCGATCTCCGGAGAGGAAGTCTGTGCGGGGCTGTCATGGGAACCGTTTTGACGCTGGACTGTATTTTGTGGAGCGGTCAGAAGAGCTGGAGACGCAGGCGTGAATGTTTTCAGCCCCGGCTGGGTGTTTCTTTAAACTCTTACCAGGTTAAATGGCATCATCATCTGTTTCAACACACACTAAACACTTCATCTGTTTACAAAATGTATTGGTAACTGTTGTGTTATTGGGGTGTTATACAATGAATTGTGTGTGCTGTTTGTTTGGTTGATCTGATTGTTTTTCATTTGTTTGGAAATATTTGTTGCACTGGAACCAGAATATGATTTTTAAAATGAACTGTGACTTTAAATCATAAAAGTTGCTCTTGAATTTGTGGGTGCATTTTGTTGAGTTTAAAGACCTTAGAAGCAGTTGTTAATCTGAGTGAAAACTGTTAGCTTTAGCAATCAGCTCAGAGTATTCTAAATACTATAAATCACAAAAACCATTATACTGTATTTCACTAGTGCCTAAAATTTTAATTAACCTATTTTTGGAGGGTTTGTGTGGTGCTGTAAGTGGAGACATACAAGGAAGCAAAATGTCCATGATGCTACATGTGTACAGATCTACACTAAATTAAGAATTAATCGAACCAGGCACAGACTAACCAGCAGTGACCAGTGCACATGCAGAGTATTGCACATGCAGAATTGTTCATAAGAACTATAAGCAAATATTTTGGGAAAACAGTGGTTAGATAATATAACAGTACGCACAGAGGGCTGCTATTGGTGGGACACTCAAAAAGTGATAAGGACCTTCATGCTATGAGGAAAGGAGTCATATGTCGTCATATGTCCTTGTGCTTTCAATAATGACACTGCTTACCAACTTTAAGGTCAACAAGACAAACACTTGCATTCTTGTAGCGATTTTTAAGTTTTTCAATTTTATAACACCACCAAGTGGCCAATTGCCGCAAATTTTAGATTGACCACAAAACTGGTCTGCTTGTGTGTACTGAGTATTAGTAAAAGTATCTCTGCCTACTTTCACTATTTTGCGGTGCCGTCATAAATGTGAATCAAAACTTTTTTGATAATTACTAACAATGAGTATCCAGAGGATCTTCCAGCACTAATTTGGTTCCAATCAGGCAAAAAACCTAGGACTAGTACGAAAAAGTATGTTTTGCAAAATATTAAAATTGGCCAAGCATTCCAATTGAGCCTCTGACAAATGGTTCAAAAGCACAGTTTCCTTGAACTACACCGGCGCCGGCACCCACTGAACTACACCGGCACCCACTGAAATACAACGGCACCCGCTGAACCCACTGAACTACAACGGCACCCGCTGAACCTACTGACCTACACCGGCACCCACTGAACCCACTGAGCTACACCGGCACCCACTGATCCCACTGAGCTACACCGGCACCCACTGATCCCACAGAGATACACCGGCACCCACTGAACCCACAGAGATACACCGGCACCCACTGAACCCACAGAGATACACCGGCACCCACTGAACTACACCGGCACCCGCTGAACCCACTGAACTACACCGGCACCCGCTGAACCTACTGAACTACACCGGCACCCGCTGAACCTACTGAACTACACCGGCACCCACTGAAACACAACGGCACCCGCTGAACTACACCGCACCCACTGAACCCACTGAGCTACACCGGCACCCACTGATCCCACAGAGATACACCGGCACCCACTGAACCCACTGACCTACACCGGCACCCACTGAACCCACTGACCTACACCGGCACCCGCTGAACCCACTGAACTACAACGGCACCCGCTGAACCTACTGACCTACACCGGCACCCACTGATCCCACAGAGATACACCGGCACCCACTGAACCCACTGACCTACACCGGCACCCACTGAACCCGCTGACCTACACCGGCACCCACTGAACCCACTGAACTACACCGGCACCCACTGAACCCACTGAGCTACACCGGCACCCACTGAACCCACCGAACTACACCGGCACCCGATGAACCCACCGAGCTACACCGGCACCCGCTGAACCCACCGAGCTACACCGGCACCCGCTGAACCCACAGAGATACACAGGCACCCGCTGAACCCACCGAGCTACACCGGCACCCGCTGAACCCACAGAGATACACCGGCACCCGCTGAACCCACCGAGCTACACCGGCACCCGCTGAACCCACCGAGCTACACCGGCACCCGCTGAACCCACAGAAGCTCTGGCCCGCTTGAAGAGGTCGTTCGCTAACCATGCCAGACCACGGAACGGCTACTCAGTATTACAACAACAAACACATTTTATTACCACTTCCATAGAACATTTTTCAATTAATTGAAGTAATATTCTTATATGTGCTGTACAATGAGTGAAGAAATCACTCATGTAAGTGATATATCTATTAGGCAGTGTATTAGTGTTTTTCTTCCAAAACAATGTTTCGAAACACCCATGTCACGTGACTGCAGCTAAATAAAGCCTTGGCGCATTTCACAAGTGTTTCGATAGCTGGCATATACCTGCCAAATGTGTAGCTGCTTGACAGTGTCGGGAAGAAACCAAACAATTGCACGTTTCAATCGCACTTTATTATTCTTCAATTTTCATGTCCAGAAAATCCTAGTTATTCACGATGAGAAGCCTACAGGTTGCAAAACCAAGCTCATGTAATTGTTAGACATATTATTAAAAAACTCAACACATGAAAAAGACAACAATAAAAACACACAGTTTTATATAGCTTGTACAACAACGTGCACAAGGACGCCTAACCCAGGATTCCTACCCAAGCCAGCAAGATACGCTTTCCGCTCCTCGTTTTTTCACGTTTTAATTTGTTCATTAATTGCTCAACGCTGGTCCGAATGGTTGTTTCAGATAGACACGTGCAAGCCACCACTAGGCGTCACCATGGAGACGGGTGTCCGATTGGACAATCGCTGTCGGGCACGATACAAGGCAGTCGTACGTGTTGTGGGTTCAGTCTTAATTATCTGTTGGGACATTAAAACTAAGGCTTGTTAAAAACATTGGTACCAAAGCCATGGAGAAACTGTAAGATGGCCTGTTATGGGACATAAAGGGCTTTTATTTTGACGGGCTGTAGCATGTCGTTTAGGGCTTTTATTTTGTCGAGTTGTTTCCTGATCTCGAGGCCCGCAGAGCGAGCGATCGTTCGCGTGAGTGAAGTCAGCATCAGTCCGATCGATAATGCTCGCGCAGCTGCGTGTCTGCGCGCTTTAAACACGTCTGCAGGTGAGTGTGTGCCTGCGCCTACAAACCAGAGCTTTCATGACGTTTAATAATCTGCGGTGATGATATAATCGTGAATCTCTTAATGAAGCGTGACAGTTTCTGCTTGATAATATTTCATCTGTGAACTGATATATCAGTGTGTCATGTCATGTCAATATATTTATATATTTTATGTGTGTTTTATATATATGAAATGTATTTGATACGTGTGCATGTGTGTTTTCAGTCACAGTGTTTGCGTCAGGTGGGGTCATGGCATCAGGTTCGGAGGCAGTGCACTACATCCACCTTCATAACTCCAGTCAGTCAGTGCTGGAGGCTCTGAGGTCACAACGACGCAAAGGTCTGTTCTGTGATGTCACCGTCCGCATCCATGATGCTTCGCTGCGGGCGCACGCGTGCGTGCTGGCGGCAGGCAGCCCCTTCTTCCAGGACAAGCTTCTGCTGGGTCACTCTGAGATCTCGGTTCCCCCACTTGTTCCTGCTGAGACAGTGAAGCAGCTGGTGGACTTCATGTACAGTGGCTCTCTGGTGGTGCTGCACTCGCAGGCGCTCTGCATCCTTACGGCTGCATCCATCCTTCAAATCAAGACCGTCATTGATGAATGCACTCAGATCATCTCGCAGAGACGTGCTGCCGTTGGGGGTGGAGCTGCAGTGGGGTCACTGGGGAGCACACTTCCCAAACAGGAGGAGGGTGGTGACGGGAAAGGCCGGGATAACGGGCCACTGCAGGGCTTTGGTTACGGCATGCCAGGGGATTGCGGGTCTGCGGCGGAAATGGCAGCTGCTCTGAGTGGCGGGGCTCAGGGCGAGGGCAGCAGCGGCAACATGGAGGGCAGTGTGGGCCCACTGATGCCCCTCAGTGAGTTAGGTGGGGCAACACTGTGTAGAGGGGAGGGGCTTGGTGTGGCGGGGAGCGGGGCCATACTGAAAGCAGCGAGCTGCTCACAGGAGATCAATTACATGCTGAACCCCAACGCAGGCCGCAGTGCAAACGTCAGCACGCAGAACATCACCTCAAACGAGCGCGCGCAGATCAACTCTCCAGCCAGCTTGGGCCGTGGCGGACAGGTGGAGTATAGCAGTGTGGGGGAGGAGCTGGTGGGGGGGGTGGACAGATACAGTGAAGAGGAAGAGAGAGACACACATGACGGAGAGAGAGACACAGAGAGAGACAGACAGACGGCGCACACACGCAAACAGAGACAACCTCTGAGACTGCAGGTAAAAGAAACACACACACTAGTGAGACTGCAGGTAAGAGGCATTTCCATCATGTGACACTCTTCCCTCAGATGGTGTGTATCTGTGATCTCTTGCCTCAGGCAAAATTGTTTCTTCCATTTCCAGTTACAAATTAAACAACAAACTGGCATGTAACTCATATTCTCCACAGCGCTTTTTACTTTCCATTAATGAACTTTAGTGTGACTGAAAACAGTGTTTGTCTGCACGTGTGCCTGGGTGTGTGTGCAGGTGTTGGGAGGGGAGGAGGTAGTAGTAAAGAATGAGGGTGTGCAGGAAGGGGAGGGGCTTTTTGAGATGGATGACAGAGGAAGCACATCACATGCATTGCACCAGCCCACTTATGGACAGGTAACCACATCATTGTATCAGTTTTTAAAATAAGAAAACGAATGTCATTTTCTCATAAGTTGGATTTAGGATGAGTTAATATTGTTGTGTTAAAATTAGAGTTTTTTTTATATTTTGTTCTTTTTATCTAGTTTTCAGTTTTGTTATTGTTCTCGTTTATGATATCATGGTGATGTCATAGTGATGTTGTGGTGTGTTTTCTCAGTTCTACGAGGACTCCAGTGTGTTCTCTGATGGGTTCTGGTCGCAGGCAGATTCACAGGCATCTCTGGGCTCAAACCCCCGTGGCCGGATCAACAAACCTCTCACCCCCCCGCCGCCCTCCCAGAACCTAGGCAACCAGGTGTAATGCCCACAAAAACATCAGCATAAATAGTTATTTACATTTAGGAATTTCACAGACACTTATCCAAAGCAATATACATAGAGAGAAAATCAGTAAAGGAATTCATCACAGAGAGACAATAACATGAGAAGTGCTGTACAAAGTTCCAGAGTAGTTGTCACATTTTTTTTGGTCTGTATTACCCCTTTCCCAGTACACACTGTTTCAAAGCAGCTTCATACTCTAGATGATTAAGACATAGTGCTTTAATTCCAGTGAGCAGCCAAAAACAAGAACAGAAGTGCGTAGTGGACAGTACTCAGATTGGCCTGATTTTCTGACATCACAATCACATGATGCTTGTTCAAACCTTACAAAAGGTTTATTTGACTTCATACGGCGCTACGCAGACCGAACGGCAAGATTTGCTGCTTGCAGACGACAGAGGAGATTAAAAAACGGAGCAGTCAAGTCCGACATGCTCTGCTAGCTGTAGCGATGTTTGCACAGTGTTTGCGTTCTATTGCAGCTGAAGTGGATTATATATGTTTGAATTGAAATGTATCAACCAGAAAAATGTATTGAGTTAGTTATGTGCTACTTAATACTGTACACTCAAGAATGAAGGCAACAAAGTAAATTGTTTTCACTTTTATTTAATTAAATGAAACGATTTAACATGTAAAGATTACAGTTTTGTTAGTTTCTACTGTTACTAAAACACAAATTATTGAGTATTAGTGAAACCCCAATGAAAGGTGTTGCATGCACTGCATTAGGTCAGACGCTGATCGGTCTGCACAGGGCTGCATGAAGTTAAACAAATCTGAAGTCTATGTAATGCAAGTCATGATATAATGTCTGTGCAGTAGATTTGAGTTAGTCTGTAAGCCCATCCTAAACTTCATGTTTTATTATTGTCTGTGTTTATTTTCAGATGCTTTTTCAGTTTCCTACCAGCGAATCACAGCCCTCATCCTTCTTTGTTGGTGGACCTATGGTAATTGACAACTTGAGCGATTCATGTCAGCAGGCTCCACCCCCTGCCCCCTGACCCCAGCTCCACCCCCTTCCACCCCAGCATGCATTGCTGGTCCAAGCTTTGCGCCCCAGGGCTCCGAGACATCCTTTGACTGCAGCCACTGTGGAAAGTCACTGCGTTCCCGCAAGAACTATAGCAAGCACATGTTCATCCATTCCGGTAAGCAAATGTTCGCATTAGTAACAATAATCATATTTGTAATTAACGATCGTGACACAGACCTTCAGCTCGTTCTGGTGTAGCGCTCTAAGACTGTTCAGATAAACCCAGAGCAGGCTGTCAAATGTCTTTGAAAACTTCAGTCCAAAGATCTTCCAGGTAGATATTTTAAAGTGCATAACAACCAGCCAGAGCACTACATAAGAACTAGTGTTGGGCCAGGAAAGGTTGGTTTTGACCATCTGCCCTCTGCAGGTCAGAAGCCGCATCAGTGCAGCATCTGTTGGAGGTCTTTCTCTCTGCGTGACTATCTGCTCAAGCACATGGTGGTGCACACAGGTGTGCGAGCATTCCAGTGTTCCGTCTGCAGCAAGCGATTCACGCAGAAGAGCTCGCTCAACGTGCACATGCGCACACACCGCGTGGAGCGCACCTTCACTTGTAGCGTGTGTCACCGCGCCTTCACGCACCGCATGCTGCTTGAGAGACATGCCCTTCAACACCAGCACCCCACACCCCTCAAACCCACCACCAGTCACATGGAGCAGGGCAACGGCGGCATGGGCGAGGCCAGCGGACCAGGCCCTGCCTCTCAATAATGGCAACGAAGGGCTGGACGTAATCCCAGGAGCTTTAACACACCCACACTCATAAAAGCATGCATGCGCACACACAACAGCAGTGACGTCTCTGTGGTGCACTGTGATGCGTTTTAAACCCAGAAAACCTCATAAAACTCAAAAACCTCATTGACTCACACTAAACACTGGCACACAGTCTTGTGCATATGACATTAGCCAGGGACATTTACGTGTCTTTACTCAATTTATTAATGTTTTTATGCGCTTAATCTGTTTTTGAAATGTTTTAAGGACTCATCAGAAACCATACTGACCTCAGGACCAGAAGAGATACTTCAGAAATTACCTCCATTTTTATTTCAACATCAACCTCCATTTTTGCATTTTTATCAAGTATAGGCATAAATATTAATATTTTTATGGTAAATGATATGTAAGAGTTATGTAAGAGTTGATGTTTTGCTTAAATGCTATGTTTCCAGGAGATTTTCTCCATGGCAATTATAGGCTGAAGTATTGTACTCTGCTTTGGTTTCTGTATCCAGCATGTGCTTGTGTTGCGCTGCATGAAGCTGCATTAAATGCATTATGACATTTCACAACATTGTCTTGTTTCTTTCTTCAAATGACCTGATTATTTCACACCAAAGTCTGAATGTTGTAATGAAGCCACAATCATGAATGTTTAGATAGTCTCATTGAACTTTTCATCTCAATATAACAAAAAACATTAATCCCTTTTCTGCTGCTATAAGAGCTAAGGTGTTAGGGTTATCATTTAACCATTATAATGATAAAGTATTTGAAGTATACATTAGACTACCAATTAAACCTTTGAGTCAGTTAAAAAAAGTACCTATAAATAATCCCCTGTATTTTTGTTTTGCATTCTTAACTGTTACTTTTCACTGTATATTATTTACAATCATTTAGTCTTTTAAGATCAATCAGTCAAAAGTAGTTTGCAACAATTGCATCTCTGTTGTTTTATACATAGTAGCCCATATTATGATATGTGATCCCATTTAAAGCACTGGTAATCCAGATTTGGTAATTTGAAAACGTGTATCTGGGTCAGGGTGACCCAATCCAATATCTTTGAAAAAGTACAGAAGATGGATTACCTGATCCTGGATAGTAAAACATGGTATTTTCAAATGCAGAAAATTCTACTCCAGATTAAATTTTTTGAACAACTGGTTCCAGGAATTCATACACTACAGCCAATAAACCATTATTATGGATCAACAATGAAGGTTTTGACCATTTAGTGTCACAAAATATGCGTGAATTTGGGTGAATTGTGTTAAATAATGGGAGCTTTATATGTTATTCATGAGGGGTGATATAAACCTTCTTTCAGACGAGGCCTTTAGCATATCAGAGTCTGTTTTGATATGGAAGTACTTAAACAATTAGGTAAAATACAATCAAATCTACTTTCAGCAAAAAAATTATTTTCTACAGATGGCGAATGAGTCAGTATATGGAGATCAGAGAAGTGATCTGTTATCAAACCCAAGAAAATTCGAGACTGTGATTACTGCCAAAGGTGCTTCAACTAAGTACTGATTAAAGAGTCTGAATACTTACGCAAATGTGATATTTCAGTTGTTTCTTTTTAATAAATGTACAGACGTTTATAAAATTGTTTGCACTGTGTCATTATGTGGCACTGAATGTAGATTAATGAGAAAAAAATGAATTTAAATAATTGTAGTATCAGGCTGCAACATAAATAAAAAAAGTGAAGGGGATCTGATTACTTTCTGAATGCACTATATAAATATATTTGCATTCAGTATTGCAGTTTAAGTGTGTAAGGTGAGGAGTACCACAGGGTTTAAATACAGAGTACAGTTACTTAAGGGTTGTTTTAATCTAGTAATGTCAGGTGTGTGTATGAAAACCACTGTCTATGAGGTCCTCAGTAACCATTTCCGATGTGTGTGTGTGTGTTGTGTACTGTATTTACATGTGTGTATTTCAGGTGGTGTGATCAGGATTTGTGTCCAGTGGTCAGTTGAGCCTCCACAGGTAGGCTCATGTAGCCTCCATGGACAAAGCGCTGGTGTTTAATGGCCTAAAGCCCTAAACACACTGTTGACAGTTATGTCAACATAACTGAACAATATAAATCAGCTAATTTATCACATCAGATTTTATAGAGTTGTTTTAGGATCAATGTGATCACATTTAAATATGTGATACTTGTCTCTTACTAAGCTTGTCAGCATAAATGTGGATTTCTGTCTTTAATCGTGTTGTTGATGTGTGTAGGGAACTTATCCACACTATCATAACAGTTACAAATTGTCTTGAAGAAATGAAAATCAAAATGAAACTTTACACCTTTACTAACTCTTGTGTTTCTCTGTGCATAAATGAAGGACAACTAGATCCATGAAGACATCAGCAATTTTTGCTTTTTGTCACATCAAAAGGACAAAAGGAAAAAACATGGTGAAGAAAAATGTATTTTCCTCTCCAAGTCCTAAGAATTTTTTCTCTTTAAAACAAATTTCTCTTCAAAATGTTTTTTCTCAGAATCTCAAAAGGCCACACAACAGAAAAATGCTTGCTAGCTTACAATTAGAATACGCTACCAGCTTTGACCGCTAGATGTTACTATAATTCAATTCAATTCAATTAGACTTTATTTGTATAGCGCTTTTACAATGTGGCATTGTCTCAAAGCCGCTTTACAGGGAGGAAAAAGAAAAAACAAGTAAATATAGGCAATGATACAGTAACAACTGTATGTCAATTATCAATCAATTATCAATAACTAAGTATCGAGTAAGATATTAACTATGGAGTATCAAATATCTATTATCTATTATCCGCAGTCTCCCAGTGAGCACTCCAACACGGCAACAGTGGCAAGGAACCCAAACTCCAATGATGAATGTTGAGAAAAAAACCTTGGGAGAACCCAGGCTCACCGGGAGGGTCATTTCTCCTCTGACGCGTTACAGCTGCAAACAGTACTTTGGTGTAAGGGTTTATAGGTTTACAGCGTCACAGTCAGTATTCTGATTTAAAGTTTTATATATTCACAACGTCATAATCAGTACTGTTATGATTTCAGTATTAATTTGTAGTAATAACTACTTTTAATGTGGGTCTGGTGATTTTATATTCATTTTATGTTAGCCTGATGGCTGAGATAATACAATCAGGAATGTTTTGGCTAGGATGCCGACGTCAAATGAGACTGAGAGCATCTATAACATCAAACTGCTGGTATAGACAGAATCATGTATTTTGCTAAAAATATGAGTGTAGATTAACAGTTGCATTAATGTAATAGGTGATGGTGGCAGTTGATTTTTCACAGTTCCCATGGTGGTCACCCCCTCCTTGGTTAGGCTGTTGTAAGCGTTGTCTCGCCAAACTGGACTTAATCTGTTTTGCTCAGAGTCCCTTGGAAGAGAGGGAGGGAGAGAGGAAGATAGAGAGAGGGAAACAAAACAGGCTTATATTAGCGTAGCGGCCATTCTCACACAATGTGGAAGCCATGTAGTAGAGTGGGTAAAAAGTGTGCTCGGTTCCGGTTATGCCTAGCTGTTGCGGCCTAGGTGTGACAGTAGTTGAGTTAAGTGAATGCTCGTCTGAAGAGATAGGTCTTTAGTTTAAACTTGAACTCCTCGAGTGTGTCTGAGTCCTGAACATTGCTGGGGAGGTCATTCCATAGTTTTGGTGCTAGGTAGGAGAAAGATCTGCCGCCTTTAGACGTTTTAGATATTCTTGGAATTATTAGCAGACCACTATTTTGCGAGTGCAGCGTCCACAATGGATTGTAATCTGAAAGTAATTCATGAATATATAAAGGCGCTAGACCATGTAGGGCTTTATAAGTAATTAATAGTATTTTAAAATTAATGCGATTTTTTACAGGTAGCCAGTGCAGTGCTGCTAGAATTGAGCTTATATGGTCGTATTTCTTAGATCTAATGAGCATTCTTGCAGCTGCGTTTTGGACCAGCTGAAGCTTATTTATTTGTTTTGCGTGACACCCCCCCAGTAATGAGTTACAATAGTCAATTCTTGAGATCATAAATGAGTGGATAAACTTCTCAGCATCTGAGACAGACAGCATGTGACAATCTTGGAAATGTTTCTAAGGTGTAGGAATGCAGTACGACACATACTGGAAATGTGACTATTGAATGAAAGGTTCTTATCTAGGATCACACCGAGGTTCTTAACTGCGGAAGCTGGTACAATAGTGCAACCTTCAATAAGGATGTTGTAGTCTGTCAAATCTAGTTTAGAGCTATTGGGTTCAATAATCAAGACCTCTGTCTTATTTGGGTTAAGCAGGAGGAAGTTGTTAGCCATCCATTTTCTGATGTCGTTAATACAGTCTGTTAGCTTAGAAAAGCAATGGGTTTTGCCAGGTTCTGAGGAAATGTAAAGCTGAGTATCGTCAGTGCAGCAGTGAAAACTAATGTCATATCTCTTAATAATATCTCCAAGCGGAAGCATATATAATGAAAAAACAATAGGACCAAGAACTGAACCCTGTGGCACGCCATATTTGACCTGAGAGTAACAGGACTTTTCCTCGTTAACATAGGCAAAGTGGTAACGGTCAGTTAAATAGGATTTAAACCAGGCTAGTGCTTGACCACTAATGCCAACACAGTTTTGCAGTCTATCAAGAAGAATTTTATGATCTATGGTATCAAAAGCTGCACTGAGGTCCAGTAATATAAGAAGGGAGGTTTCACCACGGTCAGATACTAAAAGGAGGTCGTTTGTAACTCTGAGCAAGGCTGTTTCTGTGCTATGGTGGGGCCTAAATCCTGGATTGAAATTTGTCATATATGCTATTTTTTGCTAAAAATGTCTGGAGTTGTCCAGACACTACTTTTTCCAGTATTTTCGATAAAAAGGGGAGATTTGAAATTGGTCTGAAGTTGGTCAGCTCTCCCTGGTCGAGATTTTGCTTCTTAATGATAGGCCTAATAACTGATGTTTTAAAAGCTGCTGGGACATAGCCTAATTCTAATGAGGAATTTATAATATTGAGCACTGGTTCCGACACAGCATGAAAAACTTCTTTGAGTAGTTTTGTGGGAATGGGATCTAATATACAGGTAGACGTTTTTGATGAGTTCAATATTTTCAGGAGCTCGTCCAATGAAATGGCAGTAAATGAGTCTAGTAGTACTTGAGGCATGCTGTAGTACGCAATGCTATTAGACAAAGGTAAGGCTGGTTGAATAGATTCGATATTTTTTCTGATTTGCTCTATTTTATCTGCTTGGTCTTTGTCGTGGTGTTGGACGAGAGGGCTCATCTAACATTACAGTGTAGAAGATGGGTCAGTGATCTGAAATAGCATCGTTCTAAGGTAATATTTCAATGTTGTTTATATTGAGTCCAAATGACAGGATTAGGTCCAAAGTGTGATTACATTTATGAGTGGGTCCCAACACCTTTTGACTAACGCCAAGCGAGTCCAGGATATCCATAAAAGCTGTGCGTAACGCATCATTTGGGTTGTCGACATGGATGTTAAAGTCACCAACGATTAAGGCCCTATCTACGGTGACTACCAGTTCTGACAGGAAATCTGCAAATTCTTTAAAAAAGTCTATATGATGGCCTGGTGGTCTGTAAATGGTAGCCATGACAAAGGGCAATTGTTTGTTGCGACTGTGTGTAAATGACATATTTAACACCAATATTTCAAATGATTTAAAGTTGTGCTTAGATTTATGATTGACATCAAATATTTTGCTATAGATTGTAGCAACACCGCCACCTCTACCCTTCAAACGAGGCGCATGTTTAAAGTAAAAATGTTGTGGTGAAGATTCATTCAGGCTTATGAAATCATCTGTTTTAAGCCTGGTTTCTGTCAGGCACAGCGCATCCAAATTGTGATCTGTAATAATTTCGTTGACCATAAGTTCTTTATTTGAAAGCGACCTGATGTTAAGCAGGCCGAATTTTAGCCTTTTCATTCTATCAATTTGTAGGTTGTTTCCTAGTTTTATATTAATCAGGTGTGTTTTTATAATATTGTGGGAGGGATGGAGGGATGGAGACCATCTCTCTTTAACAGGTCAGGTCTCCTCCAGAAATAATTTTAGTTGTTTATAAAGCCTATATTATTCTGCGGGCACCACTTAGACATCCAGCCATGCAGGGACAGTAATCTGCTGTAAATCTCACTACCCCGGTAAGCGGGTAAGGGGCCAGAGCATGTTACATTGTCTGACAAAGTATTTGCAAGTTCACACACCTCCTTAATGTTATCTTTGGTGATCTCCGATTGGCGGAGTATCATGTCGTTTTTGCTGACGTGAATAATAATCTTAGAGAATTTACGTTTAGCATTTAACCAGCACTTTCAATTTTGATCTAATGTCAGACGCTCTGGCTCCTAGTATACATTCAACAATGGTGGCTGGTGCCTCTCCACGTTCCGTATAATAGAATCACAGATAACCAGGGCACTTGATACCGGCATCTCAGCAGGTGCGGTGCTGAGTGGGGAGAACCGGTTAGACAGTATAACAGGAGCGGGAGAGTGGCGCCACTTTTCGTTACGACTATGCCGCCTGACTGTCACCCAGCTGCCCTGCCGCATTGGGCCTGTTGTCGGAACCGAGCCATGATCATAGCATGTTATGCTAGGGGCATCCGAATTAGTGTCTGTTAGATTTACACCCTTACTAGTCTCAAGAAGTGTTCGGATGCGTGATTCTAATTCTGCAACCTTCTCCGTCAGCCTTACTACAGCCTTACATTTATCACATGTGTAGCCCTCCTCGCTGACGGAAGAAGCTAAGATATGCATGTGGCATGAGGTGCAGGTTACGATAACAAGAGGGGGAAACGTTTTATTACTTTTTTTATTAACGTTTACGGGCTGAGAGATGCAGATCTCGGAGTCCGGTTGCGGCACTGGTGAGGAAGTCATGGGGTGCCTGTATCGCTCCGGGGCTGGGGTGATGTTCATCACGGTGGACCGGGACTCACGTGAACAGGCCCAGGCAAACTTCTCCACTGCTTCCCACTCTGCACACACAGAGCCACACACACCGGATAGATCCGTCATTAGAACACCTTGACAGTAATCCTTTAGTGAAGAGGGTAGATGGGTCAGTACAAGCTGCTTCTGGAGCTGCTAGGAAATACTATAAGAATGAAATTGTGATAGATTGCAAATACTTCTACAGAAAGAAGGATTTTGGATTTTTCAGTTAAAAGCTACCATTTTCCAGGGATGAATGATGAAGTAACCACATTTTTGTGAGAATTTTTTCAACATGCAGATTTTTCTTGTGAACTTTGCAGGCATGTTCTCCTGCTTGAGAAAACCACACACACATTGGCTGACAGACATTAATACTGCTTATGTTCTGATATACAAGCCACACTATCAATAAACAGTTTTACCGTCACCCTTACCATCTTCTTCCTGCTCTAAAGTTTATGTGTGTGTGACTTTTGTGATTTTCTGCAATTCTTTTTGAGATGATTTGACCTTTACAGCCCCGAACACTGAGCTTTGACCTGCCATTGGCATGCAGCATGCTTTTGAGTATCCCACAGCAAAGCATTACGCATCAAAGCATTTAAACATTCAGGTACCGTTAGCACACATACTCATTGTACTCTCTAAAAGATCAGAGTCTGTCTGTATGGCTTAAAGATTCCCCATCATTCGTTCTGATTGTACACAGAAATCCTGAAGACAGAAGAAGATTTTTCAGAGAGAAGAGTTACACACTTTAGATTTCCGCAACATTCATGCCAAGCGAGTTTATTTGACTTGAGCTCAGCAAGCTTTATCATTTTTATAAGAGAGTGAAAGTAATGAGGATGTAAAATTTGTACTTGGCTGGGAGTTCATTGAGGTGGGGGGTTCCAGTGACTGTCCTGAAGGGCAGGGTCAGAGATTTAATTTGAATGCGGGTGGATGTGGGTAGCCAGTGGAATGAGATCAGGAGTGGTGTGACGTGGGCTCTCTTCGGTTAATTAAAGATCAGATGTGCTGCTGCATTCTGGATAATTTGCAGGGGTTTGCTTGCAATGGCTAGGAGGCCAGCCAGTAGGGCATTGCAGTAGTCTGCAGTAAGTGCATTCAGCCTTAATAATAGAGAATTTATAGAGTTCGTAGACTAGGAGCTGTGTTGCGTGCTTGGACAAGAATGGTCTGATTTTCCTGATGTTGTAGAGCATGGACCTGCATGGCCGAGAGATTGTTGAAATGTGAGTAGTGAATTTCAGATGGTCATCAAACACCACCTCGAGTTTTCTAATGGATCGAGTAGGTGTAAGAGTTAATGATCCAAGTTGAACTGTGAATGTATGTTCTAATGATGGGTTGGCCGACTTTTCAACTAGCTGTGTTTAGTGAGTAGAGGAATTAACAATATTTTTCATTGTCTCATAAAACAATCAATATAAATCTGTACGTAAAATATGAAGCAGGGCATCTGTTATTGTCATCACCCTGTGAAATGATGATCTGACGTCGGTCACATCATGCAGAGATAGAGGTGAAAGTTTTCTAGAGCCACAATAAATCACTGAATCATTAGTGAACACTGAGAGACAGTCCAGCAGTATCTAGTACAGTCTGATAAGATCAGGAGCTGTCTGCCTCTCTCTCTGTCTGTCTCTCGTTCCTCTCTCGTTCTGTCTGTCTCTTTCATTCTGTGTCTCTCTGTCTGTTTCTCTCTCTTTTTGTCTGCCTCTCGTTCTGTCTCTCTTTCATTCTGTGTCTCTCTCTGTTTGTTTCTCTCTCTTTTTTCTGCCTCTTGCTCTGTCTGTCTCTTTCATTCTGTGTCTCTCTCTGTCTGTTTCTCTCTTTTTTTGTCTGCCTCTCGTTCTGTCTGTCTCTATCTGTCTCTGTCTCTATCTGTTTTCTTTCTGTCTGCCTCTCACAAGGTAACAAAACAAAATCTTTACTGTATTTTCTTTCTGGGTGAAGCTACCCCTACAGGACATTGAGATGACCGCTAGCGAGAGTTTGCTTAGCATACGTCTGAAGTTAAGTACATTTGGGAAGTCAGGCTGCTCAGGAAATAATGGAACAAATTAAAATGAGGAAATTATTTTTTAGTTGAGCCCCTCCTCTGAGTGAGAGAGAGAGAGGGAAAAAGAAAAGATGTTAAAATATAATCTGAAATGAGAAAGCAATATTAAAGCTCCCCCATTCCCTGATGTAATTACCAAGAATTTTCCTTCATTAGTGTTAACTGATGGCACTCCCGCAGCGTACAGTGCTGAGTGAGAGGTGTGCACCGTCCAACCCCAGAACATCAACCTTCATTTCAGCTCTTGGTGATCTGGAGGAATTTATTCAACACAGCTTTTTGAAAGTAATTTGAGAGTAGCATTTCTGACTTTTATTAGTCCTCTGTTCAGTTCTAGAGAAGAGGTTAGTGTCTGAATAACACTTCATTAGTTTTAGGGCAGTTTGTAAGAACTTTTGGTTGTATGTGGTACTCCAGAGAAACACAGACCATGTCAGATGTCCATATAACATGTTTTGTGAGTCAGCACTTCAGTTTCATTTTTGCATCATTTACAGTTTGTTTTGCTGTTAGTATAAGCAGCCTCACCCTGAATGTCATTTATCAATCATATGTCTGTTAATCTTGATAGACTTTGCAGTAACCCTAACCCTATGAAGTGATACATAACCATAAATCATGCAAAAGAAAATACAATAATAAAGTGATAAACACAATGTGGAACAAGCACTTACGACCAGTGACATGTGCCTTCCATTATTTATCTATTCATTTTAAATATATGCATTAGAAAATTTGTTTTGCCTCACACAGACAGGCAAAGCAATTTGCCCAAATAATACAGTGCGCCCTGGCCAAGCAATCTCCTCACTATAGAGATCTGAGGAGAACGAGAGTTCAGTTTGATCTTAAAGAAAGAAATGGTGGTCACTTTTTCAGACTATAAAACACACAGTAGGATATTATTGTTCCTATGAATAATTCACAAACACTGTCTGTCTTTTTGCGACTGTGTAACAGAATATTTGGTCAGATATTCTGCACATGTAAGCATGTACAATGTATATTCATCCATGTTTCTTTACTCCTTCACACTGGATGTTAGTGTGTGACCTCTTCATTTGCTTCATATCTTCTACCTCTCACGCTTTCACTGAAACAGCAGCAGTGATACACACACTGAGGAGCAAATTAGTGAGTCTGATAAAAAGGCATGGGACAGTGATGAAAGAGGCATCCAGCCTGTGTGTGTCAGTGTGTGAGTTTGTGTGTGTGTTTAAATGTGTGTGTGTGAGCATGTAAGTTATATTTGTGTGTGTGCATGAGTGTGTGTGTGAAAAAGTTTACGTGCATGTATGTGTGTTTAAATGTGTGTGTGCCCACCCAGAAAGAGCTGTGTGACTGACACATCCAATGACAGTTTAGTCCAATGACAGTTACACGGACTGTACAATAAATACTGTAAAACAGCAAGAAAATAAATAGTGACTGTAAACAACTCTCAGTTTCCCCATTCACAGATGTCAAAACAGTGTCTGCAGACAACACCACTGACAGCAAAACAAACAGGCTTTTCTGAGTGAGTGTGTGGGTGAGTTGTGGAAGGGAACACACCTGGAGTGTCCTGCAGGCACAATGAGGTTCAGGCCTCTGTGTGTGTGTGTGTGTGTGAACGCGAGTGTGTGTGAGAGTGGCAATTGAAAATAATCTGTCGATTGCTTCATCTGTTGCCATGGTGACAAGTGCCTCCACATGTGTTATGTTACCATGACGATGGCAGCATATGACAGATGAGACGTGTATGTGAGTCTCACATGAGCATTATCACAGCCTTACCCTGAAGTATTCACACACGGCTGAGAGATCCAGTACAGAGCTCTCATAAAGAATCTTCTGGACAGCTGCCTGAAAGAGACTAACACACACACTCACAGGAACTGTGCCATGAGGCATCTCCGTGGAAACAAACAGCTCATTATGCATCTGATAGAGAATCTCTAGAGACTGATACATCTCACACACACACACACTCTGGTGGGGAGCAGCCTGTAGGGACGACACATGAGAGTAATGCAATTGATCAACCTGATCTCTCACTCTTTCTACACTCTCAATCACACAGCACTCATTACTCAACTCTTCTCTCTCTTTAGCCAGGAGGTGCAAAACACATCAGCCCCAAACACACATCCAGTCTGAATCCAAGTAGACGCTCCAGCTAAAGTCATATCATATCATGTTGGTATATTAATAAACATTAAAATGGAGCTGTGTTTATCAGTGAGGCAATTCCTAATTGATTAAATGCAACCATGTTATAGCAAATATGTGAGTCAAGGTGTTCTGCTGTTTATATAGAGCCACCAGAGTGGACTAGAGCCCACTTTCCCATATAGAAACCTAATGTTATTATATTAACACATGAATATATTTTAAAATGATAGCCTGGGTCCCAATTCACATACTATCTATCCTAAATAGTTTTTAAAATTAGAATTAGTATGTACCAAATTCTAGTCTGCTGAAGAAAGTATTCTAAAAGTACCCGGATGATCTACTATTTTCTATGAAAATTCAAAGTGCAGATCCATGAACACTCGTCACGAAAAGCATTTGCTCAAATGCAGGGAGAAGTTGTATTTTGATGTGTGTGATTTGTAGTAATCACAAGCTATGTGATAGTATTTACATAACAGTACTTACATACTCTTTTGCTATTGACTAAAATATATATACTCTTCTATTACAAAAACTGTACATACTTTCAGGGTATAGTATAAGTTGGCGAATTGGGACACAGCAATAGTTTATATATTACACTTGACTCAGACAGTCAAGTATAAATCTAGTCTAAATTAAACAGTCCAATGTGAGTCTAGTCTAAATCAGACAGTCCCGTAAGAAACTAGTGTAAATCAGACAGTCCAGCTTGAGTCTAGTCTAAATCAGACAGTCCAACATGAGTATAGTAGTCTGTTTGGCTCTGTGTAACTAGTCTTTCTTTGTCTGTCTTTATTACGGCACACTTTTCCTTTTCCTGTTGTAATTGTTTTGTGATGTTTGTGATCTGATTTACTGTGCAGGATTAACTGGTTTGTGTGTCTGAAGAACCATTGGCTAATAATAAAAGGTTCTTCCCCTCATTAGAAAGGCTATTCATCTTGTATGCCCTTGTGAAGGTTTTTCTTGTCAAGGAGAGATGAAGAGAGAAAAAAGAAAGAGAGAGAGAGGGAGGCAGTTGAAGCTGCTATATGAGGAAACAGAATCTTGCTGATGTGGAGCGCTGATATGGAGAAGAGGTAGAGTTATCAGCAGCGCTCCAGTTAACAAAAGCCTCTTTAATAAAACACTGCTGCCAAAAAGAGAGGGACAATATCTATATCACAAACACACACACAATGTCTGCTTTACCTTTCAACATCTGGCCAAATGAAAAACATAAAACTTCCATCTGCACAGACCGAACAGAATTATATTTCCTTTGACCCTCTGAAAACAAAGAGCAGATCTGTAGTTCTGTTAAGTTATTAATTTATAGTTTTAATGTCTACTGTCCAGATGTCTATATTTAGATGTAAAGTCCAACTTTGAAACCCTTAACAGAAATATTTAAAACAGAATTAAACATGCTACTCCCCAAATGTTGTTTATGATGTATCTAGTGTTTCTTTTGCTAAAATCTGTTTTTTACTTTATGTTGTTATGAATGGTGTAATGTTGCATTTCTTTTGAATGATCATCTACATGCTAATCTTCTGTTTGTTGTGTCTAAGCCTTTTTGGATAAAAGTGCCTGCTGAATATGGGCTGTGTATGAATTTGGGCTGTGATACACATCACCATAAATTACATCAACATTGGAACAAAAACACTGTTTGTTGCTCTTGTTTTCAGGGTTTTAATTAAAGCTGCTGAAGAGTGTCCATTTTCCTGACTGTACTGCTCTTTTATAAAATCATTGCCTGATACACACTCATTTAAAACATAATTGTCTTCTAACTACAGCCATGACTGTGTGTGTGTGTGTGTTGGCCTGAGGGTACACTATCTCTCACTGCTATTATTCAGATTCAGCTTCTCTGTCTAATTGCTTTCGACCGGTTTGCCCTGCTGTGTCATGTGATATTTTCTTCCCAGTGTTTAACGGTGGACGACTTACTGATTAAATGCAAAGAGCGTGAAATCACTAAGACACACAGACACACACCATGACAGTGGAGGAATTTACATAAATACACACAGACAATCTTTAAGAATTGTTTTATTTGGGTGTACATCATGTTTATATACACTGTAGTGTAAAAATTGTTTTCCCAAAATATTGTATGATGGAAAAAACAATATAATTAATATAGTTTAGGTTTATATAATTAAGAAATGTAAGTTTATATATTAATATATATGTTTAGGTGTAGAGGTTTATCAAATAAAAATATCAGCTCCTAGAAAAAATCCACCTTTCATTCAGGTTGAGAAAATAGCTGAAGATTCAGGAAGAGGCCAGGCAGAAAGATCGACAAGTTACAGTATACGAACAAACTAATGCTGCATAAACACTGTTCAGGACTAGTCTGATCAATCCATCTTCTGTTTACATCATTTTTCATTGATTCGGTCATTTTTTTGTAAAGTCCTAAAGTATATATTACATCAGACAAGTAACACTGACAAAATGTTGTCTGGACATGAAATCAGAGACACTTTCTTTGGATGTAATGAAGGCCCTACAGTTTCAAACACAGTGGATGTTTTGTTGGTGTGTATTTGTGTGCCTTGAGCTCAGTTTAGCTGATTGAGGCGTAGTGGCTTTAAGTTCTGCTAAAACTGAAAAGAGCTTGAATGCACCGAAAAGGTTTGATGACAATTCATGAATTCTGCTGCAACCCATTCCACAAACGTTACACGTTTCATATTTGACTGCATCTCTCTCCATTCAGTCGCGATGAAGGTGAAGTCAGTCACGTGCTCTGGGTACCAAGAATCACATTCCTGCGCTCCGGCGCGCAGTCTGACGCGCGCGCGCGCGCTCGCGCTCTGTGTCTGTAGGAATGGAAGCGACGGCGCGGCGGTGAGCGGCAGCGGCTCCGTGATGCGGCGGTCTGTGACTTTACTGGCGATCATTCTAACGGCGGGTGAGTCCACACAACGCACGCACACAACGCACGCACACAACGCACGCACTCAACGCACGCACACAACGCACGCACACGCACACAACGCACGCACACAACGCACGCACATAACGCATGCACGCACCCACGCGCTGCGATTACACGAGTTAGAGCGCTTCACCTACACTGTGACACGTTACTATGAATAAAGCGGCAGTCCGGTGAATGAAGATGATTTGAACTAATTTAACCAGGATTCTCATGTCCTCTAAGGTTTAATGTTAATCAGTCAAAATCATTTAAATGTTTTTCTAAATACTAACTTCTGTGCAATTTTTTAGTTGTAATTGTTTCTTTTTTTTTCTGTGTTTGCGGACAGTTTAAGTTCAGTAGAAAAGCTTTCAAATACTGTATCAAAAATTACAATAATCACGGATAATTCATTTCTGCTTTATTTTACATCTAAATGAAGGATTTTGTTTGTATTGTTTATCCTAAACACATTAGAAGAATAAAGGCCGTTTATTTAGTATGACAGGGAGACCAGCAGTGACTATATACAGCGTATCCAGAGTTACATGAAAATCAAAAGAGGAAATGTGAAATTATATTTTGTATTAAGAAATACTTGGGCTTCTTTGTTAAACTTTCCTACACACACACCTCCAGCTCAGAGTCTACATTTTAGTACCCTGCCTACTCGCAGCAGTGTGATGTTATAGCTGCAATTAATAACATTATGCTTCTGTCGTCATCTGTTTGTAACGTTCCTCAGTGTCTGACATTTGTCACAAAATCAGACCCGACAGTTTTTAAATCAATATAAAATTATAAAGCAGTATTATCAGCTTCATTTTTATACAAGAAAATTAAAAATTGCACCACATGCCAGAGGAGAACTCCCAGTCTGGCCTTGTTTCTCCCAAAGTTTTATTATTATTTTATTTTATCATTAGTTTTAGTTCCACTGTCCCTAACCCTAACATCTTCAGATGTTTTATGGTATTATTGCAATTTTGTTATTGCAGTATTGCAAGTATTCCACAACTGTATTATTGGTAGGGTTGGGGCCATATCCATGTAAGCTGGGATGGCATATCTTGCTTAATATGATACCTGTCATCTATCATGTTAATTAACTAAATGTCACATAGTCTCATACTGTGTGAGTAGGCTGACTGGATACCTTCTCATAAACCACTGAGATAGGTATGTCTGATGCACGTCCATTTATTCAAATGATTCAGATGTGTTGTAGTTATCATCAGCTCAGTCAACTTTATATTCATAAACCAATTACAATCTTAGTATCCCTAATTATTTTACTAATATACTATACTAATATAATCTTATAATAAACAGTAATATTTTCACTAATACAATGTATTCTGTATTCTGTGTTGTACGTTTCATAACTTTCCTGTTTTCTGTGTTTTTTTTTCACTGTATGCAAAGCTGCTTTAAAACAATGCAACACTGTAAAAAGTGCTATATAAATAAAATTAAATTTAATTGAAAATAAATGCTATTGAAACGTTAGATTTAGCCCAATCCCCAGTTATTTAAGAAAATAATAATGTAAATATAGGCTACATGAAGTTTTTTTTGTTTTTTAATGATTCTCAATTATATTTTCATAACTTTTCATCATACATTACAGTTATGTATTCTGTCTATTTTTGTTTACTCTTATAAAAATCAGCATAATGTAAACTAATACCTTAAAGCTTTAAAATATTTATTTTATTTTGTCATTACAAATGAAATTGTTTGGTTTAATAAATTTTTTATGTAAGAGTATCTTAATAGAATAGAACAGAAGAATGTGGAGAAGTTATAATTATACGTGACATTGTCATTAATTAAAATATTAAATCCAAAATTATGAATGTACTTGCATTGCATCTGTTTTGCTTAATTTCTTAATTAGTCTCACTTGCAGAATTAAATTAGGCAGTATTTTAAGAGCAAATAAAAAACTCCTTCAGATTTATATTTATATAATGACATGAACTATATACATACGCTCAATGTTAACATATAAAACAGACATTTTCTATCAATTTACCAGTAAAACTAATACAACTGTTATAACTGATAGCATTTACTGTTAGCGTTTACTAGATAAAATCAAGATTATGACACCTAATGAACCTGCGGTATGATGTTGGTGTGACGATTGTGATGTTGTGTTATTGTGTGTGTGTGTGTGTGTGCAGGTGTGAGCGTGGCGCTGCAGATTCAGTGCTATCAGTGTGAAGATGTTTCTCAGGACGACTGCTCATCTCCAGAGTTCATTGTCAACTGCACAGTCAACGTGCAGGACATGTGTCAGACAGAAGTGCTCATCATGGAGGATGGTAAGAACACAGCATCACTTCCTGTTCTGTTTGTTGCCAGGAGGGGCTGCTCCAGACTGATAATTATTATGCCTGTGGTTATTATGGGATGTGTGGTGATCTCTCAACATTGTTGATGATTCTGGTATATTAGAGAGATTATTATCAGCTAGAACAAAAGCATATACTGAGTTGTCCATAATAATGAACGTTACAGTAAAAATGAAAAAATAAAAAAATATATAAAATCAAAGCAACGACAGCATATCAGTTTCACAGCAGCTGCTCATCTTGAAAGACATCATGTTGCTCAAGATTCATTATCTCAGGAGTCTGCACATCACCCCAGAATGCCCACCACCACCCAGTCAGCTGTCAGCTTAAGTAAAAAACATGCTGGTATAGGAATTGCTAAATTTGTTCTTATAATATTAGCTACAGCTGTGTATACATACAGTTTTAGTAAGTAAGAAATTAGTTACAAAGTTATTTTGGGTTTTTGCTGGGTGTGCTCTTTGTTGGATCATCATACAGAGCTGTGAAATTTTACATATATAGTTATCTTTATGATTGTGTTATTTTATATACTGTAATCAGTACTATCTTACAACTGTACCTTCTGATTTGACCTCTTACACAGACTAACACAGAAACATACAGTTGTTGTAATGCTGTTTTGAAATAATATGCATTGTAAAAAGTGCTATACAAATAAATGTGAATTATTTACAAATTCAGTGACTCAAATCATAGCAATCAGTTCACCCTTATACTATTTGTACACAAATCGTGTTTAGAGATGGACAGAGAGTTGGAGTGGCTGAAGCAACTAACAGTGTGTTGTGTGTCAGATGTAGACAGCTCTTTTGAATATAACGTGAGCAATCTAGTTTTGTCATGTCAGGACGCACAGCACCTGCTCAGTGGAGGCAGTGTATGATCTCAACTCAGAGCTGCTGTTATTCTGTTTCTCATTTCTCTCCTCCACAGTCGTCTTGATCTTCTTTGCCCTTTCGCTTAGTTTTCAAGCTTTTTACCGTTGTCTCTGCTTTCTGAACCATATTAACATTGACACGAACATTAACCCTGTTCAGTGTGTCAGTGTAAATAATGTGTTGATAAAATTGAGTCAAATCTATTCCTGTAATACATTTCTCATTGCTGCTTGCATTCTTGGTCCTGCATCTATTTCAATGCATCATTAGCATACAGACGCAAACAGCATTTTGTGCATGTCAAGGCTAATTTATTCTTCTTTGTCAGACCCACACCATAGCCTGACATGCACCTCTACAAAAAGTAACTTTGTGTCATGTGTGCACACCACAACAGTTTGCTTTGATTTTCAGAAACCTTATTAGAAACCTAAGCTGCTTCTGTGAGGTGCAGGAGAGTTTAAAACCCAACCCACATATTCTTTCTTTAACTGGACAAATGCACTGAATTGTGATATGTGTTTCGGTGTATCTCAGGCAAGTTGGTGATACCAAGCCATATTTCCCAGATTAATGAAAATGCTCATTGGACGTTGTCATGTAGTTTTTCAGGTGTACCCTCAGTCACACCAACGCAGAGCTATAAATACAAAGACCCTGCGTGCAGCCTGCTACTTGGGTTAAGTGCACCAGTGTACCACTGGCTTTTACAATTTGGCTAGTAAAGCCAAGTGGGCAAAAATAAGAGTAAAATACTGGATTTTTTCTTAAATCAGTACTTATAGTACCACTAGTTCTCATGTTCACAACAAAATACTTTACTTTAGAGACTAATGTGAAAAGAAATATTCTGTAGTGTTGATGTGAATCAGTGTGTCTATAGATAAGTGTGTTGATGTGAATCAGTGTATCTATGTATAAGTATGTTGATGTGAATCAGTGTGTATATGTGCGTGTTAATGCAAATCAGTGTATTAATGCGAATTAGTGTTTCAATGTGAATCAGTGGGTGTGTGTCAGTGTGAATCAGTGTCTGTTTCTTTTATGTTTCAGTTAATATAGATTAGGGTTGGGTAGATGGCTGGGAACAACTTCATAGGCTATATTCTTAAACTGATAAAGTCAGTTTTCATTTTTAATACTTTGATCTCAAATTTAGTTTGTTTTGAAACAGAGCATAGTTTTTAAGTTTAGTTTTAATGTTGTTTTTTTTAAATTATGCTTAGAAATATTTGTTTTATTTTAGTTAACTATAGCTATAATAACTATAATAAAATTTAATTAACTATAATAAAATCTGACCTAAATGCTCACTAAAGTCGCTTGAGGCTGGGATGTAACGCACATATCTTGCCAGCTTACTCATGGTTAGCAGGCTGTGTATTGTCAGACCGCCCGCTCCTGTGCATTCATCATAAATAAATAAATAAAATGCTCACGCACAAAAAATCTGATCATATTGCAGACCTCTCCTTAAACAGAAGGATGAGGACACAGAAAGCTGTAGACTCAAAGTAATCGATTTAACTTTTATTTGTTTGATCAGGTTAAGAAAAGGTTTATCTGAAACGGACTACAATTTGAACTGGTTTGGGCCTTTTTATTCAGATTAAGGTGATTACGTGGAGCATTTTCATTTGGTTTGGACATTTAAACCAATTACAATTAGAATAAAATGCTCCATGTAAACTCACCTAATGTGAATCAATGTGTGTCAATGCGATTTAGTGTGTGTGTCATTGTGAATCAGTGTATGTGTTAGGGCTGAAATGATTAGTCCACATAATCAACAAGATCAACAATAAAAATTTTGACCAGTAGAGTGCTATGCTGCAATGCAGCACTTGCAACAGAAGAAGACAGGGAGCGTAGTCCGAGTGCAGAAGCGTAACTAATAGAGTGTGGAAAACTTTACAAAACATATACAATATACAATACAATTCTTGCATGACAGAACTGGTATTTTATGGGAACACAAAATTCATGTTGGCACTGTCAAAGAGGAAACATCCCAGCATGTGAGATGGAAAGAGTAAGAGGTGAGTGTGCATGTGAGGTAAATATGAATCACTGTGTGTGTGTCAGTGTGAATCAGTGTGTGTGCGTCAGTGTGTGAATCAGTGTGTCAGTGTGCATCTGTGTGTGTGCATCAGTGTGTGTGTGTCAATGTGAATTAGTGTGTCAATGCAAATCAGTGTGTTAATGTGAATTAGTGTGTGTCAATGTGTAAGCCAATGTGAGTCTGTGTGTGTCAATGTGAATCGGTGTGTGTCAATTAATGCTGTAGATATTCGGGTGTGTATCTGCTATTATTTCCGCTACATGTATCCCAATCACCAGCTACATTAAATTGCTCTCATGTGTAGAATAGACTCAACATACACTCCCACTTCAGGGTGATGTTTAATAGGTCTAGTTTCATGAGTTCTAACATGCACTAACATGTAATCGCAAATTATCATAGATGCATATTTGGCGTGCTCTCCGGGGGGAGGACTCCGAGCTCGGAATTTGGCTTGAACCCAGAGTACTCCCCCCATCTTTGACTTGAGATAGATATCAGCCAAGAGTGAGGCGGTGGGGTGGCGAAGGGATGCTGCAAGACTGTCAGTGGAAGGAGGTGAGGGACGGCTATATATACACCCCCCTGCACGTGATTGGTTGGATTACATGACCGTGCTTCTCCCGAACTTAGTTAAATAAACTTCATAAAATAGTATGGATTTACGCAAAATATCATCCATATTAGGGTGCATAGGCCTCTGGAAAATAATATTAATTATAAATATTGTAGGGTTATGGTGAGTTTTGTGTATTTATCTATTGAAATTAATTTATTTGTAATATGTAAATGTTGTTTTTGACATTTTTATATTTTTTTGCTTGAGATAGTCTCTATCAAAAATAAAATAAGCTTTTCTAACTAGACTATGTCTGCAATATTAAGTGCGGTGTTTCATGTATGTTGTGCATGTTTGTTTTGACTTCTCTGCTATAACATGTCAGATGCCACCTTATTGTCTGTATTATTGTTGTACTCCACAGAGAAAGTTTCCCACACCTCTCAAAGTTTTATCACATTCACTGAATCTTTGACTGTTGATTAAACAGTGTGATGTGTTTGTGTGTATAGGAATTCACTACAGGAAGTCATGTGCGTCATCGGGGGCATGTCTGATCGCATCATCTGGATATCAACAGTTCTGCACTGGGAAGCTGAACTCCGTCTGTATCACCTGCTGCAACACGCCACTCTGCAATGGCCCAAAACGCAGAGTGCCATCCTGTGCACTTACACTGCATTTCACCCTTACCACAATCCCCTTGTTCACCTTCATCCAGCTCTATCTTTTCACCTACTCCTCACAATAACAGTCACCTCTCTCTCTCTCTCTCTCTCTCTCTCTCTCTGTCTGTCTCTTTTTTCTCTTTTTATTATCACAAAGGGTCCTAAATTAACACTCATGTAAAAATTTGAGTAAAAATTAGTTTTGATCAGGAAATAACTTACAGATTGGCTGGTAAATTTTGTAGAAGGTGTTAAAAATAAATTGAATTGAATTCAAAAACATACAAACTGTCTACTTAAGTTTTTTAAGTAGACTTTATTTCTATAGTGCTTTTCACAATGCCTTAATAATGTGTCTGTAGATTCCCAGAGACAGGGAACACAAAACGTTACAAAGGGGTTGGAAAAAGATTCTTTAAACACAGTGGGCAATTCACCATCAAAAGTGGTTTATCTAGTAAAATGCTGAAAATTATTTTGTCCAGAACTTCACAGATATTAAACCACAAATGCAAAAATGAGGTGCAAACCATTATGTGTTTTCATATTTTTTGGGACAGTCCACTGAGGCAGTCCACTGAGGCAGACTAGATCATTTAGGCATCACTATGCATTTCTTAATAAAACTAAAGCAACATACACTTGCATTGTTTATTGCCAGTAAATTTTATTTCATTTACCATTGGCAGGAGTGACAAATTTAGTTTTGGACCCTGCTGTTGTGTCTAATGTAAATTATAATCTGATGTTATAATTTCAACTTTTTGTGCATTTTTGTGAGAGAGTGAAGCTGTACGCCACATGACAAACATCAGAGATCTTCTGCTGGGCAGGAAATTCCTGTGTTCTTTACTTTTATTATTTATTCTGCACTTCTGTCTGGATGTGATTTTTTGTTCTCATCACACGTATTTATAAACACACTGTCTATACATGTCATCAAGTATATCATCAAAACCACAAGAGTTCTTCTTTTATGAAATCTGGCCACCTATGATTATCATAAGAAAATACAGAAAATGATTGTGTCTGTCTTTCAATATGTCTGAGGATTAAATATATTTACATTTACAAATGTGTAATCTGATTTACAGCCATATATAAAGTTTTAGCCTAACCATAACCCAGATATGAAACATCATCTACTGAAACAAGATCCCAGTTCATATGAAGTGTGTGTATTGTCCATGTAGTCAGTAGATTGTGAGTGGACACAGATTTGCTGTCCTGAACTAATAAACAATGTTTCCTTTTAACACAAAGCATGCCATCAGTCTGCCTGTGTTTCTGCACCTCTCCTTAAATAAATTGTGTTAAACTACATACCAACATTTCTACAGTCAGATCTGTGAAGCGGATCGAACAGTTGCATAATGCAGCATTCCTTGTAGATTTTGCTGTCTCTACACTAAGTTGACTGTTTTAAAGTTTGTACATTCACTAATCAGTACTCACTTTTTAACAATCTTCTGGTCATGCAGGTACATGCTCTACAACATTAGGAAAATCAGACCTTTCTAGTCCGAGCATGCTACGCAGTTCCTAGTCTAAGAACTCGTAATATTAAGGCTGGACTAAAATCCTTTTCAAACCATTTCAATAAATATATGCTCATCAAAATACCCATCACTGCATCTGAAGCCTTTGTTTATCTAAAAGGTTTTAAAAAGTGTTCTGTTGAGCAGGTTACTTCTTATTAAAATGGGTTTGGTTTGAGTCCAATGGCTCAGTTAAATGTTATTTGTGGTCTTTTATCAATGCAGTTTAGTTGATAATCTTGCCACAGTAAACACTAGAGACCATCAGCAGTGTGATGCTGTCCTTATGTTTAATGAATAGTAGGGATGGCCAATGTGGAACTGACATTTGACGAGATCCTGAAGTGTAGATGTTTTGAAACACTGCTCTGAAGTGTGATTCATGCTTAGTGGTCATCTAGCCTCCTTTTTGTAATTCCTAACTCCTGTGCCAAAGTGATTGTCAGTTTGAGCCCTGCTTGGAGCAGATATAAGATCAGTTGTACTTTGACAATAGAGCAATTATTTAAAAAAAAATCTTGCCATGTAGCAAATGTGAGACATTGTGGCTTGATTTATTTTATTAATGTTACCAAAATAACCCAGTTATTCACAATGAGAACCCTACAGATTACCAAAGCTCATGTAGTTGTCACACAGATATTAAAACTCAACACATTAAAAAAACACAACAATGAAAAACAATATTTTTAAACATTTCGTACAGCAACGTAGAAAAGGACAACCAACCAAGGATTCAGTATGTCAACGCTTGTTTGAATCGCTGTTTCAGATCAACACCACTGGGTGTCACAGTGAGTCGGGGGCAGATTGTATTGGCTTCGACTGTTTCGGTGTTTGCCCACCACTAATGAATAGTGATGGAGATTACCGCGAGTGTTTCTGAATGCACGATGAATACACGATACCCTCCGAAGGGCGCTTCGCAGGGAGCACAATCATGCCTAATATATTAGTTCAAACGGAAATCCTCAAAAACCGACCTAAAGGTACGGTGGCCGAGGGAGCTCAACGCGCTGCAAATAGTCACAACACAACAGCAATGTTTCGAGGCGGACCCTAACAAGTGACGAACCCGACTGGGACCTGCTTGTTGGTCAGTGTTATTGTCAGTGAACTAAAAGATGAGTTTTTTTGTTTATTTTACCATCCTGGTCGTATTATTGCTTGGTCTTTTGTGTACTATTAGCCTACTTCAGCTAACATAACATTAAAATAACGTTTCAAAATAACAACAACAAAATGTTATTTTGTACTTCGTGAGATTATTTAGCCTAATGATACCCAAAGGACCAAGCAATCATACGACCAGAGACCTAAAGGTTTTGCTCAATCAGGATGGTACAGACTTTGAAGGGATCATTACTTCTGAATGAAACACACCCTAACGCGCGTGCGGCGCTCAGCGATGACGTCACAGCGAGCGGAAGTGACCGAAAGTTCTAGAAAGAGCGGCGGATGCACGAGACACAAACATCACAACGAATAAAACCAAACGACTCAATAAACGGACAGTAGCGGAATACAGACACACGGTGATCATTCTTTCCTGTGACCGTCCATTATGACGACGATCGATTACAGTGTTTGGGATCATATCGAGGTTTCTGACGATGAAGATGATACACACCCGAATATCGACACGCCCAGTTTATTCCGCTGGAGACACCAGGTACATTTACACACTTTTCAGTGAGGACACACACCTCTGTCTCATCGACTCTCAAACTGTTTTCAGAGCAGACTGGTGATGTTTTAATTCCCCCCAAACTGAACTGTGCTCCGAGCGTGGTCACAACACACACACACACACACACACACACACACACACACACACACACACATATGAACACGCACTCACTCAGATACACACAACACAAACGAGTGAGGTCGTTACATAGACTATCACTGATTTTATATCAGGCCAGTGATATTTTTTTATCACCCTTACCCAAACATGTGCATGACATCAAATTTAAAAAAATGTCATTTGTCTGTTGTATGATTCTTTTATTAGTAAGGACCAGTATAATATCTCTAATAAGTTAGGGTAATGATGTTTCACTATGTTAGTGAGGACATTCGACAGATGGAGGGCAGATGATTACACAGGGTCCTGAAACATTTCACATTGTTTCTTTTTGCCTCAGGCTCGGGTGGAACGGATGGAGGCTTTTGGGAAGAAGGGTGAAGAGATCGAGAGGAGCCTGGCAGAGAGTAAGAGGAAGCTGGCGGAGGTGCAGCGTCGCGTGCAGGAGCTCAGCGGCACCTCTGCAGAGAACAGCAGAGCAGAACTGGCCAAAGCTCAAGCAGAAGAAAAGCAGCTGAAGAAGGAGGAGAGATCGTTGGAAAAGAAGATGGAGGAGCACCGCTTGGAGGAGAAGAAGATGCCCTGGAATGTAGACACACTCAGTAAAGAGGGATTCAGTAAGGTGTGTTGCGCTTGAAACACAACACTCCTGCTCTTAAAGGAAGCTCTTTCTGACCTTCCCATAGACAACAACACAACAGCCACTTTCAAGACTCAGGAAGGTGATAAAGATATTGTAAAAATAGTTCATGCGACCACAGTGGTTCAACTTTAATGTTATAAAGCGACAGTTCAGCATCCCTAACCCTAATTGTTCTTTGAGGCACGTTCATGAGAGCACCACAGCGCATGTGTGTGAATGACGCACAAGCCCCTGTTCTGACGTAGAACCCTGAATCGCTGCACTGTGTTTACAAGCAGAGGAAGATGCACACTGCTCATAAAACAATCTTCATAAATATGTCTGCAGCTGTCGATATAGAGGATTACTTGCAGTTTTTTGCCTTCTGGGTTCTGTGTCGGACTGCAATTATTTGAAACTGTGTGACAGCTGAAGTGTTCTTGTTGAATTTACACACCAATGATTTTTTTATAGCAGTTAATCATTCTGTGAAGGAAGCAGTTCAACTCCGCAACAAAGTGTGTCTACAGAAGAGCAAAGTTAAAGTTTAAAATTTCATTTATATTTGTTAATTTAACTTTATTTAAGATACTGTAGTTATTTTCTTAATTTGTCATGACAGATGTTTGCATCATGACAACTTTAAAAACAAATTGCCACAATGTTTAAGTGGTTTTAAGTAAACAGTAGCACAGTGTTAGAATAGTTTGTGATTATGCTTGGTCTTTTTTTGATGCTGTTTAAACCACCACAACAAACTTTTTTTTACTTTTTTTTTTAAAATAATGATAAACCGCATTTTAAACTGCAAAAAATTTGCAATTACTTGCAAAAACCGCAATTAGATTGTATACCAAAGTAAAAGGAACATGCTTTAGGGTAAACACCTTCCCTCTTACACAGGTTGTATTTACACAAGTTAAGAAGATGTTAATGCACCTTTGCCTTTTACCATAAATTGCTTGATGGCCATTCCATTTCTGCTGGGTCACACAAGTAATGAGGTAAGCATTATCCAGAGAAGGGGATGGTTCCTTGCAGGACACCCATGGCAGAAGAACATTTTCTACAGATGGCATATTGGTCCATGTGGTCTCCATCTGAATGGTGCATTTCAGTCTAATAAAAATTAGACTTGATCGTGCAGCCCTACGTTATAGCTGTATGTATGAATTGTGCAAAATAAGTAGATGAGTAAATACGTGCTAAAAGAATATTTGTGTTGAGCTGTACATGAATATTGTGATCATAATGCTGATGGCAGCTGTCTTTTGTATTTCTCAGAGTGTCGTCAACGTCAAGCCTGAGCCCAAGAATGAGACAGAAGAGGAGAAAGAGGAGAAACACAAGACTTTTGTGGAGAAATATGAAAAAAAAATCAAACACTTTGGTAGGCTTCTGTACTCTCTTTCTCTTTGCGTTTCTGTAGCTCAGCTGGTAGAGCATTGTGTTAGCAGTGCAAAGGTTGTGGGTTTGATTCCCAGTGAGCACATGTACTGATAAAATACAACTGTATGACGCTTTGGATAAAAGTGTCTGCCAGATGCATGAATGTAAATGTCTAGGATGTAAATGTAGAAGTAGTTTCCCAGCATGCTTTATTGTCTCACTATTTTTTTCATCTTACATATGGAGAAAATCATCTGACAAATGAATTCATGTAATTGTTTCGTGTAGAGAGGGAGGAAATGGTTCTGATTAAAATACATCAAAAAAAACCTTTTTTTATGACAAAAGTGAAACAACTTAAAAAAATAATCTCAGGATGTAAAAGGAAATAAAAACTATTAAATGGGTGTTAAACAAATGTTATGTTGTGTTAGCTTTGATAGCCCTAATGCTGGATATACAGACACACAGGAAGCAACAATCTGGAAAGCAGCATTATCTGTCATCTCTATAAATCATACCACAGACCTTGTGACTTAAGTGTAAAGTTTCATTGCATAGCCATATTATACAGATGTGTGTACAGGTGAAACTCTAAAAATTAGAATATCGTGCAAAAGTTAATTTATTTCAGTAATGCAACTTAAAAGGTGAAACTAATTTATGAGAGACTCATTACATGCAAAGCAAGATAGTTCAAGCTGTGATTTGTCATAACTGAGATGATTTTGGCTTACAGCTCATGAAAAACCCCAAATCCACAAACTCAGAAAATTAGAATATTGTGAAAAGGTGCAATATTCTAGGCTCAAAGTGTCCCACTCTAATCAGCTAATTAAGCCATAACACCTGCAAAGGGTTCCTGAGCCTTTAAATGGTCTCCCAGTCTGGTTCAGTAATAATCACAATCATGGGAAAGACTGCTGACATGACAGTTGTGCAGAAAACCATACAAAAAAACTGTATGTTTGTGCGTGCAGGAATGCTACGGCGATGGGATGACTCTCAGAAATATCTCTCTGATAATCCTCACCTGGTCTGCGAAGAAACTGCGAATTACCTGGTGATCATGTGCATTGACCTGGAGGTGGAGGAGGTAATTTGTGTGTTTCTGTTGAGCTGGGGTTGTAAATTATGTATGTGGGGAGGTGCGTGACTGATAAGTGTTTATTGCAGAAACACGCTCTTATGGAGCAGGTGGCCCATCAGACCATCGTCATGCAGTTTATTTTGGAGCTTGCTAAGAGTCTAAAGGTGGATCCACGAGGCTGCTTCCGCCAGTTCTTCACCAAAATCAAGGTGTGTGTATGGGCGTGTTTATGGAGGTGTAAGTTAAAACAAGGTTGGACATGGACTGTGTTTTTTTCCAGACTGCAGACCAACAGTATCAAGATGCGTTTAATGACGAACTGGAGTCATTTAAGGAGCGTGTGCGTGGCAGAGCAAAAATTCGTATCGAGAAGGCCATGAAGGAATATGAGGAAGAGGAGCGCCAGAAGCGTTTGGGACCCGGGGGTTTGGATCCTATGGAGGTGTATGAGTGTCTGCCTCCAGTAAGATCCCATGCTAGACAGTCTTAACCATACCTCAGCCTAATGCTAACCCACACACAGTGTTGTCATACTAAATAAACCAAGGTTTTCTAAGGTCCTTGATACCAGAGTTAGTTCCTACTGTGATGCAACAACACCCTATTGCCCGATGGTGATCTGCCTAACCATACCTGTGTCTCTGATTACAGGAGATGCAGAAATGCTTTGACGAGAAAGACATTCAGATGCTGCAGGACACCATCAGCAAAATGGACCCGACGGTCAGTGTAAATTAAACTGATCCTGAAATTCCTGATCCTGTGTTGTTTGATGCTGATGATTGTGTCGACTGTTGTGATGATTGTATTGATTGTAGCACGTCGACTGTAGTGCAACGATTTTGTAATTGCGATAATTGTTGTCTAGTGTAATGTTTTGATTTTTTTTTAGATGTGATGATTGCATTGACTGATGTGATGTTTTGACTGTAATTTTGATGATTGTGTTGTCTAGTGTGATAATGTTTTGACTGTTGTGTGGTGATTGTGAGTCTAATGTGATGATTCTGTACAGACTGATTTGATTCTTGTGACTTTGTAGTTGTAATAATTGTGTTAACTCTTTTCAGGAGGCAAAATACCACATGAAACGCTGTATTGACTCTGGGTTGTGGGTTCCAAACTCGCGAGCAGATGAGGATGCAGAAAAAGATCCAGAGGAAGCAGACAAGCCACAGTATGAAGAGCTGAAGAAAAAAGATCAATGACTCACTTAAGAATTACCCTCTCTGCAGCCTACACTGAAGTCATTGTATCTTTAAGGAACAGAGTCACCCCTTGTCTCTATCAGATTATCATGAATGATGTCCCAGACTAAGTGTCTAATGTCCAACATGATTATTACCTGTCAGTTGGGGACTTTGGCTGATGGGTAATACATGCTGAGCTTTGACACATCTCTTCCTGTATTTCATTATTTTGAGTAAAAAGTGTGTAAGAAGACTGTACAGTTGGTTGTTATTGTAAAATAAACCCATGCAGGATGACCTAGGAGGCATGTTGTTTCACCTGACAGGAGTTAATTTTGGAGTCCTGACAGACTGACTGAACGTTATTTCGATTACTACATGACTATTTGCCCCATAAAAGGAAACCAAATATTGATTTGATCAAATTTTTTATTGTTTATGTGGTGTGAATATTGAGCAAGAGATGTTTGGCTGATTGACTAGCAGTACTGGCCTTACACACGTGCTTCACTAATAAATGAACACAAATTCATATTCTTTATTCAAGTTTTTAATATTACTTTAGCTATTACAATAGGTTCAGTTCGCATTCATTTTTATAGCGCTTTTCACAATACATATGGTTTCAAAGATGCTTTACAGAAAGGTGGTATAGATTACGTAAATTGACTAATATAATGTGTGCATTAAAGCAGAAATGACAATCATTTGAAGTCCCTGCAGAGGTTTTACAATGGGTGATCTGAAGTCATTTAAGTTGCTGGATCCATATTGGAGATGGTGTGGTCTGTAGCTACCTAGGGATAGATATCCTGAGGTTAGGGGTATAAACAATTATCAAAATAATTACCAGCATAGCTACAGTTTGTAACATTACTATCACAAGGTAATCATTAGCATTTCATTCATCTGAACAGAGCATGCATCGCACTTTAGTGGTGATGATTTTAATGATTTTGGAATTTGTATGAATGCTTGGCTAGAAAGATGTCTTTAATCTAGATTTGAATTTGGAGAAAATGTCTGAACAGTGTCAGGACGGCTGTTTTAGAGTTTAGGAGCTAAATATGAAAACGCTCTACCTACTTTAGCGGACAGTGATTCCTATGCACTGCCAAAAAGTGGAGAGTTTTGTGAGCTTAAAGATTGTGTTGGTGTGTAGTGTGATAGAAGATCAGTAAAAAATATAGGAGCTAACCCTTTTAAAGCTTGCTTGAAGAGTCATGGGACATCGTCTAAGCATAGAGAGGAGTTAATAATGTTGAGAATAGCATGTAGTAGACTTAGATGAAGTCATCTGTTCATGTAGCTCATTCAGTCCTGTTTGTAAAGCGCAGCAGCCCTACTTGAGAGGCAATTATTTTTGAGGATTAAATCAGATGCAGAAGTCAGATGCACTCATAGATTGTATATTTATAATTGTATCCCTTATGGTTTTGATTTTTTTCCTGAAAAATTAAAATCATTACCACTAAAGTGTGATGCATGCTCTGTTCAGATGACATTTGTTTAGGGTTAGACTACTGTGGCTACTGCATAAAAACCTTGGATTGTTTTTGTTTCTATGAGATAGCTGGCTATAAGATTCATATATCATCTGCTGTGATGATCATAGGGTTTAATGACAGACGTTAGCTGTTGTCCAGTAACTATCCAACCTGGCAACACTGACTCACTGTACATTAATAACATTCTCAATAAATAGAAAAAGTTTATTTGTTTATTTATTCAGTTTATTTGTTTAAATACAGAAGTCAATGTTCTAGAGCATTCTGAAGACGGACACAGACCTCCTGTTCTCCCAGAGATACCATCATCTCCGCCACACTGGGACCTTGCTGCAGACAGACAACAGCATTTTGAGTTTGTTATTCTCAACACCAGCATTTTTATCACGTACGTGAGTTACCTGTTGTGCGCTCAGCGCTAGTCTCAACACTCTCATCAAGCTGCTGTATTTCGTTTTCTTCAGTTTGCTACTGATCAGTTTCAGCTCAGAATTTAACAGCTCAGTGGACATCAGTGACCTCTGACCACCAACCAGCCTAACACAATCACAATACAATAATTAACACACATATAGATGCAATGGTTTTCATACTGAAACACTATTTACAAAACCCACCCTCTAAACCAAAACCTCACACAAACCATTACTAGATTTAAATAATATCGTTTTGCCAATTTAATAACCTTTTAAATGTTTTTTACATGTTTCATGACATTTGTGAAAGCACAAAGGTTTTTAAGGCTGAAAAGTACAGTCAAGTACAGCAAGCCTACTGCATGTGTGGAATGCTGAAATTAATGTCAAATAAAAATATATAGTGTTACCTAAAATAATGGGTGCTATTTTATCAAGTATTTAAATTAGGACTTACTCTATGGCAGCTGTTATGATATTTACTGCCTCTGAAGTTACTTCCTCCAGCTGTTGCCGGGAGACTTGTGGACGGAGCCACAAATATGAATACACAGGACCCAGCAGCTCATTTACGGAACTGATGTGTCCCTGAAACACATATGGGGTTTATTTCCCTTAAGAAGTGACCTAAATATGACAAAACCTCAGTGAGTACATCTGGGACCAGTGTGGCACAACAAAGTTATTTTATGTTCAAGTTATCTTCCAAAGGGTTTGCAGTCTGTAGCTATAAATCATTTTCAGAAGTCTGAAAAGACACGGGACATCCTCATTTACAAATAGATACACACACACGCACACAGTCTACTGTGTGCTGATGATCTCGTACCTTCCTGAGCTGCAAAACTCTCCGAATGTATCGCGGCTCTAGAACAGCACAGTCGACGATTTGAGATCCGAGTGTGTGAAGAACAAACTGATGCAGCTGGTCTGCCAGCATGGCACATTTTACCTCGTCCTCAATCCTGTGCTGAAGATGAACCCTCAAATCACACACAAACACACTAGTTATTCATCAACCCCATTATCAGCTTCTGTTGCAAAAATCAAGATGTTCGAACTCCACATTTGCACTGTATCTGTTCTTAGCGAACCGTCCCCATGATGCGTGTCTATCTGGCCTCCGCTCGTGTGTTTATTGGGTAAAGTTTAGGTGCTGGTGAGTGGAAGGTTGTTTCATAAACCTCTGTTGAAATTAATGCAAACAATACATCTCTCAAACATGTCTGTTGGGTGCTGAATGATTTTCTGTTAGGTGTAATTCAAGTGGTTATAGTCACCTAAATTAAAATGGCTGTCATTCACTACTACAGACAGGCATGTTGTGCAAATCTGACTGTGACATGGAGCTGCCAGGTTAGAAAACAAATAACCAGAGAAATGTCCAGCTTTTTCCTAGCCAGAACAGAGGTTAAAATTTTGGAGTAATTTAAATGCTGGATACTGTTGGTAGCCAGAGATGCTATGTTGTCCTGATTGTAGTGTGCCATTTAATTACAGTATGCATGACAGGAACATGGCAGTGGGGTTCAGTTCATCTGCAAACTGACAGTTTTATCTAAAAGACACAAACACCTGTTGAAATCGCCTAATTTGTCCAGATCGAGCATGGCAGAGTGAGTTGTCATCTTGGAAATGTTAAACTCAGAAATTAATTCATCCAGGCGTCGACCAATACGATTACCTACCGGACAAAAAAAAAAGTGTCACAATGTTTAACCACAATTGCTTCAAAACATTAACGCCTGTTTAAAAAGTAACAGCAGTTTCAATGGGTATCTTTTATTATTTAAATGTAACTTCCAGATTTTCAGATCGTCAGCTGCCACCATGAAATTAGCAGTGAAGATAACTGGTTTACTGGCTCTTTGTTATTGTTAAAATTTTAATTCTTAAGCACAAACAGGGGAAGAAATTGGTCTGCACTGTTTTATGAAACTGCAGTTTTATAAAAATTACGAAACTGACAATAAAAGCAATTTATGTGCTTTTACATTGTTCTGTTTCTTATTCTAAACATGTTTAGAAAAAACTGGAGTGTGATTCATTTCTACCCTTATAAACCATCTCAAAATCTTAATATCAAAGACTAAAAATAACAAATGTAAAATTGTAAAAGACTTATGTAAAAAAATAATTAAAAAAATAAATAAAAATATCACAGCAGACCTTCTGTCAAAGGCTGACTTTCTGTCTGCTTTTATAAGTGTTGTTTTGATACATTTACTCCCCCTACAATAATCTGAGGATGACCTGTGACACTCACTGTTAAATCCTGACCCTGCATGAGTGACCATGTCCAGCAAGGTCTCCGGAAACACACCCTGCTCTTTAAAGCGCTGGATGAAAAGATCTCCCTGCCTTTTAGACAGTTTGCTTCCATCACGGTTGAGCAGTAGAGGCAGGTGAGCGTAAGTGGGCGGAGTCCAGCTTAGAGCTCGGAAGAGCTGTAGGTGTTTGCTGGTGGAGATCAGCCACTCGGATCCACGAAGAACGTGAGTGATTCTCATGTGATGGTCGTCCACCACATTTGCCAGGTGGTATGTGGGGAAGCCGTCAGCCTTCAGTATGATCGGGTCACCCTCCACCACCGACACCTCGTGCTTGTTCCAACTGAAGATCAGATCCTGAAACGGCTCGGCGTGTGTGTCCAGTTTGAAGCGGATGACGTGTGGGACTGCCCGCACCAGTTTCTCCTGGATCTGCTCTGGGTCCAGGTGTCGACACCTGTTATCATACCTGAGGTAGAGGAAGGGAAGTTCTGTCATGTGTGTGTCTACAGATAGAGGTCTTGTGAGCTGCCTCCTTAGATGAAACTGCAGCAGAGAATGCTTTCAGTGGTACGTTACAAGAACAATAGACAGAAACCAATGTTTTGCTGAAGCTGTGAAAACTGTAACATTTGCTACAGTGTACTCTGACATAAGCATCTGTCAAACAATAAGAATGTAGTACAGGTAGAGTTAGAAAAATTTAATGTGCTGTGATGAAACTGACCTGATCTTCATCAACTCTAAAATGCATCTTATGTATTACACTAAATTTACCAAAACATGCACAGCTTTGTTTAACTGATCAATTATTGAAATTGACTGCTTTTAAATTTAAACTGCTATTGAAATCTAAATGCTTTTAACCCTAGACACAGTACTAATATTACTAAAAGCTGTGCTTTATCCTGCTCACAGTCAATTTCCTCTGAATGAAGACAATCACTGTTGTGTGTCCATGTTTTGAGCAACCTTTCACCTGTTATACACTTGTTACAGGTTTGTGTCTGCTGTGGATTTTCTGGAATCGGATGCTGATTTGTTCACTTCTAGAAGTCTGTATAAAATTGACTCTAGATGCTATATAAATTAGATGCTATAAAATTAGATGCTGTTTAGATGTATAAAATAGTTTCATCTAATGTGCAATGAGGAGGTTATCCTTGTAAAATCAAGGGCCTTGTCCTTCTGTTGATCTGTGTCAGAGCATTTCTTATGGGCTCATTTTGTGCCTTAAAAGACTTTAATAATAATACCCATTCCTCTTTTATTTCTTCTATTGATGGCATCTATTTATATCAAAAAGGCATTAATTACACACTGACTAGTTATTAGTTCTAACCAGTTACTCAAACTATTCAGCAACTAATTGTTTATAAAAATTGTAAAGCGTGGGGGGATTTGTGCATTTACCGTGGTACATGGCCACTCCTTTGGGCCTCTTTCTTCAACAGCTCCAGCCTCTGACTGGAGCAGAAGCAGTAGTAGGCATGACCCGTGTGCAGCAGCGATGATGCAGCTTGTGTGTAAAACTGCAGCCTCTCAGACTGAATGTATGGCCCGTAATCACCTCCTCGACGACTACTTTCATCTGGTGGGATTCCTGCAACATAAAGATGTCCACACACAAGTTGGGTTTTCATATTTTACAGGTACTTTCAATTGACGTAATGGTTTTTATACTGTACAAACTGTATATTATATCCCCTTACACTACGCCTACTCATCACTGTTTTATCTATGCTATTTTAGATTTTCAATACAGATCATTCTGTATTATTTAAAAACAAACAGCATTAACAAAAATGTTTGTTTTCATGTAAGACGAATAAGACTGATATCAATTTACGACACTACGGCTGTAACAGTATGATGAATGACAGTAGCACACACACTAGATCATTAACCCACATTAAAGCAGGTCAGAGACGCGTGCGCACCTGCCCACTCCAGCATGTCTTCAATCGCGTCCGCGGCTCCGGGCACGAGGCGGCTCCGGTCAGTGTCCTCGAGGCGCAGAATAAACACGCCGCCGCGCTGTTTGGCGAACAGATAGTTATAAAGGGCCGTGCGGAGCCCGCCCAAGTGCAGGAACCCTGAACATTTACAAAGCATCAACTGTTCATTGTGTTTGTTTAATTAATCAGTGTTTTTAATCTGTCAGTGTATTTGTTTACATATGTTCATGTTTAAATTGCTGTTCTTTACATAGTTTACGTTATCCGACTGTTCGTGTGGTATTTCGTTTACCTGTGGGACTCGGGGCGAATCTGACGCGTGTACACGCGCTTCTGCTCGCCACACGCCGAATCCAACGCGTTTTCCTCAAAATACAGCCGATCATTTTCATTCATTGACTTAAAAAAACATTCACAAAACGAATGATTTTTGATGAAACCGGACATGCTACAACGTGCACAGTTCAACTTCCTGATTACAAAATATTTCAAAATAAAAGTTAAAAGCTTAAAAACTATATATAAGATTTATAGTGAGGCGTGTGCCTTTCCAAATCATATCCAATCAATTTAATTGACCACAGTGGAGTCCAGGCAAGGTGTAGAAACATACCATCAACAATGAAGAGAAAAGGCTATTGTTAGTGTTAGGCTAACTTATGCCTATGTGAGATTTCAGTTTTTTAGAGATTTCAGTTTTCTGGTAATTAGTTCTTCATAAGCTCCTCCTCCGTTTCCGTAGTTACTGATTGTTTTCACCTGTTTCTAGTTTTTATATATATATATATATGTATATATATGTATATATATGTATATATATATATATATATGTATATGTATGTATCTTTGTATATATATATATATATATATATATATATATATATATATATATATATATATATATATATATATATATATATATATATATATATACGCTCAGGTTTTTTTAAAGGTTTTTAAAATTTTGCAATGTTGTATGTGGAAGCTGGAAAACCTAAACATTTTAACATTAACCCTTAGGGTTAGGTTTATGGATCCAGAGCCCAGTCCCCGAAGGGAACCGGGCCCGTTAGGGTTAGGGTTAGGGTTAGGAGAAGGAAAAGCCCACGCCCCAGAGAAACGTTAGGGTTAGGGTTAGGGTTAGGGTTAGGGTTAGGGTTAGGGTTAGGGTTAGGTTAGGGTTAGGGTTAGGGTTAGGGTTAGGGTTAGGGTTAGGGTTAGGGTTAGGGTTAGGGTTAGGGTTAGGGTTAGGGTTAGGGTTAGGGTTAGGGTTAGGGTTAGGTTAGGGTTAGGGTTAGGGTTAGGGTTAGGGTTTAGGGTTAGGGTTAGGGTTAGGGTTTAGGGTTAGGGTTAGGGTTAGGGTTAGGGTTAGGTTAGGGTTAGGGTTAGGGTTAGGGTTAGGGTTAGGGTTAGGGTTAGGGTTAGGGTTAGGGTTAGGGTTAGGGTTAGGGTTAGGGTTAGGGTTAGGGTTAGGGTTAGGGTTAGGGTTAGGGTTAGGGTTAGGTTAGGGTTAGGGTTAGGGTTAGGGTTAGGGTTAGGGTTAGGGTTAGGTTAGGTTAGGGTTAGGGTTAGGGTTAGGGTTAGGGTTAGGGTTAGGGTTAGGGTTAGGGTTAGGGTTAGGGTTAGGGTTAGGGTTAGGGTTAGGGGGTTAGGGTTAGGGTTAGGGTTAGGTTAGGGTTAGGGTTAGGGTTAGGGTTAGGGTTAGGGTTAGGGTTAGGGTTAGGTTAGGGTTAGGGTTAGGGTTTTTAGGGTTAGGGTTAGGGTTAGGGTTAGGGTTAGGGTTAGGGTTAGGTTAGGGTTAGGGTTAGGGTTAGGTTAGGGTTAGGGTTAGGGTTAGGGTTAGGGTTAGGGTTAGGGTTAGGGTTAGGGTTAGGGTTAGGGTTAGGTTAGGGTTAGGGTTAGGTTAGGTTAGGGTTAGGGTTAGGGTTAGGGTTAGGTTGGGTTAGGTTAGGGTTAGGTTAGGGTTAGGGTTAGGGTTAGGGTTAGGGTTAGGGTTAGGGTTAGGGTTAGGGTTAGGGTTAGGGTTAGGGTTAGGGTTAGGGTTAGGGTTAGGGTTAGGGTTAGGGTTAGGGTTAGGTAGGTTAGGGTTAGGGTTAGGGTTAGGGTTAGGGTTAGGGTTAGGGTTAGGGTTAGGGTTAGGGTTAGGGTTAGGTTAGGGTTAGGGTTAGGGTTAGG